>JACCIC010000302.1:10000-185000 GCA_018907035.1 Sycobia sp. Sy_11
ATAGTTGTATTAAAGGGTGTGCCATCTGGGGGAAGGCGAGGACGTATTCGCGAAGGCATCCTCACAAGCGCAGGAAACGGCTTAGCACTCGACGTATACTCTTAGTATACTCTTATATACTCTACGTGCTCCGATTTTGTGGTGTTTCCATTCCTGATAATATGGTGTCCTAAGAACTCATATGTCCTAGGAGTCACGTTCGACAACTTAGTTGCCGTAGTGACGGATCCGGCGATCGACTCCGCACCGTATCATTGCTTTAACTGCTGGCAGTGGGGTCACAACACGTGTCTATGGCTTCGACTGACGGTGAGTCGCTACTGCCATGACTGCGGGTGGTGAGGAAGGATTTGGCAGCGTGCCGGAGGTGCGGCGAACCTCGCCGTCGGTTCCTCGAAAGAGAGCTTGAGAACCACCAAAAAGGAAATGGAGCCCACGCGAGGATGGCGCCCGAGGGACTAATGAGAAGCAGAGAGTAGCTGCGAATGCTTAGGCTATCGAAGGCACCCTGCCCGGATCATTGCGAGTGGCGGTGGTCGTAGCGGCTGCTAGCTAGTTGATGCCACAAGTGAAGAGCCGCAAATTTTTCCACCAGCACCGCTGTCTACTGAAGCAGAAAATAGTGATGTGCCGGTGAGTATGGAGGTGAGTACTACGGCTCCTTGACAGGCTTGAGAGGTTACCCGCAGATATACGTGAGGGAATTCTGCAGCGACTATATATAGCAAGGCAGTAGAGCCGAGTGCCAATAGCGTTCAATAGAAGGGAGGAGATTTTTTTTCTGTTTCAGTGGAAACTATACATGGTGGATTTCGGAGTCGTAGCCGAAGCTCGCCTCTCAGCAGCTTCAGGCTAGGGAGGAGGAATTTGTAACGTTAAAACCGCACTCCATGCCGAGTGAAAAAACTCTCGGAGGAAAAAGAAAATTATAACAAGAGACGTAAAAAACGGCCACTAACGCCGAGACTGAGGAAAGAGGACTTCAGGGGGCCAGCTAACAACTCCAGAAAGCGGCCGTGGTCACCCGAAATCATTCCAATGGAGTTCAAAAAGGAGATCAAGGATTCCGAAGCGCAGCAGAGGCCGACGACACCCTACTGTGATACGACCACGCCCAGAAGAACAGTACATAAATTTAAACTTCCCGATGACAAGTTCTACAATACCCTCAGGGATATATACGTTGCCGGGCGTGTATCGGGGATACCCGACATCTGCTGCGAATCATAAGAGAAACGGGACAGGTGCGACGAGCTACCGCCTTAAAAAAACGTAAGTAACAATACTTTCGATCGTCCGAAGCAAAAATTTACTTTAGATTTTCTATAGAAATTTCCGCTCCCGAAAAAAAGGGGGAAATGTAACGCGAAAAAAAGCAGGATAGATTAGGTTGTTACCGTGATCAGAATTATTATAATTATATTAGGAGTGTGAATAAGTCTTTCCCGTTTTTTGTAAGAGATGGCGCCACCAATACTGTGCGAGTATTCAATGGTTACATATGTCATAATCAAAGCTTATTCATATGTCAACAATACCATACTAACACATTAGTTAAAATTTTTTCGCATCATAAATTTTTGATATCGTGAAAATGTCGAAATTTGAGCCGAGTCGACGTCATTTGCGGGAAGTTTCACTTTATTGGTTCAATTTGAAGAAATCTGCTGCCGAGACGCATCGATTGCTTCAGGAGGCTTATGGAGAAGGTTGTGTCGATGATTCAAGTGTTCGCGGATGGTTTCGACGCTTCAAAAGCGGTGATTTCGACGTGGAAGACAAGGAGCGTTCCGGGCGGCCGCAAATCTTTGAAGATCGAGAATTGGCGACTTTGCTTGATGAAGATTCTTGTCAAACGCAAGAAGAACTTTCTGAAGCATTGGGAGTTGACCGAACAACCATTTCCAAGCGTTTGAAAGCCATAGGAATGATCCAAAAGCAAGGAAATTGGGTGCCGTACGAACTGAAGCTGAGAGACGTCGAACGGCGTTTTTTCACTTGCGAACAGCTGCTTCAGCGACATAAAAGAAAGGGTTTTCTGCATCGTATCGTGACTGGCGATGAAAAGTGGATACGTTACGATAATCCGAAGCGAAGAAAATCATGGGGACTACCCGGCCTTGCATCATCATCGACGGCCAAGCCAAATATTCATGGCGCCAAGCTCATGCTCTGTATATGGTGGGACCAGCTAGGTGTGGTTTACTATGAGCTTCTTAATCCGAATGAAAGGATCACAGGCGAGGTCTATCGACGACAATTGATGCGTTTGAGCCGCGCACTGCGAGAAAAACGGCCACAATACTCCGACAGGCACGACAAAGTTATTTTGCAACATGACAATGCTCGCCCACATGTTGCACCGCCGGTGAAAACATACTTAGAAACGCTCAAATGGGAAGTCCTACCCCACCCGCCGCATAGTCCAGACGTTGCTCCGTCTGATTACCATCTCTTCAGATCGATGACGCATGGCCTGGCTGACCAGCACTTCCATTCCTACGAGGAAGCCAAAAAATGGGTGGATGACTGGATAGAGGCCAAACCGGTCGAATTTTTTCGCAACGGGATTCGTATGTTGCCAGAAAGATGGGAAAAAGTTGTAGCTAGCGATGGCCAATACTTTCAATAATTCATTTGTAACCATTTTTTCACAATAAAGGCTCAAAATTTGAAAAAAACGGGAAAGACTTATTCACATACCTGATAACATTATTATATTTAAATTATTATAACAGTTAGATATATACACGAAACGATTGCTATAACTAATAAACAAACAAACAAAACCATAGAGTAGAATAGATAGAATAAATTAATCGTATATTAGTTTAACCAATAGGAATAATATTACCGTATGTTAAAATAAATACTAACCTATCAGATTTTTGTTAACATACTTTTACCATGTATAAAAGTGCGCTAAATTTTGCCAAGAACACGGTTCGTTTTGAGCACTCGTCGAGGAAGGATACCTCCCGAGGGGCAAAGGGAACTGTGATCTACCGACCGACAAATTCTGTATTTTCTTGGGTGAAAACTATTTCACGAGGCCAAAGGGTAAATGATTATCGACCCAAAAGAACGGGCGCTCCCGACTTCTGAAAAAGTAATTCTTTTTCACCTAGGAAATAATCCAGAAAGCCGCCAGGAGACAAAATTATAATCGAACTAATTTAATTCGAGAAAAAGGCGCTCCTTTTCGTCAAATTAAACTACCAGACGGCTATTAATCAGGAGGCGCACTTCGGATTAATACCAGACCGACCGGCGACCAAAAATTTGCAAGTCATCATAACGTTGATTGACTTACTATTATAAATATAGGAATTAAATTCTGTAAAATAAATCGAAAGAAAACGGTGTCTTGCTAAGGAATAATAAACGCTTATTCCTAAGTAAAGCACCGAACTTTTTTATATCACCGGCTAAGGCGCACATTAGCGGGATATAAAAGAGAGAAAAAGATTTATTGCGATAGTGCGGCAGAAACTCCGTGTAAATAGACGGGCCGCTTATATAAACATAATAAATAGAAAGAGGAACCGTTTCAGTAAATGTAGTAAATAAAGCGATAAAATTACTGGGTCAAGGCCATGTGAATTCGTAGAAATTTAGATAAGCCAATTAACTAATAGACATAATATAAAATCAATTGAAAGCGCGAGTAATGAATTTGCCAATCATTATTTTTATTGCAGGGTATCTACAGCGAGATCCCAATAAAATAAGATTGATTATTATTATTATTTTTTTTTGTTGTATAAATTATAAGACAATATATTTTGTTATTTTTTTTAAAACCTAAAAAAACGAGTCTCAAGTTATTCACCCGAAAACCTGTCCTGATACGTTCCTCCCTCCGAATCACGTACCCTAAAAACCTCACAAATTTCCAGTAATAATAAAATAAAACCGGAAAAAAATAAGACGGAAGGAGACAGAACGTTACATGTTTATTTTTATTATTTTTGCATATTGATGTATTAATATTAATATAAATATATATTGATATTATTATGTATTATTTTCGATTGACTTAATTGGACTGTAAGACCAATAAAAATATTTATTAATTTAAACTTTTATTGTTTATGTAAAAAACCGTTCCGTCGCTGCAAACCTATACGAATATCGAGGGCCTCTTCCACGCGGTTTCCTTTTTTTTGTATGTATATATACGTGTGTTAGTGTGAGTGTGAAAAGATGTAATGGGAAGCGAGCCGTCAATGTATTTGTTTATGACATCGACGCTATTCCCGTCGAAAATTAGGAGCGGAGATTTATGGGGAAGAAAAGGAGAGTGCTTCAAAAGGCAACGAAAACGTTCACGTCGCTAGCTCTCGTCCCTCGGACTTCGGATAGACCAGTCACGCTCTTAGAACTTCACTCGAGTGTATTTTTGTGCATTGTTTTGACTACGAATTCAGAACAAACAACGTCATCTCAATTATTAGTGATTATAAAGAAAATATGTAGATGTAGAGAAATAAGTGCTTATGTGTTAAGCAGAGAAAAAGTGTATAATGATAGAATACAGATAGAATAAAGATTAATTAGAGAAACAATCAACCTAGGTCCATAACCTGTTAACGTAGGTTAATTTAACAAAGAACTATTAGGTATTTATAATAGAAATATTTATTTACAAACTGTACAATATAAGATATAATGTAGACAGGGTAAAGACTCGGAGTGACCTACTCGACTAAGATGCAAGAATCGGACTGCACTTGACGACCGAATCAGAAACACTCATAACCTACGACAAACAATAGGCTTCTGCCAGGTACATACACGAAATCGACAAGCTTATACAAGAATACAATCAACGCTTCAAATCTATATAGTCGTCGGGATTCTCCATGATTACCCCCAATATATTACTATATAAAGGATGTAACGTTTTCATATAGTTATACCTCAATAGTTTCTTTTAATAAATTATAGACATATAGAATAAACGAAAAATACATGGTAATTTTTCTATATACCTCACACCTTGTTGTTTTATATGTGTACATGATTGATTCCTTATAAATATATATATATATATATTATCTAACATCTGAGTAAGAACGAATCCTGTGCCCAGATTCTTCGGGATCGTTCCGCGCTACTGGAACACAGAAACATCTTGACAAGGCGTGCTGATCGGACACATAAAGAAGGTAAGTCTAATGATCAATCGCTCCGACACAAGATTGAAGCAAGAAGTAGAAATTTGAATTTTCTAAGACAATTAATTATGATTTGACAAGTGTGACTACCTAGCTATTAAAAAATTGAAAAATTTGAACATAATCATATGTTTTTAGATATTCATTTTTAAAGGATGAAAGATTCTTAAGTAAAAAACTTCCGAAGTCTTTTTAATGTGAAATGTGCATTTACTGAGCTCAATTTTGTATGGGACTTATAGCAATATATTTTTGAAATATCCGTAATATGTCATATAAAATCCGTAAATGTCTATATTATTTCGCAACACTCATAATTCTAACATAATTGTTAATTTTTAATCAATGTAAAATCACAATAATTAATTAAATCTGTAAAATATGAATTAGAAACATTATTTATTTTTTCTCCTGAATTTTGTAAGTAGTTCAAAATCTAGTTTTTGTAAACGTGATTTCTATTAAAAATTATAAAAAAATTATTCAAACTGTTGGAGTATTCAACGAAAGTCCCATAATAAACTAGTATACAGTAAACAGAGAATGCAGTTGCACTGCCTGAGTTTTATGGCACCCTCTTTTTGGAAAAAGGACATCGGTCAGCGACTACAGAGAAGTCCGGAGTTCAGTCCGAGTGTAGCCTCCTTAGAGCGTGCCCACACAAACTATTTATATTTTCTGAATCTTTGTAAAATATATTTTGTATCTCATTACATTTAAATTATTAACTACTGTTATATTCATTTCCATCTCATTAAACTAGTGTATTACATATAAAAATAAAACATTTACTATTATATAATTAATATACATAAAACTATTTATTTGAAAAACAACACAAGCAATTTTTATAATTATTTAAAATATTGTAATTGTTTTAACTAAAAAAAATCACTTAATTATATCATTTTTAGGAAAGCAATATTTATAATAATCATATTATTCTGTTCTATTAAAAAAAAACTTTGTTTATAAATTCATACATTCAATAATCGATAAAGTTAATTATGCAAACGAATAAAAATATTAAAAATTTTAATTGTACAACGGAATTAGTGAAATAACGTACGAGGCGAATTAAGAGAAGTGCAAAGCTTTTCTAATAAATTTACTGATTATATACTTTCAAAAAAACAGGGAGCGTGTATTGCACTTTGCGGTGCATGGGCAGTTTTCTTTTCATCGACTATAAATACAAGTATTCTCAACTGTGTTGCTAGCAGGTTGCTAGAGATCTCAAAAAGCCAAACATCTAGCGTTTGGCTTTTTGTTCAGTTCAGAGCAGCTAAGTGAGCGCTTCAAAGGCATCCGCATGGTATACGGGGGGGGGGGGTACGTATTTCCCCTCACCTATCTCTCATCTCCAGGAGCACTTGATCACGCACTTCTTATAATCAATGATTATTTAATCATTAATTAAAAACAGTTGGTAACATATTATTCGCTAAAACTGCGTTCGTACTAAAACAAAGAGGCAAAACGTGAATGCATAAAAGTTAAAATTGAAAAATAATTAAGATGTTTTTAATATCAACTTTAATCTTGAATAGTTTAGTGGAAGAATTTAAAAAAAAAAGGAAAATCCAGCAGAGAATTCTATGTATGCTGTATTATTAATATAGGTAACTTAAGTAATTGCTTATAAATAATTAAGAAAAAGGTAGTCAAAAAACAACATAAAAATTAATATAAGAATCTGAATCTATCCAATAATGAAGAAAAAATAAATGAACAATGAATATATGATCAGTGCCCCCAATGTCTGAGGCCTGAACATTATTTTTCAATTACCAATATGTTATACATAGTAACTATAACAGAAATTATGTATAGAAGAACATATAAAAAAGTACAAGTTTTTTGAAAAATATTTTGTAATATCATGTATAACTCAATCAAGGATATATAACTAGTAAATGCTTAAAAAATACTAAATGTCTAATTTATGTCCATAGATTTCTATAAAAGTGAAATGAAATTGTTGAAGTAATTCAAAATATTCTCTATTTGGTTTTGATGTACTTTGAGTAAAAGTGTTAATTGATTTGGCTAAATCATCTAGTATATCTTTTAGACTTCCAAGATAATTCTTAATGCCTACATCAAAAACTGTTTTTTTGTATTCATTGTTGCGAATAATTGCCTTTGAAACTTCAAGCTTATCTTCGTTATTTGTTAAAATTGACTAAAAATAATATTTCAAAGCAGTTAACATAAAAGTAAAATAAATGTCTATAATAGTATTTAATAAATAGCATACAAAAATTGAAGGTAGATCTTCAAATAATGGCCACATTTCAATACAAGCTATACAGTTGCATTTAAAAAAATATTGATCGCAAAATGATTTTCTTTCAGCTCTTGGTGTAAATGCAAAATGACAACCATAATCATCTAATATCTTAAATATTTGAATAGGAATTAATAAAAACTAAAACATAATTTAATAAAAAAATATTTTCATAACTCACTTGTGAACCTTTTTTAATGGGATGTAATGCATATACCACCTGGCTTACTGTATTATTTGTTAAAATTGGACATCTAGCTACATTTGGGTTGCAGCTATGATTTGTAAGACTTGTAACTGAACCAATTACAGAACCTATTCTAATACAGTTATTGTTATAAACTTCATTAAACTGCAAATTATAATTCCAAATATATTGCTGAACTGTAAATACTTTAATAAAATGACAGTTTCTATAAATTAATGAGATACCTCATGATTATTTAGTTGAATAATCATGTAGTTGTGTGCAATTATTTTGCCAATAAACATAGCGTTTACATTTTTATGTAAGGTAGATAATTTTGTATCCGATGATATTCCAAGCAAAGGAGAAAAATTGTATAAAAAATACATAGTAAATGCAGCATTTAATGATATTGTTAACATTTCATAATGTTTACGATCATTTTCATGAGTTAAAAGAGAATATATAGCCTTATACTTATCACTGCGATGAATCTGCCCTGATAAATTGTTTTTTATATAATCTAAAGTAAAAATGAAATTAGAACAATAACAAATTATATAATTAATATTTGTTAATGATAATCTAAAAAATATTTAGTTTACCTCTGCAATAATCAATTTCTTCTAACTCTTCTTTAAGTTTTGCAATGCTACCAGCTTCTCTTACAGCTATAATAGTGAGCTTCAAACTAAAAAGAGCTAAATCATTTGAATCCATCGACAAAAAATATGGTTTTATACGACATTCAATATCATGATACTGATTCCAAGCCTCTTTTTTACATTTTTCAGAACAGTACATAGCAAAGACACAGTTTTCACATGGTATGCTATCCCACGCTCTAATTAAACAATGCGAACAATGAGTATAAATATTTTCAGGTTTTATATATAATACATAAGGTATTTCATTAATAAGAATTTCTCCAGCAATAATATCACGATTTGAAACCAAATGTTTACCAAATTCTTTATTGTAATGAATACTGATAGAATCAGAAGCTGAAGGAATAAATTCATTAATTGTTATTTTTGAAATAGCAGTTTCATTTAATTTACCATTGCTCATATTTTTAAATTTTGTAACATTATTAATATTACAAATCTTTTTTTTAAGTTTTTCTTTTTCATTGTTGTTGAAACTTATCTTTTCAAGATAAGTCTTTGCTTCTTCACAAATTTTTTCAGCTTCTATACTGTTTAACAGTTTTAAGCACTTAGCTTTACGTATTAATAAGTTTGCTCTTAATTTATCCGGATATTTAAGTTCTAATGCTTTATTTATATCATTTATGCATTCAACATATTTACAAAGTTGAAACAGAACAGCTGATCTATTTGCATAAGACTGAGCTAAAACTACTGAAGATGGCTTTGCTTTTGCTATACTTTTTGAATATAATTTCCAAGATTCAATTAAAGCATTAGACCTTTTTATTTTTTTAAAAAATAATTCATCTGCTTGCTTTCTTAATTGATGTGATTCATCTGAATCTTTGTTTTCACAATCCAGTTTTAATGGTAAAATACGTTCAATCGCTTGTAACGTAAGGCATACGCGTTCCTCAAAATCACACGATCTTTCTAAATCTTCTAATAAATCTTCTAATTTTAACAAAGATGTAATCTGATGTGGTGGTAACATGGCCACTCGAAATCGTTTAATAGAATTTTTTCAATTTCTTCCTAAAGAAATAATTGTATAAAGTCATTGTTCTTGTAAATTTAATTGGTAGAACGATAATATACTTACTATCCGCTGAAAAAATAGATATATTGTATCTGATTTTTTTCCAATCAAGAAATTAGCAAAGTCTTATTATAAAATCAATTACGATTTTTAACGACAAAATACAATCTTAACGCTTACTAATAAAAAAAATGTTGTCTTTCATTCCATCAGATAGTTTTCATCTTTCACACTAATATTTTCTATCAAATCAGGGAGAAATTATTTTTAAGCACAAAGAATTTTTGTAAGACCGATGATCCCATACGAACATGGTCAAAATTTCTCTTCATACAGGTTTTGTTATGCCCTACTGTTATGTTAAGTAATGCATATATTATACAAACTACCGAATAAACTACACTAATTATGTCCCGATGGCTTGCTGTTCATTGTGGATGATGCAAATGCACATTTCAAAGGTGCACATATGATCTGATCGTATTAAATATGCTCTGTTGCATGTAGTTATGTCGTATATATAAATATCATTTAAATATAAACTAATATAGTATTTTATATATAATCATCAGTTGTCGGAGAAAGGGCGCGACGACGAGCTGTTGGACCTATTTCGAACATAATTTGCAATAATTTCATTAGACAGCCGCTGATTGGCTATGATCCCGAATTCCCGCTCATAGCAACCGATTTTTACATCGCTGACGTCGTGCTTACGTTACATTTATTATACCTATATATTGGAGCTGGGAAATCAAAATCAAAGGCAATCGAACTCGAATAAAGAATAGAATAATTATTCTTCTCGGTTGCTTCTGATTGTGGATTTCAATTGTACTAAAAATAAATGTATCCGCAGCATGCGATTGAAGATAGAGGGATAAATTTTCAAAAAGCACCCAACCTCGATTTTAATAAAAATTTCTATACATATGTTTATTGAGCTACTGGTTACGAATATCCTTGTGGTTTTAACAAGTCTCAAGACAGCATTCATAAAAACATCAGACAAATCATGATTTTTCGAATTTATCCTGGAAAATAAGTTTTTTTTTAATATATCCAACAAAAGTAATAGATCTAATAAAAAAATCAATCTTTTTTATTCTATAACTTTTTTGAGTGCAAACAATATTTTTGGAGAAACTTTCTCGTCTCGACATCCTATTGGTGCGTGACTTTGTGCTTACATACATGTAGTGGTATGTAACTTCTAATATATTATATACAATGATGCTTATATTAGATAACTTTACTTTTACAATTTTTGTGAAATGTTTACAATGTTTATAACATTTTTTTCTGTTTTCCGAGATAAGTTCTAAAAATCTTTTTTTATAGAATACATAGAAAATTTTTTATTACGTATCTGAATGTATCAAAAATTATCATACAAAAAGTGATATAATTAAATTCAAATAAAAAATAAAATTTATTAATTCCAGTGACTGTGAAATGTTTATAATTCATGTCATGTATGATCGCTGTATATAAATCTAAGTCCCTATTTATTTTAACGAAATCTCAATTACTTATCGATAACGGTAATTTAATTTTAGGTATAATAAAAAACTGAAAAAAGACACACACACACACACACACACACACACACACACACATATATATATATATATATGTATATTTTACATTTATTTATTTTTATTATTACAATTGATACTTAAAATATATACAATTGATTTTTAAAATATATTTAATTAACACCATTTAATTCTAAAACAAATGACTTTGTATTTAAAAATAAATGATTATTTTTAAGTTTCATCCTTAACGTCAAGTTAATTTGTTAGGGTTTAAATACATATTGGATTAAATTATAAAAAAATATAAAAGCAAATTCTTAATTTCTTATTTGTTATAAATTTCTGTGCACTCGTAAAACTTTTTTTTACTTTTTAATTGAGAACACCTCTTGTTGTCATTGTGGATACTAAAATATGATTTTAAGTAAAAAATTTTCCATAAACCCATTTCCGGCAATATATATCAATTTTTAGTTATTACATTGAACCGACTTGAATTGGGCCGAACTTTTTTAAGTGTGTAACACCTACAGGGTAGTATTCTTGTATATGTTTTTCCTAAATAAAAATTATGAAAAAAAGAGAATTTCGAAAGATGGAAAAGAAGGGCAAAATAAATAAGGAAAAGAGTTAATTGAAAACTAACTGCTCTAGCCAATAAATATCCTTAAAGACGCGTCCGAGAAATCCTTTTTAATTGCCTTATATTGTTATTTCAAAGTTGTTCTAAAATTATTTAGTTTTTGCGAATCGATTGAATTTAATCCAAAAATCTCGTGCATAAAACAATCGAGGGCAATAACTTATAATAGCAGCTCCACGGAAGGAATAATAACTGATAATAATAGCTCCAGTAAATAAAAGGAAGCAATCCGTGTTCAATAATTATCGTTATGCAAACTGTATCAGGGAGGTAGGGAAATTCCGCCGAGTACCGATATAGTTTGTTCGCGATCCACGCGTTTTACTCCGCGGACGGGAAAAGTACCGCCCGCAATCGTAAGGTAGCGCCAGTAGCGCCTTCCTATAATTCCACTCTACGTCGCGCCAAATTCAAATACCGTTTCGCTTCTTGTGTAGAGAATTAGTATGCGTTAGTATTGAGAGGGTGTAGATTGGTAGGGACAAATTATAGTTAAAACTATAATAATTATTATAGTTTTTATTAATCAATAAATTATTTTATTTATTTAAAATTTATTCAAAACAATTATTTTCATAAATGATTTTTCCGATATCATCAACGTGTCCCCCTCCTAATAAAAAATTTTTATATTATTATTGAACTTAGCAGGCGCAGGATCGGATGTAAGTTTGTCGAAGACAGAGAGAAACCTACGACCAGGAAAGGCTAATGAAATGTTTTAAAAAGTGCGCGTATATATCTACAATACATTTGTATGCAACTGTTCTTTATATATAAAAGCGAATGCATTTCTGTATGTATATATGCATGTATGTATGTCCTTTATAGGTTCTGAAACTACTGCACCGATTGTCTTCAAAATTATACCACATATTCGATACAGGTAGCCTTAGATGATCGGTCATTTGCTAAAAATTCAATAAAAAAAATTAAGAAACTAAAATATTACTTTGATAACATCTCCGCGACGAGCAAAGAGTAGTAAAAAAGGTGGCACAAATTTGCACTATATATAGATATATATGCATATTATACCAGATTATATCTGCTTCGGAAATCCGCCGCAAGAGGCATAAACATTCTGAAAGTATTAGGAGCAAAGAATAGTAAAAAAGTGATAAGAATTATATTACACCAGAAATTATACTGAAAATTACTGAAAATTACTGAAAAATATATTTTTTTATATTTCAAATTAAAAAAAGACTATTATAATTCCTTTTAAGTATCCTACGTTATAAAATGTTTAAAAAGAATATTAGAGTTAAAAATCATTATTCTGGACTACTTGTTTCATTTGTGAATGTCCTTTTTTATAATATTTAGTTATATATTTCATAATATAAATATCAATCTTTAATAAAAATAAATTATCTTATTTTTTGAAAATAATAAAAACTTCAATGCAATTATATATTTTTGATTTTAATGTTTATAATCAAAACAAGAATTTAATAATATAACGAATATACTGCACAAAAATCTGATAAAATCCAATTCTTAGAGATTCAAGATAGACAGTTAAATTATTAATTATATTTTTAAAAAATGTTTACATACATTAAGCATTAGTAAATTATTATTTTAATAAATTCTGATTATCAATGTAAGAAATTCTATTATTATACCAGCAAGTATTGCATTTACAGGATAAATCAAATACACACATGCACGCAAATCACATATTTGCGAAATAAATATACGCAAAATAGTCTAATTTAAATTTTATTATTCATTTTATTCTCTTGTTGTTTTTAGTATAACGTCGTTATAATTAGCATATAATTGTAATTATCATAAATAATATATGTTGTACATTATTCAATCAAACAGTCCCAATGATATTAAAATAATTCATTATATACCAGTAGCAGTCAAAGATATACAAATAGAATATAAATGAATACATTGATCATTTTCAT
The DNA here is from genome assembly GCA_018907035.1 of Sycobia sp. Sy_11. NCBI lineage: Eukaryota > Metazoa > Arthropoda > Insecta > Hymenoptera > Epichrysomallidae > Sycobia > Sycobia sp. Sy_11. The sequence goes on from JACCIC010000302.1 coordinate 23,459, forward strand.
AATTATATACGATAACAATAATAAATTAAATTTTATATTGGCATTAAAAATATATATATATATATATATATATATATATATATATATATATAAACTTTATTCCAATTCCTAAATTAATTATATATATACACTATGTACAATTTGAAAAATGAAGCTTGAAATCAAGTGAATAAAAATAAATAGTAGGCTAAACTTGTAATATACATTTTGAAACAGTATAGAGGTGGCGTTTCATATTTGTCCAATATGTAGAATAAAAAATTTATTTATATATATAAAATAAATATGTAACTTCATTATTTTAGAAAACATTAAATCATTAAAACTAGTTAGTTAATTAATACAAATACGTTCATTTATACAAAAACTTTACGTACATATAATTTCTCATATATATTATTCATTTGGAATAGCATACAAAAACAGTTTGCGTTCGCGCATTATATTTAATAATCGTATATATTAATACAATTTTTCTAAAGCATGAATTCCAGCGTCAAAAGGAAGTTGTAATAAATAAGTATTCTGCCTAGACATTTTAATAATATCCTGGAGCATGTGTTACGCGATGATAGGCTTAAAAACAAATTTAATTAAAAAACTTATATTTTAATCGTTTTAATCAAGAAAATAGTTTTTCATTCGAGCACGATCAACTCAGAAATTGTAACTAGAAACTATTCTAATTTAAGTTTCACGATAAGTTTCGGTATAGTTTTCGTCTATCTATTCTACTAATTACGATATTTCTACCATCAGTTATCAAAATTTGATAAAAATATATAATACATTCAACGCCGACACAGTTACATAGTCGATAACCACATGTTCAAATTTATGATTAATTTTAAACAAGATTTTGTAGTTTTACTGACGAGCCCAGTAGGTATCTTACGATGAACCGTGCGTTATAATTTTTTTTCTTTCATGGGAAGATTCTTTTCTATTATGCATTTATCATATGATCGGGCGTTACAAAATATGAGTGAAGTGGAATCGTAGACTAGAGTAGAGCGGTTGATTTCTGTAAATTTACTGTTTAGGATGGGATATCTGACTTTAGAAATTTAAGTGCTTGATGTAGAAGAGATAAAAGAGCTTAATTATGTAAAAACGCTGCATGAATCATGTGAATTTGAAATATTAACATTCTTGTGTCTTTAGCGTGTGGACTACTCATCCAAACTGTTCATAAAAGAAACGCCGCTCCTGTTTTTAACATAATAGAAAGATTCGAATAGTGACTGATATAAGGCAGACACAAATTGTAGCTGTTGCAATGAACAATACCATTGCATTTGTCTGCCATCCAATTTCTTGCTCTTCTGATCTATAGCGCATTGCTAAGCCAGTCTGAAAACAAAAAAATATATACCTGTAAATATAAATGATTTATATAGTTAAAAAAGTATATATATTCTATGAATAATGCGATCTTGCATTCATAAAACATAAATACTATTTGAAAATCAGATTAAAATAACAAAACTTAAAAAGAGTACTCGATCATATGTCTATAACATAATTAATGTTTCATACATACATAGAAATGCATAGTTCCTTAACTTATTGAAAATTCATATTCTGCTGAATTTAATCTGTATTTACTATTTCAAAATAACGTGTTTACAATTGGCGGAACTTTAATTGAGAATAATTAATAAACTCCTATATATACTTTAATTGTGCTTATATATATTGATATTATTATGTATTAATTTTAATTTATTTAATTGGACTGTAAGACCAACAAAAATATTTATTAATTTAACTTTTATATATATTTGACGATGTCGGTTCATTAGAATTTGTTGCTTGAACTATCATTTTATCTTCTTACCCCGCACGTAAAGTATAAAGACTTTCATTAAAAAAATTATGTCCAACCCCACAATATATCAAATTGAAATTATTAATTGTAAAATTCTAAAGTACAATATTTTGGCAATGGGAGAGTGTTACGTCTGGAAATTTTACAGAGCTTTTTTTAACCAATTCCGTTATAATAATATTGCAATTATGCTAGCATCGGTTCAAAGATGGTAAACGTATTTTTATAGATGAATATGCTGATCGAATTGTAATCGAAAATGTATTTTTTCACGCTATTCTGCTTTAAATTACAATTAAAGTAAATGTACCAATAAATAACTACTTAATAAGGGACGCTGTAATGTATACAAGGAAAGTTTTCAACGCAGATTTAAATCTTCAAATAGGGACTTATTTATGATTTGATTATTTGTTGAGTAATACTATCAATGACGACCCATGCATCAAATCAGTACCTGATTGTGTTAAAAAAAAACCGCGTTCATGTAAATAATCCAAAATTCGTATCCTAGTATATGCCGAAAAACTAATCCTTAAAAAAGCATTGTGTTGTTTTTTTAAGCAAATGCTTGTTATTAAAAATTGTTAAGCAAATCTTGTTTTTATAGAATACCTTGAAACTGTAGTTGCTTCTTGAATAATAAGAATAGAATAAGTCACTTAATAAAACTTTCACTTTATTAAAGCGCCTATAGTTACACTTATATATAGATGGAATCTGTTAGATTTTTACATGGTAAGAAATAACTATAGCGCTTTGTAGACCATTGATTATAATAGTCAAATTATATATAATTGCGAAATTTTCTATTAGTCAAGAGGAGAATAGCATTATCAAGAATTCGAAAGTGTGGAGTCAAATGATTTTAATCGTGATTTTTATTATTGTATTAGTTACACTCTTTCTATACTATAGTTATACTCATTGCCTCAATTTCATTTCAATAAATTACGAATATCAATTACAGATATACATAAATTCAGTTATAAATTCATTTTTTGCGAATTTTTCTTTGTATGGATACAAAATAAGATATACAATGAATTTTCAAATCTTTTAGATTGAGCAAATCTTCTCTCAAAAAACTTATTTAATTTATAAAAGTCCATAGGATTTAAAGAAATAAAAACTTGCACTGGTTAGTAATCTATAATTCAAAGATTCACTACTACTAATATACATATACAGGTTCCTCATTTCAGCATTTTTCTATATCTGGTTTCCGAAATAGAATATCCTGAATAATGGTATCTAAAATAGGTCTCTCTAATTTTTAAGTTTTAAAATATTAAATTAATCTTCTAAAAATTTATCTTTAATTTTGTGCGTCTTTAATTTTTCAATATTCGTATCTTTTCGTTAGTGTTTTCTACTTTATGAATAATACAGGCCTCACAGCAAAAAATAGTCATGATAATATGGACATATAAGTTCAGAAAATTCCATATCCTCGGATAATTTAGTTTGGGAGTTTGCAGTTTATTATTTAGGTTTGGTATCGACAAATTTTTGCATGGGTTGCTATAATTCTACAGTTTTCCATACATTCAGTCTAGCTAGGTCTGGTTTTACCAAAGGTACCAGATACCTTGGGATGCCCCTGTATATTTATAGATTATTCTTTTTAATATTCCTTAGCTCATATTCCAAGTATTTTTAATGTATATAAAATATACTTTAAAACGTAATAACTGCTAAAATATATATCGGTTTATATAAGCTATATCCACAAAAGACTTAGACCCTATATATATATATATATATATATATATATATATATATATATATATATATATATATATTACAGGAGCAAGCATCCTGTAAAATCCTGTTAAAAAAGCGTTATTAGGTGCCTTTTCTATCTCCTTCTCTCGAGGCTCTAATTTGTTACTTATGATGTTCCATCAGTGTTGTCGAATATAAAGATGAACCGAAATAAAATTCAAAAGAAAATATTATCACAATTTATCTGTAGTTTCGATTACAACAGTTGAAATAAGTACAATTTCAAGAATTTATCATTAATTTTTAAATTTCTTTTAACAAAATAATATATATATATTAAAATATATATATATATTTATATATATATATATATATATATATATATATCATATTTATATTAAAAAAATAATTTGCATTATAAAAAGAGCATGTTTATCAAGGCTAACGTCAAAAATTGAAAAAATTAAATACTAAATTTCGGAAACGGATACTTTACATCGTGGATCATCATCTTGTAATCTACAATTTTATCATTTCTAACAATTTTATACTAGTTTTGAATATTATAAAAAAAATAAAAAATAAATTTAAAGATGAATAAGTTCTTAAAGATTATATATATACGAGGTATGCAGCTTGTGGGTACAACATGCGCAAGTGCGTGTTTCAATTTGTTTTTAAATAAAATAATCATCGAATTCAGAGCTTCGTCTGAAAGCGATCAAAAAAGGTTCCTAGACAGGAACCCTTTTTCTCCTGGACTGATCAAAAATTTCTGACCCGTCGGCTTTCCCCAATAGTACACGCTCCAAGCAAGTAAACGACGCGAAAATCGAAGAAGAAGAAACTGTTGCACGCGCTATTACGTCGTAATGAATCTTACCCAGCCCCCGTTCGCTTGAATCCAAGCGGCCAGATCCTCCTCGAGAACTCTGGTCATGGCCCTCTGTATGGCCGGCAGCAGCTCGGGCTTTCCCTGTCTGACGCAGTCCACGGCGATGCCCCCGGCCACCGCGTACAAAGCGACCACTTTGGCCCAGGTGCACTCGCCTGCCCTCAGCATCTCGCGGGCAATGTCGGTCATGGCCTTGGTCACCCGCTGCTCGGTGTTGAAGGCCCCGCTGCCGATCTGACGGCCGATCTTCTCGAACAGGCTCGGATGCATCTTCTCCAGCTCGCAGCCGACGGCCGCCAGGTGCGGAAAGACCTCGATTACGAGGGGCCCCACGGCCAGTAGCTTGGCGCTGCGCATGCGCTTCAGGCCGAGCTTGCGGTGATAAATGCCGGCACGCTTTAAGCGGCTACGGATGTATTGGGCGCATAGTGTCGTACCCTGTACATTGTTTTCAAAGGTTAGACATGTGTAAATGCGAGTTGAGCTGTATATTTACAAGACAAATGGAACATATTTTATTAGAACATATTATATTAGAGACGCATAATAAAATATCACACCCATTCAAGAGTTATTCAAGCGTTAATTTATTATACCTTCTCATCTTCGTTAACTATTTTCATTCATATGTAAAGAGCAGAAAGATCATTAAAAATTCCATCATTAAAAGTACCTTCCTGATCTTCCGCTACTATTTCGATAGTTCGTCAACATCGACAAAGCCAAGTACTTATATATAACAATATATTGAAATATTTTTTTCTATCTTTTTATTTGTAGTATGATCAGGGGCGGCAAATCAACTTCTTTCTATACGGTATGGAATTTTTGGACTCCCACCCCGTTTAGACATACTCTAAAAAATATTGTAATCATAATAATTAAATAAAAACTTCTCGCTTATTGTATCTTATTTGATTGAGTTAAGTATTGCGAAAAGTTGAAGCCCTTAATTTACATTATAAAGTAACAAATGACGCTAAAAATAGCCGCTCTCCCAAAGAAAAGAATCTTGGAACTGACAATAACAATTTAACGAATTTAATTAATTCTGGTAAAATGACGCGTAACGCAACTTTTTCTGTAGATACATAGAAAGTTTTTTTTTTCTAAAAATCATTCTGGGCTATTCTAAATTACGTGAATATATTCGTCTAAATGATGACGCGCTGCATCGACTTATATGGTGTATAAGAAAGGTTGGAAAGTTTTTATAATTTCTTGCTACGAAATTCTATAACCAGTAATTTATTGGATTATAATATACCTTTAAAACCCAATTTGCCGACCCTGAGTATGAATGATTGTTAGGAGCTGCAGCGGCCGAAAATCACCTTTCAAGTAAAAAATTTATTAAGACCCATTTGTAGCAATTTTATCACAATAAGCTTGTTGCGAGCACGCGTTTGCATTATACCGCAAAATCGCGGCAGCCTTGCAGCAGGACTGCTCGATTATTAAAATATTCGCGACTTGCATCTCGCGGCGATCAAGCATTGATGAGACATTGTTGTAAGTTTGCTGCAATATCGCAGCGAGATGCATCTGGGCATGCGTTTCTTCACTGTTAAAAAAAATACATTAAATTTCATGTGCATGTGTAACGCCGAAGCTCTGCTATCGTAAACGTAACGAAACTGTAATTCAGTAAAAATTGAGAATTTTTCCTTCTGCGCATGAAAAAATTTCAATACAATTGGCATTAAATTTAATGTAAAGTACATACATACATTTTCAATTTTCAATGAATTGCAATTTTTTTGCATTTGTGAATGTATAGCTTCCAGTATATGCATACGGTATATTTAAGACAAGCAGTGGAAATTTCATTTCGTTGATTAATAAAAATTTTAGTCCTGAAATTATGAAAATTTACTGTACTGTCATAAATTTTAATATATATTCAAATTTAATATATAAAAATCTATCATATGTTCTAAGATTTATTAATAGGAGGAAAATATCTATATTTTATAATCCTACAATTTCATTAATGTTAATAATCTTATAATATATGATTTTTTATATAAATTATTTAAATATTACATATAGTTATTAAATCATTCTAAATAAAATTCCTTTTAATACTTTGTATTATAAAATAGTTTAATACAGGAGTTTAATACTTATAATTATTGTAAATCAGTTAAAATATATTTACATTTGAAGATAATAAATATAGGAACATTGGTTAATTAATGTTATCAGAAGCTGGAATTGTCTCAATAATATTACTCCTTAAGGTTATCCAGTTAGTTTATTGTTTTGTATATAAAGGAATTATGAAGTATACACAAGCGCGCGCGCATACACACCGTCTTTGTTATTCGAAAAATACAGCATTCCCCTGACCATGGCATAATTTCTAACAATATCTCCACCAGTTTAACACTAAAATATAAATCCATAATAACATCTCCAATAAACACTTTGATTGCATAAATCACGTAATTTTTCCAATAAATATGTATCAGTAATATATGGTAATAGGCAGTAGTATAATATGGCCGTTTAAACTTATCAAATATTAAATAATATATATTAATTATTCGGTTTTATAAATCATATTTCACTATCGTGCCTGCTATACTATTGTTACCTTATCATGTGAACATATATCATACATCAAGTATATTTCCAATTACTATATTTAAAAAAGAAATATTGTTAAAGAATGTAACTAATTTTTAGAAGATTTTTAGTGTGGATTTCTTTTATTATTAAACAAAAAAAATATATGTATATTATCATTAAATAATCTGCTTCATTATTTATAATCACGGCGTATAAAAATTGAAATTGAAAAAAAATTGAAAAATTGTACACATAACTGTAATAACGATTTTTGTTTGAAGCAATCCGCGATACTTCTTGAAGATGAGATCGAGATGCGTTTTTCTGTGATGCGCAGGATCATCCATAATAACGATTAAAATAAATTCTTGTACGGTTCAATCAATTAAAAAATAAACTTTTTATCATGCTCTAATAGATAATGGATTTTTGTCGGGAATATTATATAACCCGTTGCAGCAACACTTCAAAACCCGTCGTTGACGGGCCAAACTAAAGCTGGCCAAATTTTGCGCGCGGCGCGCTGCTGCCACCCTATACGCTCAATCAAACAGAGTTGGAAATTCCCTATATATATATATATACATATATATATATATATATATATATGAGCAATCGGCAACAGCGTTCTCGGATTTATCGCTTGTCGAGGTCGCGCGCGTCGACCGCAGAGACGGCGCGCATGCGAGATAGCGATTGGAGATAATTGCCAATTTGCCAGGCACATCATCTGAACAGCAGGAGTGGCATATAGACTAGAACAAGCATGTAAAGAACTGGGCATAAGCAGGCATAAGTATATAGGCCATATATACAGTAACTAAAAACAATCACAAGAGTCCCGTCTTCGTGTAATCCGGTCGTCGTAGTTACTGTCGCCGTCGACCACCGCCCGAGGACCATCATCAGCCTGTGGTACGACATCGCGTGGTATATACATAATATATATATATATATATATATATATATATATATATATAAAGCCGCATTCTCGCGCTATTTATACAATAGTCAATTCACGGTGCGGTCAACTCCACGTGTATCAGACCCAGTGGACTCTCTCTCTCTCTCTCTCTCTCTCTCTCTCTCTCTCTCTCTCTCTCTCTCTATCTCTCTCTGTATAATAAGAAGTGTCATGAGCTCCGCGCGCGGAGCTCCGCTGAACGCCGCCACGGGCGCCAATAATGCGCCTGCTCGGCCCGATTTTATTATTCACTGCGGCCGAGGCGACGAGCGAGCAACGATTGTCCGCTGATGTAAACAAAGAGCGAGTGTCGATCACGGCCTCGCGGCTGATTGAACGCGCCAAAGAGACTTTTTTATTATATATATATATATATATAGAGCTTTGTGTCACATTTTTATTAAGCATATATTAGGTATACCGCGTGTGTCCGCTTGTGTTAGTGTGTGTATGTGTGTGCGCGCGCGCGCCTGTGTGTTCCTGCGTGCTCTTCGAGATTACGATTAATATACACGATCAACACACCTGTTAGGCATCATCATCGGTTAAAATAATATACAAAGTCGCACCATGGAGGAGGACGATGTGATAGCGGAGATTCGAATGAAGGTAAGGTTTTGGAAATAGTAATAAGGGGAGGACCGGGCGTTATATTAGATACATATATACAAGTTCGCAGCAGATGTTTCGACATATTCATACACTTGAATATATGTCGTTACATCTTACCAGATCTTACTGCATTATATTAGTATTTTTCAGTTCGCTGTGTACATAATCGCGAAATAGAAAATATTTGTATTGAAGTTTTTATATATCCAAACCGCACGTGTATATGAATGTGTGTGTGCATCTGTTAGTACGCGGAGGACCTCGAGGAGCTCCTTCAGTGCCCGATATGCTTCCATAGGCCGACGGGCTCGGTTCCTACCTGTGCCGAAGGACATCACATTTGCAGCTCGTGCCAGGCGCAGCTCAAATTGTGCCCCGTGTGCAACAGCCAGTATAACGGGACGAGGAATTATCTTGCCGAAGGCCTATCCTCGAAGCTCGACGACATTCTGGTGAGTTTAATAATGTTTTTCTGCTATATATATATATATATATATATATATATATATATATATATATATATATATATATATATACAAAGAGGCAAGAATGTATATTGTAGTGATGAAAAAATTCAAGAAAGAGGGAGATAAAAACTCTCGTATCGGGCTTTGTGCACTGACCTGACGTAAGCATTTCTTAACAGCTTAAAAGGAGTTTGTACTCGTTTAATATTGTCAATCTTTTGTTTCGCAATGCTTATTTGTAAAAAATGTATATACGTATATAACAGGAACAAATAATCATAGAAAAATTCATAACAAACGATAGAGTGCATTGTAATTTTTTTTCTCGTTATAGAGCATCGTATTATTGTTAATACGTGCCACTGTCGACCGAATTTCATCGTATTTGTGAATCTCGTATTTAAAATTTCTTTTAAATTTTCTATACTCAATCATCTTTGGAATTAATCAATATAATACTTAAATTTCATTCCATTACGTTTGAAGAGATTCCAATATATTTAGAAAAACAATTAACAGAAATAATTGAAATCAACTTAACGTGTTTATTTATATTATTAATTAAACTCTTTAATTTAACGATACGTATTTAATCATATTATTTGAATTTTTAATTCGATTTGTAATAAATTAAAAATTAATAATAAACAAAATGATCATAAAAGTGTATGTAAATTCGTCTAGTATAGGAACTATATATAAGTCAAAAAGTATTTTATAATAATTTTTTCTATCATGAATTGTACCTATGTACTTATCTTGTGAAATACAAAATAAGAAACGTTCAAACATAAATGCCAAAGTATTAAATTCCGAATCTTATACTATTTGATTATAAAGTCTTGAATAAAGATAAAAAAGAATAAACATGAGAATATGAGAGCAGATAATCAGCTGGTTTTTTATTTTATTTTTATTTTTTTTTTTCACTAGAGTCCAACAAAAAACACATTTCTGCTTTATTAGAATCGGGAAATGCAACTTTTGTTAATTTTATTTTTCAATGATAAACGCATTAAAAAATATACTTAACACTGCGGGAGAAGCGCAAAATTATATTTCGACGAGATTGTAAGCTTAAAATTTTATCTGGTAATATCCCGGGCGATAGATAAACAAAATCTATGCTTTTTTATTTCACGAATGAATTTTACAATAATGTTTATGTGCATTGTAAAATTGAGCCCGCGTTTGAAACCGATTTCATGAGATGAAAGGTTTTCCAGCGTCCTTTATTAAATAAAATAACAGTCAGAAATCGATCGAGCCAAACATCAGTGCACGTAGAAAAGATGCTAAAAAATGAAAAAAATAATTCTCTTTAGTCAGAGGTAATTCTATTTTGCTAATAAATTTATTTTATTAACCGAAAGACATCTGAAAATTTTTCATGGACTTCATCTCTCGGGACGTGAAATTGCTTTCAACGAGGACTTAATTTAAAGAAAACGTTGATAATTAATATTTATATAATCTATATAAAATTCTATTTTTTTCATTCAATAAAATTATGATATAATTTATTAGGAAGTAGTGTTAAAAATTGTATCACACTTATATATCACTCGTTCGAGATCTGTTTACTAATCCATAATAAATACATTTTTATCATAGTTTCATATACTTCAACAAACCAGTAAAAATAAATTCTTAAGAAAATAGGAAAGAAAACAGTAAACGGATAAATCTAATTATGTAGAATATACATAAAATTAAAATTGTTGTATGCAATTATTACATAATATATTAAATATAGATACACTTCCTTCGATTGCAATTTTACTTCAATTTTAACTACAAGGCGTTTGAATTCTAAAAGTCTGTGGGAATTTGTTTTTTTGTACTCACATGCATTAATTCATTGATTGTGAATATCATCGAGAATTTTTTTATTTTATATAAGAAATATACGATTTACGAGCAATTTTCATGATAAAGAGGTTTTATCAGTGTATAAGAAAAATTTTCATATACCTTGAAAATTTGACAGTAAACAACTTAAATAGTGAACTTGAGTTCTTAAAATAAAGTTTTCGATAAAATTCTTGATGGATCCTTATCGAATACTATTAAATCACAACTAACGATTTTATAAAAACATACCATCGTTTAAGAATAAACAAAAATAACATTATTTTTTAATTTAGATATTTTTAACACTAAAAATTATTTTCGTATAAATTAAAAAAAAGTTTTACATAAATAATTTTAATCCCATGTATTCAAATTATTCATTAATTTGTTTTCTTTTATTTTTAATTATTGAAAACAGATCAAAATTAATATTAAGAAGTTTTCTATGTTTCTTATTGAATTTAAAAATGTATTCCAAGTATGAGCTACTTAAAAGTGTCTTAATACTTCGTACGGCACTCACCGCGCCGCTGGCAGACCATCTTACCAAGAGCTTGTTGAAACTTCGTCATAACTGTTTTAAGTGAAAAAATAAGAACACGTCGTTAACGGCATTGATTATAAGTTTTTATTTATCTTTTATTTAATTTAATTTATAGGGAAAGCAACTGTATATTTATAATAAGCCGAACAGTTCCAAGAAACATTTCTATATAATATATATAATTGGCTCTTTAGCTTTACTGTATTATTTTACCAATAAAATTATTGCGATACTACAAAAATTTTTTACAAAAATCAACTGTTAAAAATAATGCAAATTATAAATCTTTAAATGCGGTTTTTTCAAACCTGAATTATAAAAAATTTCCACTGGAAATTCGAAAAATGTAGGGAAGAAAAAATACTTTTATTTGAAACCTGTAAAGATATAAATAGATTTCAGATTAATGCAATTAAATTACAAATTAAAAAAGTCACACGATAAGATGTTCTTCAATAAAAATAGAATTATTGAACTTAATGTTAGAAGTATTAGTCAGTATCAAATAAATTAATTTCAATTCTCTTTAAGTACTAGACAGTCATTGTAAAACCTGATTAGATTTAAATATTATAACATATTTGATATTATTTTTCTTTAATGTGTTAAATAAGATAAAGCATATCACAAGATAAAATATATCTCAATATAAAACATTTCGCTCGTTTTTGAGAATTGTTCGTTTCCCAACCGAATGTTTGAGCAAATACTATGAAATTGAACAAATAATTCTATTTATAACTTAACGAGAATATACATACGTGAAATTTTTAGACTGGCGATAAAGATAGCTATAAAAATACTTTCACATAAGTTAAACACGGCTTACGGTAACAGGAACCGCGCACACACTGCAAGCAGCAGGAACTGCTCAGATAACATTGCACAACCCATGCTTGAAGAGTGAAAAATTTTGAAGTGTATAACTTATTGACGAATGTCTTGGCGAGTATTGACAGGTATTAATTAGCCATGCAGCACTGCTTGCACTGCGTTGAACGTGCAATTTTTTAAATAATTGACACTTAATCATAATATTATATTAATTCTCTTGACATTCGATAAAAGCTTCCAAATAATTTTACGCACTACTGCTCAAATGCCTAGCGAGTCTAAAACGACGTTCTGTAATCTGTTTTCAAAACTAAATCCATTAAATAAAAATTTGTAAATAGATTCTCTACCATCGGAGAGTTTGCTTTTATATCTGAAAATTCAGTTAATTATTAGTTTGTAATTGATTTTCAGATCTCTATACACTTGAATACAACATTAAATTAAATAAATAAGTTTGATAGTTATAGCAACAGTACTAAATGTTTATGTATGGAAGAAAACGAAAAATGCCTAGAATGGTTTGATTGCTAAGAGCGAAAGTCTGGTAACTCGGTGATCCGAATTCATGTCCCGGTCTTGGCCAATTGACACAAGTACCGCTGTAAAAATTTTCATGCGTTCTTTTTTTTACAAATGCATCACAGACCTTTGTCGCTGATTATTGGTAATTTAAACATAATCTGCGGTACGTGAAAGCATTGCTTAGATTAGTAAAATTTTGGAGATCTTTCAAAATTTCTTAAACAACAAAAAACAAATGAAATTGACCAAAAAACATCAAACGAAGCATAAGAAATGTTATACAAAAGAGATAAGACTACAAAAAAGCATCTTGAAGTTCTCTCCAAATCATCGAAAAGGTTTTACTGATTTCTCCTTATAAATTTTTATCGGAATCCTATCTTATTCCCTAGGACTTTACAGGGAATCGTCTGCTTGCTCCAAATGAAGCAAAGAAACAATTCCTTACACCGCAAACCACATCCAAGCTGGTGTTAGTTACCTGACTTGTCTCTAATATATAAACAAAAATAAACAAAATTTACACAAAGGTATTATTGTTTCACTAAGCAGAATATTGGATCCTGATAGAACGGGTCCGTCTACTTCTCCGGATAGTGGGATGAGAGAGAGAGAGAGAGAGAGAGAGAGAGAGAGAGAGAGAAAGAGAGTTTTAGTTGTATTGCTGCCATTGCTGCTGATGTTGTTATTATTGTTGTTGGTGTTATTATTTTCTATTATATTCTAGAAACCACTCGTCAAAATCACTATGATCGAAATTCGAATCGAACTTTGAATAATCTTGAATGAAAATTAAAAAAAAAAACTTTTAAAGCCGCAAAAATTCTGCCGCCATAAAGGAAAACTCCTCCTTTTAAGGGTGGCTTTTCTTCGGCGCCCAGGGAGCTCATCTCGTCATCTTTAAAATCATCTGTTTATTTCATTGGTGTCCGCTCAATCTTAATTGCCCATTAATTGCGTCGGAGCCAATCATTTAAAAGGGCTACGCTCTAGCGGGGACCCAAAATTAGGTGGGGGGGGGTTTCCTCCCGGTTCTCTCAACTCTCCAGAGAACCCGCCACGAGTCTCGTTTTATATATTTTTTTAACTTATTCTATTGTTAGTATTTTTTATTTATTAATCTTAATTTCATTAACTCAATAATTTTATTTTATGTTAACATTAAAGGGTTTTTATAATGCGTTAGTATGCCTTAAATAATTAGATGTATAATAATAACGCTCTTATAATTTATTGCTTATAACTTTACATATTATTTCAATTAAAACTATACTTAAAATGTGTAATAGAAAGGGTTAATGTTACATATTCATGGTAAATATATAATTTCGTATAACTAATTATTTAATAAATAATATAAATGCAATTTAAAATAATAATTATATATTTAAATAGCATAATATTTAGAATGGATACGTATTAATTGATAAATATATACTATTTTGATTCATTAATTAATAAATAAACAGATAAATAAACGCGTGCATAAATATTTATGTCTGAACATAATTAATTATTGAAATATTTTTCTAAATCAAATCATAAAAATTCGTCAAAGTTCTTTTATTTAATATTAGTATTAATAAGAATAATAATACTAGCAATAAGGTTAGTAGTTAGCGTAATACAATATTAAGAATACCAACAGCATTATTAAGTATTATTAAGACTATTTTAGAAACAAAGCTGCAAGTATCGTTATATCTAATTATTATATGAGGTAATAAAGATTTTTCGAATATTATGCATAACTATTTCCATATTGGGGGGTCTTAAATATAATATTATCATTAATTTAATATGACGCAATGTTGTTCGTTCGTTAATTTTAATTCTCACGTTCCCACAGTGAGAATCAAAAGCGACGTTTCAAGGCGCCATGTGGTCGCCGAATTATAAATTATGGGACGGTTTTATAATCAAACTCCTATGCGCTCTGTATAGGATATACCTCAACGCGTGCTCCAAGAGCGCGGGCGCGCGTCTCGAGCATTGGGATTTTTTTGCATCGAAAATTGTCTGCACAGTTCCCTGTACGTTCGATATTTTCTTTGCCATCCGGCTTTCTGTCTTATTATTTTATATGTGAAATATATTTTATATGTGAATAATGTCAATAATAATTTAAGCTTTCATTGCATGCCCGAATTTACAGCTGCTAAAATTTATTTTGTGATACTGACACGGTAAACAATCATAATGAGTGGATCAAACAAAAATAAAAATAAAATGCGATAAGAAAACAGTAATTTATGGCTGTAATGATAGTTATGTTTTTAAACAAAATATATTTCTAGAAATTATTCAAAGAAGTAAATCTATTTAAAAAAAAATTTTTATTTAATTTCTTTTTCCTCATTACCATCTATAAACCGTACTTTCGGCGCTTGATTCCGGTTCTCACGAGGAAAAATACAGTCGCTGCCTAGTACGAAAAGATTTCAATACGACCCTCCATGCAACCCTCGGTTTCGCCTCGGACCTTAAACTGGCGTTTCGTAGAATGACAGGAATGTACTATTTTTATTACATTATATGTTTAATTAAAATGTAAAGAAAAAAAATCAAAATATTTATTTAAATATTGTTCTAGATTTTATAATCCTACAGCTTATTAAAAAAAAGGCAGAATAAATGTGATATGATTTTTGATTAAAGTACAAACAACTATTTTTTTTAATCAAAACAAAAAAAACGGTGGTGCCCTCGTAGATGCGATGGACGTTTTATTTGCCAATAGCACACCCCTATTTGGGAGCATAAATAGAGCAATATTAAATATCATAAGAGAATAACGAACATTATCAGTTCTTATTGGTGATAGCATTGCTGAATAATTTCAAATATGAATTATTGTTTATTATTCATGCACGGTATAGTAAAACTTACAATGCAGTGTGACATTTAGAGTATTAAAATATATTAATTATATGTATGTTTTGAAAAATACGGAGGATTTTTTTTATATTATGCCGCTATTATAGACGTTTATCAAGTTCCACCACATGCTAAGAGAACGATAAACCTACATCATTACGTCTTAGTATAGATAACATAAAAAACAATAGAATGATGACATCGTTGCAATGTACAATCTATTTCCAGTTTTCAGGCTGTATAAGAAACTGCATGGCTATAATACTGTGTGCGTGCTCGCGTGTCTGTTTGTGTCTGCGTATGTGTGTTAAAGATAGTCATAGAAGGAATTATATTTAGCTAATTAACATATTCAATAGTAATTAATTATAGTGTCATATTAATGTATTAAAATTTGATTTCAGAGTTCTCTTTTAGATCCTACACATTCATTGAACAGAAAAGTTATAGAAAACAAAAGGTGCATTGGTACTCAAACTAATGCTTCAGTACAATCACAAAACGGAAATTTAACGCTCGATAAAAGCACGATAATTGACGAGAACGATAACCGAATGTGCAGGATTGGATTTTGTCAATCTGAATTACCCTCCAATTGTATGTACTTTCACGTCAGGGATTTTCATAAAACGAGTCTAATTGAGGTATTGCCTATATTATTATTATCATTAATAACTAATATGCAATTAATAAAATATAATTGGTAACTGAGAATTTTTTATTTTTCTTAATAACTAATATTTAATTGTAAAATAAGAAACTTTACTTGTCGGTTTCGTTTATTTGGCGTATTTATTTTACAATTATTTTTTTGTGGGCCACAGAATAAAACCCTGATTGAAATCGATACCATCACGATAACATCACTGACCAGGTGCATATTATGCGAAAATAGCAAATTTAGGCTAAGCAGATAACTTTGCGCAAAAATTAATAGTGCTTAATTAATAGTAATTAACTTGTAGAAATTTCTTCACCAAAAACTAAGGCATGATTTCTTTCTTACTTCTGATAATCTCATGCTATTTATATAATCTATACTCATATATGAAACTGATCACTGATATCAATCACAGTATCTGCTTTCAAATCGGGGTTTGATAAAAGCATAATTTTAATGTTGAATAAATACGCAAATAAATTATTTATAAATACTCAAATAATTGGGCAAAACTGATGCCTGGTAAATATTTTCGTTTAAACGACTGTCAAATAGTTTTTCATTACTTTTAGCTCACTTAACGTCAATTCCCCATTAATAGAATTAGGATTATCGATAATAACGTCATAAAAAATGTGCCGGAATGTAGCAGGTTAGTATTCGTCTGCAGCAAAGGAGTTCTAGAAATAACTTTTATAAACTTACTAATTTGCAACGCAAACATAAATAGTTATGTGATTTTACTAATGAAACATTTTGTTGTTATGTTTAAGTTTCAAAAATATTGTTCTTATGTTTAAGTTTCAAGCATTAAGTTTTAAAAATAGTTTCTATAAAGATAATTAATTCTGATTATGGGAACATATTGAGCAGCAAACGGTCTTACAAGACAGGCTTAACAATACTTTTGTTTTCAAAACTTTTTGAAAAAATTTGATTAGCAGTATTATAGAAAAATTTGGTAACAACTTAATATTTATTTTTTACTGAATATATTATATAAGTAACTATAAAATTTATAAATTATAAACCAAATATATAGAAGTATAATTTAGGAATGGATGTTTATAAATAAATTATATAATTTGTTTAATGTTGAGGTAATATCGTTAGCCGATTTAAAAATTCAATGAACAGATAAGCATATGAACTATTACTGTTTTCCTCATTTTCAAGATTCTCTTTCATAAATTCTCATTTATTAAGAAGTTATATTTATTCAAATTGTTTTGGCATTTAATTTTCACTTTTACTGCATATAGAAAATAATGAAAACTAATTTCTTAGCTTCGAAAAGACTATATTGTTCCGACAGCGCAGCAATTCATTTTACATTTAAAAATTTTAAAAGTATTTTTTCCATAATCAATGTGCTCTTAATTATTTACAAAAAAAAAAGTTGTTTAACTTCTTACATTTTCTACCATGTTTTAATATACGTAGCAGACAGATAGCGGTAAAAGACCTACTTCCTCGATTATTAATTATTATCGTAAGAAAGTGTATCGTTTTAGTTTAGCCAATTATAATACATAAGAGCAGCCTACAACGGAAGCGATACTATTATTACGTAATATTATACCGTATTATTATTAATATCATTATCATTATCATCATCATTATCATTATCATTACTATTCGCAAAATGAAACTGCTTAATCAAAGGCTCGAGTATGATGGCCTAGAATTTCAAAATGTTCACAGAATTCTAAAAAAAAATATGTGTCAAAAATTTGGGTAGCTGAAACCGAGCTTCTTGTTTTCTGTATAGATTCAAGAACTTGAGTAAATCAAGAGGTAATATTATTAAATCTGTTGATTTTCAGGTAAAGGCACTGTATAGTGAATTTATCAAATACTGGGATTTGGAATATAGCTTGAGTAAATTATACAATTATGCCATCAACATAAAAGATATGGGACTTTTCTTCTTCAGTGTTTACATCGACGAAAATGGTCATTTGTTGGGAAACGTTGAAATCGTTCATTCACTGGATCTTAAAAAACAGTTTCACTATAAACTGATTATTGCAAATAGAGAAACAGAAAAGTCGATTGGATTCAATAGACCAGTAATTAATCTTAATTATTATTTATCTAAATATTGTATCGAAACAATTACAAAAATTTTTTTTAATTTTTAGATATGGGCAGTTCCGCTTGATAAAAAGTTCGCTTTTGGTTGCAAGTTCTATAAAGATTTGTTTTCATCTTACTTTCAAGGAGACACAATGTTGTTAAAAAAAGAGTTGAAGACATTTAATTGCCACTTAATCATAAGTCGTTTATTGCCGACCGAAAATGAACCAGAATCAGAAATGAGCTAATTTCAACCCAAAGTAATTAAAAATTGTCAAGTCTACAGTAAGAAAAATATGCAAGGTAATATCGCATGGAATCTTTTTTCATACGATATTTGCCTGCATTTCTTACGTTAATCACTTATTCCATAGCATTAAATATGTGACATTTACAGGAGAATCATGTGAATATAGCTTAGATCTCTTGTTAGAATATCTTCACTACATGTGTAAGCTCTTTTCGCAAATGGCCGTCTATAGTGATAAGCTCATTTGCTTTTTTCCTTCAACGTATAGAAAGTAATGTTCTAGGTTATGGATTTTGAAATTCTCCATGTCAACCTAATTAATGAAATAAATTTTGTAATTATAATTCATTTATTATAATCAAAGTTTAAGAACATATTTTAACATGTAAAATTACATCAATTTTTAATGGAATATTTTATTTAGTAGTAATATTTGTAATTTTATAAAAGACGTGATAGTTTTTTATAAAAAAATAAACATGTACAAAAATTGATTTTATACTTGTTGGTCAAACCAAGTATATTATTAAACTTCATGTGCCAAATAATCAGAGGTCTCCGTGGAATAAAGTTGTTTCCATCAGATAAATGATTAAGTATCTTTGAATAATTGAACCAAAATAATAGAGAACATCTGCAATCTTAATGTAAAGTTAATGTTCATGCTATAAGCAAACATTAATTAATAAAATATAAGACTGAGGCAATGCTATTTTGTAGACGTTTGTAATTTCATTAGATAGAACTCGCAAAAGATTAATACAGAGAGAGAAAGAGAGAGAGAGAGCGAGAGAGGGGGAAAGAATGAACGATTGCCTAACAGTATCTTTAAAGCGAATTAATTGTATTTTTGTACATCAAATAAAAATTTCTTGACTATTTCATCATATGTTTTCATTAAAACTGAGAAATTGTGTATTTACCCTATAAAATCATATTTACTTAGTATAAAATCAGTTATTAATATATAGTAACTATTTTACGAACAAAAAATTATGTAAGCAGCGCAATCTTGCAGCAAAAACGAAAACCAATTAAAATCCTAAATCATAGAGACAAAAGTAAATGAATTTTTGAATTTTCTTTAACTTTATTTTATTCATTTTTTTTATTTATTTATTTACTAAGTGTATATCGTCCTATATTAATACATTCATTTAGTTAATTAATCAAAATCTCTTATTTGAGGTGTCATTATAATCGATTAAATTGTCTATGTACATCTAGTAACATTTATAAATATAGAAATTGGTTTCTAAAAATGCGTTTTGACGGTAGGTTAGTTAAACTGTAAAATCCACTATAAACATGTTATTTCTCTATGTAGTATATAATACCATATGTTTATAATAATATGTTTACCCGTACGTTACTGTATATCATTGTTGTTCAATATTCAAAATAATAAAATTATATTTTTATAAATTCTCCGGATTTAAAAATAATTATAATATAAAAAAGTCTGTATCTGGCTGCAAAGAAATAATAAAAATAAACACTAATTGGTTTTTAAGCTTTTTTATGTATGTTTTTAGGGATACACGAATTAGTAAAACTTCAAACTAGAATTTACATATATGAATTTAGGCAATGCTAAGTTTTAAACTGTCATTAAAAAAGCAATATATTAAGCTTACTTTTTATAAAAATGTTTAGTCAATCTAATAACCTTAGATTAATAACTGTAAGTAAAAAAAAAGCATTTCATTTAATAATATCATATTTATGAAATTGACAACATATAAATTAATATATAAATTACAGTAATTAAAATGTTAATGCGATTACAAATTATCAACTTATTTTTTCAAATGATAAAAAAAATTGAATCATATTTCATGATTTGTTTAAAAAATTATTCTTTAAAAGTGAGTGATTGGGATAATACCATTTCTAATACCATATGTATTAAAAGCTTGTGTTAGAATAGCTGAATTTTAAAGAAGATTCTGTCAAATAGCTCTATCAGATTTTATAAAAATATTTTATTCTAAAATGAATGACAAGGTAAAATTGTATATAAAAAAGAGAGAATTCCATAAAACATAAAACATTGTAATTATGTGCATTTCAGACATTCAAATATTTCAAATTTATTTAGAAAATTATAATAAAACATTTAAATAGGAAATCATTGAATTGTAAATTCATAAATATTGGATTTATCATCGAATTCCCGCAATTTTCATGTTCGTTGTGTACATAGGCTGACGCTCTGTATTATTGACAGCTTACTATGGGCGCTTAGATCGACTATTCCATCCGCGCCAAATTCATGCACAACAAAACGAATAACGATTTTTTTACTTTATTTTATTTTTAGCTGGATCAACAACAAAAATCATCAACGACTTCATATTTTACATAATTTAATAATCAATTAGACAAGAATATTTTAGAATAATAATTGCATTGAACTTTTTCTTCTTGATTTTTTTTCCCGTAAAAATGACGTTTCTGATATGCTTATAGCTCACTTAGAATATCATATTTATTTATACAATTAATTAAAGTATTCATATTTCGTGTATGTGTAAAATAATTCTTAATGCACTGTCATATTTACTACATTATACAATGGTGGATGACAGTAATTAAACCATTATAGTTTTCATAGCTATGTAGATTCTTTTTTACAATGAAGTATTAATGCGAAACTCTCATATGACCAATTCAAGGTCTTGCAATGGCTATACACCTTCAAGCTTTTCAATTTATCCATAGATGATTTTTCCGTTACTAAGTTCATAACGTGATGTAAAGCTATTCAGTCAACGAAGAGCAGTTTATTAAATGCCGCTGCTTCGCTGTATTTGACGCAAAATTACAGTGATAGACAAAATGGATAAACGTGATCGTAAAAACTAAAAGTGTTATAAAATTAGAATTTTTACTAAAACAGCTTAAGCTGCATTTATGAACAAATAGGAATTAGATACTAAAAATTAATTTTCTATACTAATTCAAGCTTAGCATTTAATAAGTAAATAAATATTCTATTATAGTAAAGTAAGAATTTTAAGTATTTTTGAATTAAATGGCAAAGATATGTTAAATTATTTAGTTTCTCAGTAAGAAAATGACCTACTTTTACAGACGCTGTACAAGATTCGTGTTCGAAAACGAAAAAATACTTTATCTAGCGATGAAATAAAATTTCACATTCATATTTTCAAGCGTAGAATTTGTATTGGAACCGAGTTTCAGTATGAATAAGCTTTGGGTATTTTTGTAAAATATTACATGCTCACTTGTCTTTGCATTGAAATAAGGAGAGAGGAAAATTTCTACATAATATTCTTTAACAACCGTTTGACTTTTGCCTAAGACGTTAAGAAGAACTCACAAAATGCGCTACCCCGTTAAAATAGAAAAACACAGAAAATCCTTGAAGTTTGATCTAACTTTCAGTCCTTTTTTCGCTCTTTGTGGCGTTTAATATTTATAGTTGGACGGTTAAGCCTTAGTTTGAACGTTACATTCCTAAGTTCGCGATTGATCAGCTGCTGTGATTTGTTCAAGCAATGAAGAATCGTTATTCACGATATTTGGTAAATATTTGGTAGGTCACGGTGACGTTCATTTTTTATCGAGATTTAGCAGTTCTGGACCCAATTGTGTTACCACACGTTTGATCTGTAAAACATTAATATATCGTCAACCTCATCAATTACTCTAAGAGTCATTCGACGATTGCTCATAATCATTTTTTCCACTTTTTCGACGGTATCGTCTGCTTCCAACGTGTCAGGACTCTCCATCTTCAATGAATTTTTCATTTTTAAAACGATGATCCCATTCGAAAGGACTTTTTGGCATTTGAAGAGCATTAATATACGCGTTTTATTCCATTTTCGTACGAAAACCCGATGAAAATGCTCTGATACGTTTTTCCAAAAGCGAAAAGTCGCTGAACACGCACGAATCATATATAACTTCACTGACAGCTGACGATAATATAAGCAGGCAGTATGGCTACCGTCGTAGAGCAGTGTTCAGAGAAATGCAGTGATGTAGCAATAACAGAATTGTAAAACGAACGAATACGAATCGGGAAATTTAATACTCATACTTTAATTGTACATTTGTCGATTGTTTATATACTAAGTAATAAGTATTTTCATTGGTCTAACAGTCCGATTAAATCAATCGAAAATAATACGTAATAATATCAATATATATTTATATTAATATTAATACATCAATATACAAAAATAATAAAAATAAAAATAAAAATTAGGTAAGGGTGGTGGGAACAGTCAGATTGCACTTTACTAACAAAAAATTTTTTTTCAGCTAATATTTTATTTTCAGATTAGTCTACGGGGGTGACTGTATACAAGGACAGGTCTGACTGTCATAATTTTTTATTTTTATATTTATTTTTATTATTTTTGTGTATTGATGTATGAATATTAATATAAATATATATTGATATTATTACGTATTACTTTCGATTGATTTAATTGGACTGCAAGACCAATGAAAATATTTATTAATTTATATATATATATATATATATATATATATATATATATATATATGTCTTTATTTAACATAGTTAATTACAGATGACTTAAAAATTAAAATGCCCATTGAGAATTCATTTTAATGACATTATTTATAAATCTAAAGACAGAAACCTATAGTCAGAACGAATTTGCCAGAAAGAACTAAAAAATTCCATTAACATTCTATATCAACTCTCTGCCTGTAATTTTAAAACTGTATTATTTTGTACATTTTAATATTTAGTGCGCTACGAATCCATATTAATCCGGTGAAACAGAATTTTTTTTAAATCAAACATTAATTCAGAGAAACGTCAATGTAAATAAAAAAAAGCTGATTTAAAAATGGTTAGAACGGTGCAGGTTTAAAATAAGCGTGCTGGTAAAAATTTCAGTTATTTATAGTTATAATTTATTGCTTGGCCCTTGTATAGTTTTATGATTTATACTCTTCTTTATTTTTAAATATTAACTGTATACATTACGTAGCAAATTGAAGTTTCCCGACGCTCGCCGTATTATAAGCTATGGCATTCAACACTTCGTAGATTACAACAAAATACAAATGCCGACAGAGTTTCAATCATTAAAATGACGGAGAAAAATAAATAAATCAATTGTGTACAATTTATTGGACTGTACAAATGGAATGAGGATAACAAATCCTCTGAAGTATAACTATTGCCGACAAATATGAAATTATACATTGCTTTAAGTATGTGTTTATAACATTCCTGCTATATTACTTTTGTAAAGTAATCGATGTTTTCTACTAAAATATACACGTCCGCGATAACAAGATATATGTTTATGCGGTGCTCGGTTCGGTAACAAAATAATATAATTAAGACTTGTTTAAATAAATATTTAAGCAGGTTCCGAATGCTTCGGTTTTAAATATTTGCACTTTCGTAAAAGGTCTAATTTGTAATAGGAAAGCTGGGAAAACGAAGCCTGCTGGTATTTGACGGAGGGCCGCGCAACCAGGATCGCGCGACTTCACTGTATATATATATATAGTAAGGCAGGAATTTAGAGTTCGGAATTCGGGATACCTCTGGGATGTGTTTCTCGCCCGTCGCGCCGAGAACGCTGTCTCTGTCACTGAAGACGGAAAATTAGTTGATCGGTTACTTATGCCGTCGCTCGGCTAAATTCGTCTGCAGCCGCCGAAAGAATAATTATACTAATCGGTAATAATAACAACAATAACAAATAGATTATTATTATTATTATTATTGTTGTTGTTGTTGTTGTTGTTGTTGTACTATTATTATCGGTTTGTTCCTTAGGACACTCGCAAACGTCCCGATAATTATTTAATATCTTGAGTTATGATTATTTACTTGTATTTATTTGCGAGAGTATAATATTTTTCATGTATTATAATTTCGATTTTCGACAACTGTATCGGAAACAAATAAAACCGGGCTTCAGAAATGCAGCGACCAGCGCCCTCGTTCCATTTCGAGTTCGCGGGCATGGGGAGCGCGCGATATCCTCCTCGCGCGTAATGTTGCGCGGTCGTCGCTCGCTCTCTCTCTAGAGTCGCGCTCGAATCTCCCCCCCCCTTCCCTCGCCCCTGACCCAAGTTCGCGAAGTAGGTAAATCTAATTGTTTTCGGGCGCGCGTATTATGATTTCTTGCCCGGGGTCGCGCGCTCGACCGTCTGCTCCCGATCAATGACCGATTATTTTAATTTCGAGCGATTGCTCGATTGCGAATACAAAATGTTTCTATACATCAACGGGTGTGCAATAAGCGGATAGATTATCAAAGGCAATTGTAATCGATATACATTATGGGTAGAAATATACATTCCATGTATTACGTTGGCACAGCGAGGAATGCGTGTCTAAGACACGCTGCTCGGAGACAATGACGGATCAGGGAGGATTTTAAAAACTGTTATACAAGGACTTGATTGAAAATGAGTTTTTCTTTTATTACATATTCAATTATATTTGTGTTTTTTTTTTTAAATGTTCTCGTTTCCTCGATTGCAAAGGCGACTAAGATGCCGCTTATTCTTTTAGCTTATCCATAATTTTAAAAGACGCAGAAACGACATAAATAATATAAACTCGAATGAGTATAAAACAAAAATAATTTTCAACTCGAGCGCGTGCCCTGCGTGAAAAGTATCAATGAGGATCCAAATCACCGAAGGTATATAAATAATGCACGCATGCAGACACGTACCTGCGAGACGGTGAGCTCGACGGAGCCGGATATCGATCGCCAGCCGATCGTCCGCGATATCTTCCGGGAGACGACGTCGCTCACGTTGCTCAGCCTCCTGCGCGCCACGTCGAAGGCGTCCGGGTGGGCGGCCGCGAGCCCGATGAAGTTGGCGTGCAGGGTCGCGGCGAGGCTGTTCCTGCGATAGTTCCGCACCGCGGCCGAGGTCGGCGCGTCCTCCGGCGTCAGGCGCATCTGCACGCCCGCCATCGGTGCGCGACTTCGTCTCGATTGCGCGGGGGCGGCGTACAAAAAACTTTTCTTCCTTTCTTTTGTCCTTTATTTATATATATATATATATATATCTATATATAAATCAGGATGTCGACGAATATGGCTCCATCGGTGTACGTTTTAATGTTTTTTTATTTCTTCTTTCGGCTTCTGGAACGGAGATATTCGTTGGCGTTGATTTTGGACGCTGGGGTGTTGATTGTGTGGCACGGAAATATTGAAGATTTTCAAATCCGTCGCGGAGTCGCTCGGCATTACATAAAATGTATCCCGGGTTAAAATTGCAGAGAAACGCACATGCCTCTCCGTGTATATTATCTGAAAAACTGGCGATACGCTATCAATAAAATTTGTCGAATTGTCGCAGTCGACGCATCTTTAAGAAATCAAACAAATGTAATGGATTTTGATAAGTATAGCCAATATATATTTACTATCAATATATATATATATATATATATATATATATATATATATATATATATATATATGAAATTCTTAAAATTATTTTAATGCATAATACGCTACAAAGATAATGTTAATTGTTAATACGTTAACTGTGTATAATTAATTGCTACAAATTTCAGTTTTACAGTAGTATGTTGTGAATAAAGTAAGTTTTACCGGTGTTGTCCACTTACTTTTTTTCTTTTAATTAAAATTGTTTACAAGTATTGTAATTTATTCTACTCTATTAAATAAAATTATGCTTGTGTATACATTAATGTAATCGTCTTTTCGAGGACTTCAAAATTTTTGCAATTTTACATTACTAATTATTGAAGATTAACCGTGTATTAATACTACCAATTGCTCAATTAATATAATTCATTGTAATAAACAGAATGTTTTTTTGTTGTCAAAAACAAAGAAAGTGGATTGCAGTTGAGGCTAATTTGGCACTCGAATGGGAACTGCGGCGTTCAAAAATTTCTGAAACGTATATATATACATGTGCGAATAATTTCGCTAATTGTAAAAACATTAAATAATGCGATCGATTACGTGGGATTGTTGATATCGTTAAACATTGTTTTTTCTGTTGCTGTAAGTGATTATTTTTCGAATCGAAGCGGCAGAGGATCATAAACGTTTTATACAAATGCACATCGAAGACCGCGAGTGCAATGAATTCGAAGTAGATTGCATTTTGCGATAATGCAAATTTTTCTGCATTTATTTATAAAGTTGACACGATCAATCTGCGCGAATTCATGCATTGAAGTCGCTCGATGAATATATATATATATATATATATATATATACACTAAAAGAAATGATCTCAATATATATATATATATATTATACACATATATATATACTAAGTCTTCTTGAAAAAGCCCTCTTACTTTGAATATATAGGTATACACATACAGGCATAAAATATATTGAGCTGATAATCACAAAATGACTTAATGACAGAATGATCGAACGTCAAAAAGCGATAAGAAAAATATTTCGTATTTTACGGAAGGCTATATATTACTATATACACTATTGCATCTTGCATTCATTATTGCACATTCAGATATTCTCTTTCCTCGGGCTTTTTACTAAAGATTATACATATATATATATATATTACATACGTATGTATAACACTTCCACTAATACATTGTACCGGTCACACAGTTGTCGCTATCGCCATCAAACGCACTATTCTGCGATGCGCCTATTTGAATCAGCCACTCAATTTCTCCTTCTTCGAACGCTCGAACTCTACGGCAGTCAGTAACGATTTCTACACGCACAACACCATCCATCCGGCGTCGCTTGTGAGTAAACAAAAGACGAAACTACGATCAACAAGCAAAAAAGAAGTATTAAAAAAAAAGAAAGCGGAGACACCAACTAGTGCTACTGCGAAACGCGTCGCAGCCTGTATGTGTCTGTATGTTTACATACATTTGCGTGTGTATTTTATGCGCGAACTGACCGCGACTCCGGGGTCCGCGGAATATATAAAGTCAGCCGCGACTTTGACTGGCCTGTGGCGCGCGAGCGTCTGTGATAAGTCACGCCTGCATCGCGGTATAGCAGCGGTAGACGTCGGTCACCTCATATATATATATATATATATATATATATATATACATATAAACATATAATACAAAACTGCCTCTTCCACCTGAGTGCGCGTTCGCGGCCGTTTTCCGGCGGGGCTCAGATAATATATATATATATATATATATATATATATATATATATATATATATATATATATATATATATACACAGATATGTATACAACGAGGTGAGCGATCGACCTTTCGCGTCGGCGTGACTCCAAACGCGCCTCATCCCTCCCATACTAATGTGCCTCGAAAAGTCACGGAGATTCTCGGGATGGTGCCGATATTGTAATGCGGGTATACGTATGATTGGACGGGGAATGAAGACCAGATAGAATTATGCACATATATATGTATATTTATTTATTTATTTATTTATTTATTTACTTATTTATTTAGTTATTTATTTATTTACTTACTTATTTATTTATTTATTTATTTATTTATTTAATAGGCACACAGCGCGCGAGTTGCGTGCGGATGAGGCGTAAGGAACTGTTATTTAAGGGACTTTGTTCTTCGATGCGGCCCCGAGGCGCTCTTCCTTATAACCTTTTATATTTAGTACGCACCCCCTTGTCACGCGCGTCCTTATGCCGACGCGTCATATATATATATATATATATATATATATATATATATATATATATATATATATATATATATATGCATATGCATATAAAGTATGCTAATGGTAATGACAAGCCGACAAGAAATCGTCCTTTCGATTGGCACAGACTCTCTCTCTCTCTCTCCCTCTCTCTTTCTCTCTCTCTCTCTCTCTCTTCTCCCTCGTTAAAACATGTATGCGCGCAAGTCCAGATTGATTCTGATTGCTTGTGATAAAAATAAAAGGAAGATTGATATGTATTTACTGCGTATGTAATATAACAACCCACGGGCTGTAAGCGGCGGACAAAGGTCTGATTCAAAAGGTAATGCATGTCACACACACAGACACACATGTGCGCGCGCGCACGCACGCACACAGAGTGCGTTGTTCATGGGTTGAACGTTGCACGCAGTGTGCAAATCGTTGATTCGCTTATTATTGTATGTGCTCTTATTGCAGTTCTTTGACTAAACGAAAAATTGTATATTTAAATTCGTTGAATAAATGGTTGCTTAAATTACGCTATAATTATTCGATGAGTCAGAACTGAAATGAGGAACATACATTTTGTCAAATACTCGAGAGGCTTGGCAAGAATGATGTATAACTACAACATCAACTTGTGTTTTAAGCCATCAAGCCAAATTTTAAGACTTACTTTTTCATGAGTATTCGAGAGGTTTTATTCATTTATTTATTTATTTATTATTTAGAAGAACGAGAAAAAAATCACAATCAATAGAAATAATTTTAAATAAATTGAGAAATAAGTATTTTGTAGGTTTCGTCCTGAACGACCTGCTGGACTGGTCAGTATAAGATGACGGGTGGATTTATAAATTAAGAAATGAAGAATTTATAAATATGTTGGTGTTTAAACTAATTGCGGATGTTAAGCGTTGCACTCAAATGAATGTTTTCGACGGTTTTCGAATTCTTTATGCTTAACTCATAAAATTACGCTTTCTTAAACAAATTTTTCTTCACGAAGCGTTATAATTAAATTATGCTAATCATTATTATTATATTTTAAATAATTATTATATATTTAAATTTATTATTATATTTTATATATTATTAAATGTATATTTATACGCCTATAACAAGTCGAAAATACACTGTAAGCTCTATTTCTTGCCTGAAACGGAGAAAATCGACCAAATTTATTTTTCCACTACTATATACATATATCGTGCGCGAATTTCGAGTTTGAGCTGCTTAGCGGGAAATACGACGTTTTACAGTACGCGCGTGTTGATGATATTTTTTCCTCGCCAAGCACATCGTTCATCGCCGAACAGAAGCGAGATCTCGCGCGCGGCAAAAGTCGCGTTGGAATTTGCGATTTTCGTGGTTCGAGCGTTGTAAAATCGGTCTACGGCGGCGCTCCGCACGCCACTCTAATAATGTACTCCAGACTCGCTATTTTTTTTCGGCCTCAGCACAGCCGGGTGACAAAGCATGCTCGTGCGAGAATCGTGCACTTGGCGCACTCGTGTCGCAATGTATTTTTTTGCTTAAAAAAAAAAAAGGAACTCAAATAGAAGTTTCAAAACTTTTTGTCGAGATTACACTCGTACAAAGAAATGTTCATTTCTATATAGAGATATATACGGTCGGTAAAAAACACGGCTTTTTTATTTGTAAAAAATCTTTTTGATATATCTACATGCATTGTATTCGAAACCGAGTCGTACTACTTTTGCAACTTCGAATAATCGCAAATCGATAACGATTGTTTTAAGTTCTACTTTGTATTGTAATGCCCTTTCATTATGCAATAATATAACCGATACATATTTTCAGTTACTTAAAGCTATTTTTCGCAGGCAATTAGCCGTAAAATGCTCTTATAAATTATTTTTAAAAAAATCTATATACTTTCTTCAGTTCGCAATTACGCAAATACAAATGTAATCGGTTAACACTCATTACGATTCGACCGATACAAAAAAAAGCTCATACTTTTTGTTCAAAAAGTAACTTCAAAAAGTTTTTTTCTTCTCTCCTAATACGCACTATTTTTAGTATTTATTTATATAATTTTAAAGTAATGTATTGAAAATTTATTCTCTCCGGGTTTTTTTCTTCTTCTCATTCTTACAAAGTATATTATTATTGTCGCAAATAGTATATGCGAAGCCGACGATAAAGACAATAATAAAAAGTTCTATTTTCAGCAGATAAGATCACCTGTTGACTTTAATAAGGAATCTATTGTTATAAATATATACGCATAAAATGTTTACGCACTTAGCCAAGAACTACATACTGAAAATTTATTATTATTGTATTCTGGAATACCGCCTCGGTAACATGCGTGCTAGACAGTCAGCAGCAATTATATATATATAGTATATTCATGCCCGACATACGACACATACATAATTTACTTTTCGAGTTTTACAATATATGTATGTATATATATATCATTTAGAAGGCTGGGTGATAAGTTTTAAATTAACACTTATAATTAATTTCAGGAAATCTATATACAATGATATACTTAGAATACACGTATAGAGATCGAATAGATCGATCGAAATGTCGGATATGGAAAAAAAATTAATTCATCCGATTGTACCGCACTACAATAATTATATTTCAAAGTCAATGCTGAAGCAATATATTATATATTATATACTAACGTGGCTCTATTCCTATACATATATGTAACGAGGAGATAAAAATTGTTTATCTCGTAAGGAAATCCGCGGTAGCGCGCGCGCGCGCGCATTCCGTCATGTTATTTTTTCTTCATTATTCAAAAATATACAGTCTCGTAACGAGAACGGCCTCTTCAGAAACCGGAGATAAACAGATCTGTACCTCGGGGCGTTAGGTAGAAAAAAAAATGCTGGAGGAAGCCCAAATGATCGAATTATAATTTGTGGCTTCTGACCGCAGGCTCGACGCGCGCGCGTGTCGAGGACAATAAGAGCATGGAGCAGCATAAAATCGCTTGATTCGCCTATTTAGACTGAACAAAACTATATATATATATATAATAACAAAACACAATCGGTGAATACGAAAAGAGAAGCGTCGCGCGAGAGCGCATCATCAGAGGAATTCTTAAGCGCGCGACAGGTGCAGAGCTGATGCGGTTTCATGATCACCACCGGCTTTCGCAAAACGCGCGCGACTTTCGGCGAGGTCGCACAGTTCGTTTTGTATATCTGTGTATGTGTGTGTGTGCGCGCGCGCATACTATATTTGCTATGTATGCATGAACTCACGTCATTACATGTGCACATTATATAGTCGGAGGCTCCGATAGCTCGTAATCGCAAAGCGAAAGAGTTATTGCTCCGAAGTGGACTTTTTGCGATATATATATATATATATATATATATATATATATATATATATATATACGTTCGAAACTATATACACATGAATATATAAGAATGCACGCGCGTACTGACTACTTTACTTTCGTATCCTTCTTTCTTTCTTTCTTTCGTTCATTTTTTTTTCTTTTGTCTGGACACGCAAATTTCAGTCTCCCGATGGCCAGTGGTACTTTTTTCGCTTACTCTTGTACATAGTCGGTGAAGCAACCCGAGTATAGTCAAGGATTCTTTCCGATTGTTTTTTTTTCTTTCGTAACTGTTTATTAGAAATGTGAAATAAAAATAGCCATAACATATTTCTAGATATAGCTGCGTTCAAGATCGGCTAAAGCATTTTATTTTCTTATTTTATGTAACGATGGCTTTTCATGTTTTTATAGATATTTAGTTTAAAAGAAATAGCTAATTTCGCATGTACAATAATGGACGATAGAGAGTAAAAAATGCACAAAAATGAGTTTTAAACTGTTTTTTTAATCAGTTTACTATTAATTATAATTATTTTGTAATAAGTCTAAGTACTCGCTAATACAAAACACGTCACCACGTAATATTATATTATATAATTATGGATATAAAAATTAAACTGCAGATAATATGTGAGCTTTTCGCAGTGCGTGACTGACAAAGAATCGTAAAATTCTGTACACACCATGATAAGTTATCCGTCTAAATTTCCAAAAACACCGGTCACGTCTACGTGATTACAGATTTCTAATCGAATGTTTTTGTATATACAGTTTCCTCCAAAAGCCGGAAAAGCACGTTCTTTTTTCTACAAGCCTATATTGTTATACACAGCACAGAGTTCAAAAACACTTGGGTACTACTGCACTTAACTTTCCTATATATATATATATATATATATATATATATATATATATATATATATATATATATAATCATATAGCTAACATTATGCGCACATTTATGAGTATTATATACGTTTTTCACAACGAGTATAAAAATCAAATTTAATCATAAAATTATATTTTTGTAACAACTAGATAAAGACAAGAACCCATTTTAAATATTTACTTATATATATATATATATATATATATATATATATATGTATATATATATATATGTATATATATATATATGTATATATATATATATTTTTATATAATATTATCTTATTTTCATAAAGTTCCTATCTATATTTCACAAAGAAATATATCGAAAATTGTAGAACCAAATAAAGTAGGATATGGAACAAATTACTCATACGCATAATGTCTACGCATAATAAAGTATAAAGCCTGCATATCGTGTTTTCAAAAATATGATAAGAAATTGCTTAGCCGATGTTCCCTTAAGTATTTTTCAAAATATTTTTCACTACCTAACTTGTTTTCTATAGTTTCAACCTAGAAAACGTTTATACTCAAATTGAATAGCTGCTATATAACTTTTCAGTTCGTTTATCTATATTTTCATCTAATTTATTTAAAAGCGATGTCCCGAAGCTTTAAATTCGGAAGCTAATTCGAACTTACATAAATACCAAAGCGTCCGAAATTATTAAAAAAAAAAAAAAACTCGGGTCAAAATATCTTGCTATGCCGTATTTTTGATCCAGTTTGAAAGGATATCTGGTTATTTCACATAGAGGAGTACATTGTGTATAAAATATATCGAAGCATTAATAATAAGTGCTAAATAACGAAACCTTTGCCATTACGAAATATAAGTATTATTGTACTATAGTAATTTATGCATATCATGAGTGTAAAATGCGGATTTACACTCTTAGTGTAATAGACGATTCGCAAAAGTCCGCATAATATTTTTGAAGATAAAAAATTAACTAAATTTTCATTATAAGAATTTTTTAATTAATCAATATTTAATTTTTGTCAAAGGTTACTTTCTAAATTTGAATCAATGGTTCAATCCTACTCACGTTTATCATAGTTCAAAACCCATGTTAATAATGATCGTAAATTATGTAGTTGTCGTTGCCGTTGCCGTCTTCGACGTCCTCGTCGTTGTCGCTGCTGCTGTTGTCGCTGGTATATGTTACAAAACAGATTGTAAGGATCCGATCGTCTCCGTACAGACCTATACGGACAGCTTTAAGACTGGAATAGATATCGGATCGTTGGACGACGAATTAATCGAGTATTAACGGCAGCGGAAAAAATTCTGTAATTCGTTACCAACGAAAAACGATTGGATTTTAATTAAAAAAATGTACAGCGCACGATATTGGACGGCTGCGTGCAGACGACGTCTCCGATTAATCTTCGATCGACTCGTATGGCATACCACACGCGGGTGCCCATTTCATATTTTTGTTTTTTCTTGCGTACGTAAGCGCGCAGCGCGTGCGCGTCTGTGTACAATGGCGCGCGCGCATCCACCGCATTTTTAAGCTATACAAAACATGTCGCCGTTCTTTTTACATACCTTTTACTTCCGATCTTTGGTGTTAAAACATTTGATTGATATATATATATACATAAGATATTGTCACAAGGAAGTGTTAACGATTCGCTTAACTAACCCTTAATTACGGAGAGAGAAGTAAACTTTTCAGGAATAGAATATTTTTTCAAAGGGGACATAGAAATACATTGTGTCTGCGAATATATATCTGTACAATTGCTCGCAGCATAAAACAAAAAATGTTTAAAATTTTTTACGCGATAGAAGTAATAATAAATTAGTACGCGCGTGCATATGGCGATACAATGTAAGCGAAAACATTATTTCAGCGCTTCGCTTTTTTATCGCGGCAAAAACAATTATACCGGACTTATCATTGTGTTACGTAAATCGTGGATACACTGTACCGCATTATATTTCAAAATTTCGACAATTCCAATCGAGTATATCTAATCCTAAAGTTTTAGAGCTGCTTCGCTATCCTATTTACGATTTGTATAATCGATTAAAGCAATCTTTTAGCTCCGAATACGGCGTCCACTTGTATATTAGACGAGGATGCGCATTCAATGAATTATACAATCTGTATATAACAAGAATTATTATAACGTTGTACACCGTCCTGAATTATCGAAGACACATACACAGACGGGCGCACTTATCTGAAATATTTTTATTCTAAACATATCGTTACAGATCGTTGTATTTATCGAATGCATCTCCACTGTCCTAATGCAAGTATCAACGACGCGCAGACATAAAAATAAATTGACGAAGTTTTGTGTGTTTTTCAAAAAAAGTGGTGAAAAGTCCTCGTTCTAGCCCAGAGGTGTCGCTCTAATCGGTATACATGTCAATAATACTGTAATACATAACAGCCGAAAACGTTATAATTTAATGCAAATTTATAATAATTATTTAATATATAAATTATCCATTATTCAGCAATACCTTATTATATCTATAATATTGAACGCAATTATTAAAACATCCTTGATCTTAAATTGATTATTAATGTATAGCCTTGAAATTTTGTAATAAATTATACACACAGTTTTACTGTTCGCTATTTATCACAATTAATTCATACAATAAACCAGCAAACAGATATACAGTTAGATGATTCATAAAATGATTCATATATTGATTTAGTTTTTTTACGCTTGTGCCTAGTTCACACCCTAAATTTTACCGATTTAAGATTTTTTTTAATAAAATATCTTATATTTTCATAAAAATCATGTGACACAGTTTCATGAAGTTGTAAAAGTCTGTGAACGTTCAAAATTTACATGCGGAAGCAACCTCTTTTACTGTGCTCTGTCAATACTGAAATGGCCCGTTATGAGTTATTGATAGTATCGAGAATTAGGCAACCTCGATTCGTCGGGAGCTAGTGAAGATAATCTGAAAAAAAGCCTTTTGTAGGGCAGGTGTATGGAAATTTATTTGTTTTCCAAGTATCGAATTGAATTATTTCTTCTCAGTACATTACTAAAAAGATCAAACGTCAAGTTCATCGAAATAATTAGTCAGAATATTTTTTATTCGATTGACTTGATGTTTTGAGCATATGTTCAAAACTACATGTTGATCGCACTACGTAAAATTTTTTTTATATATCGTATATTTTAATTATCGTTAACATTTGTACACCCTAATTTTAGCACTTGTTCAATTCTTTCTTCAAACTCCATTTTTGCAAAAATGGATTTACATTATTGTTGTATTCTTCTACATTAGTGTGTGTAGAAGACAATATCATAATTGTTAAAAATCCTTTTTGTGTATAATTTTATCTATATAAAGTTTCTTTATAATTTTATATCTATCTTTATAATTTTAGCTATATAAAGCCAGATGCCAAAAAAGGACGCTTCTTGGAAAATTCTAAAAATTCCCTATTTTATGTTACGCATCGCTGAAAAAATTTATAAATACTATTCATAATTTGTATAATAAAAGTCTTTTCGCTAAATTGTATATGCTGTTTGGTTGTTCTGAAACAAATCCCATTATTGTTTCTATCTTCGGTCTCTTTCGGGCTGACTATTATCTAATGAATGTCACACCTATAAAATCCACAACAAATGCAAGCGTATTAATACGTACATATATGAATTATTTATTTAAAAGTAATTACTAAAATAAAAAATATATAATAAAAATGCATTATCCATAAAATCATTGTGGCCCTTTAAAACGTAAATTAGCTGTTTCTCGAACAGACGGATTTCCAAGACAATGAAAAAAATAAAGATATATAAATATGAATGAATCGAAATATAAAAGACGAAAGGTATACATTTAATATGCCATGTAGAACCGAATAAAAATTTAACAAGTGTATAAAGTGGATTCACTAAATATAAGAAGAAAATAAAACTTATCAATAAATATTAAAAAGATTAAAATATATTATTTAAATATAATACATTACTATTATTATACATTAATTTAAAAAAACAAATTTAAGGCTTGATATATACATGTATATTGAAGAAACATAATTTCATAAAAAGTAAGCAAAATTGTAAATGAATGTTAAAAAATTGCATAATTCTAAAAAACTATAATTGTTATATTCAGATAACATAGTTTATACAAACTAATGCATTGATCTCTTCGACAACAATATATATATATATATATATATATATATATATATATATATATATATAAAGTACTGTATGAACGTTATATTTCAAATTAGAATGAACCTAATTTGCTTACGTTGTTTTATTTTATGTTTCTTTTTATCTTGCCTTTACGGTCCAAAACATCAATTAAAAAATCTTAGATATAGTCTGGTATATATATATATATATATATATATATATATTTATTTATTTATTTATTTATTTATTTATACGTATATATACATTTGAGACAGCCGAGATACTGTTATACCAAAGGACTGCGAGCACGTTGCAGTTGCGAGAAGCCATCAATTTCTGGCTCGATGCTCAAATAAGGAAGATGAGTTGCGTCGCTTAATGCGCGCAACGAAGCGAGGCCATCGAATTGCTCAATGGGGAAGATCATTTACACTGCTCGTTTTTAACTTCTTCATAGGGACATCGATCTCATTGTCCATTATGTTCTTCAAGATGCACAAGTATACAGAAGATGTGCTGGTTCAGTATTATACTCATCAATACTCGTATTTTCATCGGTTTTGTAAAAAAAAAAGTTTTCACGTAAATTGTAATTTAATAATGGGTTTTTGCGTTCGAATATTATAATCATAAAACATAGAAAGTTAAATAAAACCGATTATAAAATAAATATACTACAAAAATTACACTAATTATACAA
Source organism: Sycobia sp. Sy_11 (assembly GCA_018907035.1). NCBI lineage: Eukaryota > Metazoa > Arthropoda > Insecta > Hymenoptera > Epichrysomallidae > Sycobia > Sycobia sp. Sy_11. Next base: position 60,893 of record JACCIC010000302.1, read on the forward strand.
TATATCAATTATAGATTTAATAAAAATTTTGAAAAACGTGAACGTTATATGTCAAACACGTTCCGCGTATAAATTAGATGTATACGTAGAAGAAAATACTAATGATATAGATTTTAATTATATGAAGATATTGGGTCAAATAATATTAAATTGTTAAATAATGACCATTTAAGTAATGGAAAAAAATTAATGTCTTATATTTAATTCTATTAAAAATACTCCTAACAAGCAAGACAATAAGCTAACTCTCTTTATATTTACAATGATTATATTGTATAAGAATACTTGTAAAATTCGTCTTTACTGATTTATACATAAAGGTTGATGTGGTGTGTATATATATATCAATGAAAAGTTTCGTTCATCCTTCACAATTGATAAAAAGCTTGCTTGACGAACTATTCAAAATTAAAGATTTTTTAACTATATAAATAACTTTGACTATCGCTCATGGCAATGATATTTAAAATGTTATTAATACAATAAATTTTTATAATTTACCTTGAGATGAGGATAAATATAAAAAATGACTCGAAATCAATTTTTACACGGTTTTAAAAATTAATTATTATTCTGGTGAGATAGTTTGTCATCGAGCGTAGTCAGTATTATTATAGTTATTAAAACTATAAATCGGCTTCTTAAAAAAAGTTACATATATTTTGTGGTAAAACTTTTAAATTATTTCATGTAATAAAATACAAGAAATTATAAACAGATGATTGATCTGATTTAAAAATAGTCATTATATATTTACTAAGAAAAAATAATTAAAGTCTATGTAAAATATTAATGATAAAAGCATATTATAATAATAAAGACAGTTTTTGTTTTACTAGTTAAACAAAAAAAACTACGAACCAATTGCTCTACAATTCGAAATATATATTTTAAATCATTCGGAAGGACATTTTCTTCAAAATTCAACAATAAAAATGGTTAAAATCGGAAGTTACTTTGCAACAATGGCAACACTATGTATTCTAAAATTATATATATATTGGGTGTACAAATAAGTTTCCAGCGTTTTTTTTTTCAAAATGTGCGATGTTATATATCCTTTATTTAAAGTATGGCCCATCGGAAGCTACAACTTTTTACCATATTTCTGTCAATTTATAAATTCGGACTAAAACAATTTCTCGTCTTTCGAGCCCAAGAACGCATCAAGCCAATTTTTGATTGCCGTCTACTAAAGTGAAGTGTATTTCGATAAGAGCATTCTATATCGATCAAAACAAGTGGTAGGCAGATAGTGCCAAGTCTGTGTTGTAAAGCGGATGAGGCAGAATTGCTGATCCACTATTCTACAAATAAGTTTTTGACCGAAACATGCAACATGTCATCGAGCGTTATCGTAAATGAAAAATAACGAACTCGTGCCTGGTCTCATATTCTGGCCGTTTTTCATATAATAATCGCTTCAAACGAATAAGTTGGTTTCGATACAACGGTCCATTGATGGTTTGACTACTTGGAGGCAGTTGGTAGTATACAACACCCTTTTGTTCCGATTATATGCAGAGCGTGATCTTATTTACGTGAATATTTCGTTTCGGAGTCGATTGGGCGGGCCCATCGGACTTTTTATACGATTTTCTACGTTTACGGTTATCCTAATAAATCCATTTATCAATCAGCAGTGATAATACGATCGCAAAATGATTTGTTTTTGTACAGCTGCAGCATTATTTCGAACATACAAAATCACCATTCGACGTCTCTCGGCTTGAATTTGGACGATATCCAGTTTGCAACCTTTTGAATGAATCCCAATGTGTTTAAATACGGGGAAACGACTTTTTACGTGACGCCCAATGATTCAGCGAATGTTTTTTTAACCTGACCTGGATTCTCATCCAGCAAAGCATCTAATTCCTCCTCTTCAAAATTTTTGGCTTTCCGGACCAATCCTTGTCTTCAACTTCAAAATCACTACTTTTGAACCGTTTGAACCACTTGCGGCACGTCTATTCACCAATACATTCCACCCCATAAATCTAAAGTAAACGATAGGCCTTAACCGTACTTTTTTTTATATTAAAGAAGAAAAACAGCGCTTCGCACAGATAATTATTCGGCTAGAAACTTGTCATGATTTGGCTCCATAAAATAAACGACACTGAAAGAAATGCTCAAATATAATGCTGCAAAGTTGTTGATAGATACACAATCTACAAATATAACACATGAGATCTGACATTCCTGCCCGGGATCCACTGGTGATGATTTTTTTTTTAAATTTTTTAACAAACACTGGGAACTTTCTTGTACATCCAATATATATATATATATATATATATATATATATATATATATCGTCGCTTCCGTATAAAAAGGTGCTATTTTGCAGAGTATTTTGTTGCTTCTATTGAAGTTAGCACCACTAACCAAATTTTACGGGGATTATGGTATTCAGATGATATAAAATATACGAAATTCTCCATAGAAGTCGTCTTGAGGCATCTGTACTTCTTTTTCTATCGCCCGAACATGAAAGTCTAAAACAAAAAAATAATTTGTCGTCACAGATTATGTTCAGCATGATTTGGCATACACAACCATTTTATAAGAGAAGACGGAGAAAGAGAGAGCACAGAGAGAGATAGATAGATAACAAAAATAAAATTTAGAAAAATAAGATATCTATAAGGTGTGAGAGTAATGTCAGATTAACTTGAAGAACAAAAACAGTAACACTGATTGACACATCATACCTTCTTCAGGATACGAATCCCAAAATTGGATATATCAATCATCTTTTTTTTTGTTTTTTTGTTTTTTTTTTCTACCTTTCTCTAAGAGAGGTAGTGTCGGATTCATGGAGCCTTTGCTCTCATTCCTACCGACTAAAACCCCTCCCCGCAGGGATTCCTACCCGGAGATATCATTCCCTTTATTTTTTGGGAAAAAAATTATTAATGAACGGTGTGGGCGTAGAGGAGCAGGAGTGGAATATGGATAGGGTGGAGTCCTTTTAAAACTTTGCACTCCGGCTTTCCTTGCCACCTGGGATTCGAAAGCGCGACGGGAGGAAGTAAGAAAGAAAGGAAATGCGAAAGAAAGAGAAGCAAGAAAGAAAGATCGCCCTCGCGACCTAGAGGAGACGTCAGATCGGAGAGGGTTGGTGCCGATTTGGCAACGCGGTTGCGTTTACGGCCTTGCTTAATGAACTCGGCTTCTTCGGAGTTCGGAGTTGATTGAGAGACGGTTATGTTGGGAGCGTAGGTGCAGGAAATTGCTGCCTCCTGAAATGAAGTCGGACTTACGATTAAGTGCTGTTTTTTTAGGGGGAGTAGGTGATTGCCTCTAGTTGGTAATTGGGGGGGGGTTAAAGGTAGAGGTAGAGGTGGGGTATGGGACATTATAACTGTGTGTGAGTAAATGTTAATGTAAATATGTAAATATAAATATAAGTATAGGTATGATGAAATTTTAAATAAATATATATAATATTAGGTATAGAGTTATTTAAAATTTGGTATGAGATAAGTCATAGAGGTTAGTTATAATAGAGGTTAGTTTGAGTTGAAAATCTAAGACATCTTTTAGATGAGAATTAAGAGTTAAGAATTAAGTTAAAATTAAAATCACGATTAAAATTAAAGTTAAAATTTAATTAAAATTAAATTTAAATTTAAAAATTAGATTTTAAATTAAATTTATTACATTTTTGAGGTTAGTATTAAAAAGTTTTAAGAGTTTATTACAAACTTATATTTTATAAATTATATAAATACAAGTTATGTAAGAAATAAATGAGATTTAAATTAAATTTAAATAAGGCACGGCTTTTTCAGCTCATTGATAGGCTGCGGTCCAGTGGGTCGGAACAGTTGGTGGCTTCAGGGCCGCGTGGCCCTAGGAGGCTGCCAGGTGCTCCTCGGTTCCGGTGTTGCCACGTGGTTGATGGTGCTCCGTCAGGCGATGGATGTCGAAGGTGAATGTGTGATTGTGATCATTCATCTGAGCCGGCCTGGTATTAATATTTTAAGCGAACTAATTTACGTTGATGTTGGCTAGTAGTTGCTAGTGGCCGCTGATGCTGAAATTGTTAACTAAATTTATTGATAAAAGAAAAATGATTTTCAATAAAAAAAAATACAGTCTGTGTCCTTACAAGGATAATATAGAATCTATATGTCAAATTTCAGAACAATCGATTCAGTACTTTTTTGGTTATCGTGTACAAACCAAAATACGCTTTGTCTTGATAAATTAGTATGATATGAAGTATGATATGATATGATATGAAGTATGATGTGATATGATATGTTATATATATATATATATATATATATATATATATATGTAATTTTGGAATTGTTGGTAAAGTAACTGCCTATTAAATTTAATCAATATAATAATTTACTAATTTAATTAGTAACTTTTAATTAGTAATTCTAATAAAACTAAGAATAAAAAGTCAAACATCATATTTAAAGGTTCGTTTAATAAAATGCTGTAATTATAAATATTAGTAAAAATATTTTAAAAACATATAGTATTACTTAAAAATCTAGGAGCTATAATGACATAAATTGAAAACGGATAAAAATTATAAAAATTACTCTTACACAGTTTCATTAAAACAAATATATTATAATAAAATCTCATAGGAAGTTTATCGTATACCCTTCTTTAATCATCTAGCTGGCAAAAGCCGGCAACACCACGCAAAATCCAATGACTCTCACTTATCGACGACGGAATCAAAATAAACATTACGAAATTAGATGAGTGACCCGTGGTCGCGAGAACACCGCGTCTTTCAGTGGTTTTGTAGAGCGGTGTGTGGTAACACGGATACGGTATAAACTTCTTTTTTATGCCTGGTTTTAGATAAATTATGGGTATAGTATCGAACATTATTTTTGGCAGGCACTCATCCAGTTCCTGTGTCGATCGATTCCATCTTGCACCTTGTAAAAATAAGCCATTCACGTAAACTCCATTCTTAGGAGCTGTTTGTACCTCATTGGGATGTTCGTATCTGCGTGAAAATATAAACAATTAGCTTGGATATAATGAAAACTATTTTCTTGAAAATAAGTTAACGTACTGAGTAATTTCGAATTGGAAGTCTAGATGGTCAATAGGTATTCGGTACTTTCGCGCGTAATTTTGTAGAACGCCGGTTAGGAAGGACTGAGTAAAATAAAAACCAGATATCCAAAATACAAGAGGCGCGTCATTGTCAATCCATTTTTGAAAGAAACTGATTCTTTGAAGCAGATCATTAATGTAACTGCTAAGAGGCTTCAAGGTCGGATAAGATTTCTTTTGCCAAACCTCAGGGACTCTTCCGATACTCATACTAGTGTAAATTTCTTCAAGACTAGACGACATAACTATTTGTCCTTTTATTGCCTTCTTTACATTACGTAAACTGCTTTTTATCACTTCTGTCAAACGGTTGAATCGTATAATTTCTTGTCGCAATACAGTATTCATGCTATTTTCATAAAGTACAGGATAATGTTTTTCAACATATTGAACATCTAATTGTCCGGGCATCCTGTCTAATATTTCACTAGCCAAATTAAACACGAGGTCCTCGTTAGATTTACCTGAATCGCCTCCACCACCTATTCAACAAAGTAATAAAAATATATTAGCTCTGATTTAGTACATTACACATCAATTACACAAATCTACAATGATTTATCTTAAAAAATAATAGCAACTTAAGCTTAAGTTCTTCCATGTGTTGAATACGAATCTAGCATGAGAATCATTCTCAATTTGTACATTTGCAAGAACTGATGCAGTAGATGGACTTTGAAGCTAGATTTGAATTCAATGCATCCAAAGCATTTTATATATCTTAATAATATTTTTATAATACACTAAATTGTATCATTTTTACACTTATGTAATTTGAACAATAATTTAAACGTTCTTGTCCATACTAAATATTTATGGTGAATTTTCACACAATAAAATTAATAATAAAACTGTAAATAAACCTAATTGAGATTGAGTCAATAATGCGCCATCAAGTAGTTGCATAGATTCACGGTTATCTTTAGTAATATCTGCATTCTGATGCAATCCAAAAATTTCTGGAAGCTGACTAAGGGGCAAAGTCCGAACGTAATCAATGCATCCCTGATAATCAGTGTTTTCAGGTAAATGATAAATTCCACTTGGCGAGAAAGAATAATCCGAAGTAACGAGAAGTTCAGGATTTATATAGTTTTGAAGTAGAGTATTTAAGAGTCTTCTATCTTTATCGTCAGTAACTCGACCACCATAATTACATTCTCCTATTAAATACAGTAAAGCTTCAAAAGGTACTTCTTCATATTCGTTGAGAAACATTTGTAGCTGCATAAGACTGATACGTAAATCTGATTCATTGAATTCGTAAAAAATGTTCCATCCTATTGGTCCAAAGTTTCTCCTCTCTTGAGCCACCGCGTGAAAGAGGCAGAGCGAAAACAATAAGCTGCGCCACTCAAATAGTTTTTTACACCCCTGTAAATATAGTATTACAATATTAACTATCTTGAATTGTCGTATAATGAGAATAAGTAATTAATACTCAGTACATTAAAGAAGCTTGGGTTAGAAATGGGATCATTGAGATAACTGCGCAAAAGATTGCTTCTTAATCCTTTTGGTGGCTCATTAGTCATTTTCACTGAATTCTGGAGAATTGCTACCGGAAAGGCTTTTGAGGGGTAGCTTGTTAACCATAGTCGAAATTTCGTATGAGTACTGGCTGGAACGATTACTTCGTCGCAAATCCTGTCCAGCTCACGCATCCAAGACTCAGCTAAGTGACAATTTTGAAGTACCAACCACTCCCCAGTTTCAAGACCTTTATTTATAGCATCACTGGCGATTGGTCCTTGTCCTTGACCTAGTGATATAGTTTTCAAATTTTTGGCAGATATCCCAAGATCTGCAGCAAATTTTATTAAACTTGCCATTGGATCAGAACCTTAAATAAAATAATTAATTTATAATTGCTTTTCCTCTAAAAAACAAGAAGTTAGAATTGCGTGTACTACGATAGAATTATAACAGCTTAATGTAATATAATTCTCTTACATGTACTACGATTTATTATTAAATACACTGAGTTACCGTATAAATGATTTGATCAGTAAAATTTTAGTTCTACATTAAACTAAAAACAAATGTTTTATATTTATTATAATTTAATTATTATATGTGTTCACGGTATTCAAACAAAACAAACAGACATCCAATATATAAGTAAAAAGAGTTCATCAATTAATGAGCATACTAAATATGATTTCATTATTTTATATATTATTTTATATATTTTATATATAAATATTATATATATATATATATATATATTTTTTATATATATGTTTTTTATATATTATTATATATTTAGAATAAATATAAAATAAATCTTTTTTAGCACAAACGATGCTTGCTTGTTTTCGAGAAATATTTACAGAATAATAGGTATCCATTACTAACCTGGCGATAGTATGAAAATCAGTGGTGTGACGTTACTGGAATCATTATACGAGTCCCTTAAATCGAAAGGTGGTGGTTCTACGAAAGACTGCCCCATTCGTGCAATTACGAAGTTACGAATGGCTGGAACAAGTTTATCAGGTCTAATACAACGAATAATTACTAATCTTTTTAAACTATCTGCCATTTCCTCATCTACAGGAGCAGGTAAAATACTGTCTTGCGGATCCGGTAATTCATAGAATTTTTGCCATTCATCTACATTTTGAATAAAAAAATCTCTCAGCTCTTCCATACCGGCCAAGGTACTTGCACGAGTTATTTCAGACCATGATTTTTCTGTCAACCAGCTTGGATCTGGATTTGCATATGGATTATCAAAAGCTACGCCTCCAGTTAATAGAAATATCCACTTATCTTCATCAAGTCTTTCTTCTCCTATTTCCGATAAAGAAAATGTCAATGTTTTATAATTATGAAATTTCAAAATATGTTGTATAAATGTATGTTATAAATGTTAATAAAAAATTATACCTCGCATTATACCAATACATAAAATTAATGAAAAGATAAGTTTATCTTTTTCAAACAGTGAACGACATACATTTCTGTAAACACTTGCAGTACACATACTATTTAGGGATGCTATCCGTGCTTCTAAATTAAAATCTGAACGAGCAGTATCAGGACGCTTATTTTCGATTACCATTGTAAAAAGACGCAGAAACCAAGGTAATGAGTATTGATACATAGGATCAATGTTTGCAAGTTCAGTGATACAAAAGAAAAGAGTAGATGCATGGTGTGATACGGGTTTGTAGCCATCTCGGGCTTTATCGATATCCAGAGAAGTTTCTGCGGCTATCTCTTGTTTTGCTCTAATATCTTCTGAGAGGATCTTCGATGAAGACAGAATTTTAATAGCTGTTTCATCTTCAAGAATATTTCCTTCTGAGCTTGAAAGTACTTCTAGAATTTTATCTTCAACCTCCTTCAGAATTCGTTTGTTGTTTGCACTTTCTACAATTAACTGATTTTTTTTCTCTTCTAAAACTGGAAGTTCTTTAGCAACAACAATTCCAAGAAGTTGATCCTGTAGTCCCTGTGGCGTTAAAGTGAAATTCAGTAGACTCACCTTCACTGCTAATTCAGGCAAATAATGAGGATTGCGCAGTCTTGTTGTTATGTACAATTTAAAATTTTGATTATACTCCAAAACATTTTCTGCAAATTTTATACAAGGCGTTCCACGCTGCATAAAAAGATTCTTCAACAAAATTGGTTCCATTATTGCATCGATTTCTTCTAAAATATTCTCAAGTAATATTGGTATACCAAATGTTATAGCATTTTCCAGAACTCTAGTATAATTTGCATCTGTTAATTTTATGATTACTAATTGGTTTTCTTTTTCTAAACTCTTAATCCACTTATTTGCCTGTCCCTGTGGATCTATCATCAATGGCCAACGGTCTGCAGCACTAACAATGATTCCATTTTCGACAGAAAATTTATCAGCTGGTAAGCCATGAAGCAACCAAGATCGTACTATAAAAAATTAATGACTTTCAATACTGCTCATTAATAATGAATGTTTAAAATTAAAATTTAATATCAAACGGATACTTTGGCTATGGATCAAGGAGGAATTTTGCAATGATGTCAACAAGACAGTTTTGAATTTTAATAAAGTGGTTATTAAAATAAAATTAAACATTGTTATGTTTGACATTTTTATAAACAATTTAGAAATTTGCTTAAAAATTAATTTAAATAATAATCTTTGTAAATCTTCATTTTAATATTCGGAAACCATGGCGCTAATATGAAAAAATCAAGGAAAACTTTCAAGTGAATAAACTTAAAATTGTCAGATTGGTACAAAATAAAGATGTATATTGGAAAAATATAATATTTCAAATTTCGTCATGATTTATCATAAAAATAAATATTTTAGTTTACGCAAACTTGCTCTGATTATTTAAAAAATTAGAAATATTTTTTATGAGTAGTTAAAAATTACATTTTCGTTAAAGTATTATTATTAATATAATAAAACATATATTTAGTTCAATAATAAATTAATTCAACAATAAATATAGTATTAATTATATGTTTAAAAAGAATTTCCTTTTCAAGTAGATCCTTCTAATTTATTAATAATAGAAAAATTATATTTCTTAAATTCAACTAATAACTATCCAATACTGAAAACAAGTATATAATGTATTTGTCGAAAAATAATCTAATATTTTCTTTAAAATTGTGAATAATATAAATCAAGAACTTAATTAACTAGAATTAAAGATTTTAACCATATTTTTGACATGAATAAAGCAATCTAAAGGTGAATAAAAACTTTTGATTTGCAGATATGATGATCAATTACCTTGAACAGGTTCGCCCAATACATCAAGAAGACTAAAAGGTGGAGGACTGCATGGAAGGTTTGATTCTTGACACTTTATGTGCCATGTTTCAACTAAAGTATCTCGAAATGAGACTGTAAAAGCACCAAGATAAGCCACTATTCCCGAAGCAATAAGTATATCCCCAATTACATTTCCTAAACTAGCACCAAGAGCGGCAGCAGTTTCGCTCCAGCGAGTTTTTTCTCCTCCCAGGCCTCCTAAAAGTTTTTCAGCTCTTTCTAATTTTTGTATGCACAGCTCTATTTCGTCTTCTAATTTCTTCTTTTCTCGCATACATTCAGCGAATTCATCATTAAGCTGTTGTAGCTTATCTGTTACTTCCTAAATAATTAAATAGTATTTTTTAAAAAATGGATTGTTAAATCAAAGAAATAATCAGAAAGCTTTTATTTTCGAATTAAGTAAATAAATGCACATCTAACCTGGAGTAGAGCGCGTTTAGCATTTAAAGTTTCCATTTGTACAGCTAACTCAGCCTCTGCTTCAGCAAGCATCGCTTTTTTTGGAGCAACAACTTTTATTACTCTGTCATAAACTTCCATAGCTCGGACCCACTTGCACAGGCCTTCACAAGCCGTTGAAACTTTCTTTATTACTTCAGGCTGAAAACCTCGATCTTTCATAAATTTGTCTCTGATTTTTTTCATATTGGCAACTGGTATATTATCCTTGTCAAAGAATTTTAAGCTTTCAAGAAATTTTATATCTCCAAGTAGCCTGACTGAGGCAGGCCAGTAATCCTCCATCATTCCTCCAGTCTTCGGGTCGGGTACTCTGTCCGGTTTTACACCTGTATAAATAATCCAATAGAAACAAACATAGCGAGTAATTCTTATTTTATTAAATGACTCCTCTAAATTCTATAACCACCTTCTATCAGAAATTATCAAAAATAATTATGTGAAATAGAAAAAAATGCTTTCAAAGAATATATTATACTTTATTTATCCGTATGTGCTCTAAAGAATTGATATAATATCTAAATTTCTTTTCTGAAAAATCCATATTTTCAGACTTTGATAGGATTTTGTTAAAAGTGTATATTTAAACGTATCTTAAATATTGAGACAGTCAATTTCCATACCTTTCAAAACACAAACAGCTTCCAATACAAGGCGTACTCCTACAGGTGGATTTTTCATAGATTTTACAATTGTAATATCGGCTGGTTTAAGAGTATCGAGCGCAGCAAGAGCAGCTTCCAGTGCAGGCGTAGCCTCGGCCAGATCGCTTTCACAATCATCTTTGATAGCTTGCGCTGCAGCAGCAGCTTCATTTGCAAGCGCTTCATCAGCTGCGACAACCTCTTTTTTGGCTTCAACATTTACCGTATCTTGTTCAATTTTTATCATTAGTTTGTCACTCAATTGTGACTGGGCTACTAATTTCGGCTGAAGAGCTGTCAGTACTTCTTGCATTACAGATACTTGACCCGCTGCGAAATCAAGCTTCTCCAATCCAACCTCATAACGCATTTGTTGCCTTATAATATCTTGAACCTTTGAAGAATAAATATTTTTATTCTTAGATATTGAGACTAAATAATTAATTTCTCTGTATTACCTTTTGTCCATGAAATTTATGCAAACATTTTATAAGCTCTAGGTAGCTCGTAGGTGTCACATAATTTCTTCTATGTGTCAATTCCCAAAATTTCTCACTAGCTTCCGAGACACTTATATGAAAAAGTTGACAAAGCTTAACGCATTGTAGCCTGCTCTCGTCGTCGATTTCAAGATCTTGAAGGAAACGTTTAGCAACTCTTTCAAGAGCTTCGTCTGGCCAAGATGTATACCAATCTATAGTACAACAATTGATCAAAGATGGAAACATTCGCAACCTGACGCGGAACGCTTCACCAATTGGAGACATGCATACAACGATATGTACATATTGTTTTACACGTTCTATGAAAATACCATATAACGCCATAGGACTAGTCTCAGTTCCTTTTCCTTTTTTAAGAAACACAATATTAGTAGAAATACTCAATCAATAGAAATAAATAATTCATAAACTATATGAACCTGGAGTTTGAGATTTCATTTGCATTTCTCTTGCAACTTCAGACATTTTATCTAATATATCAGCCTTTTCTTCTGAGCCGTAGAGATTAGGAACATCTCCAGTATTTAAAAGCATGCTTAAATCTTCAAGGAAGGATTCATCCTTGATTTGACTATCACTCAAAAGAAAAACAGTTGGTTTGCCTTGTAATCCCGCGCGCATTAATAAAGATCTTAAATCATCTCGCCACTCCGATGGTCCGTAAGTTCGGGTCATTTCAATAACATAAAGAGCATAGTCGCACATACTGGTAGCTAATCGAGTGCATGACGCTCGTCCAGATCCTCCAACACCAACAAGCATTGCGTGACCATTATCTTGCTGAAGAACCCGTGAGACGCGAGAAATGTGTTCAACAGCGTAACGAAACAATACTAGTGACATTGGAGTCTTTGATAAACTATTATATTCTGAGAGATAATAATCCATTTTTTCCTAAAAAAATAAATAATTAATCTTTTCTACACAACTCTCATAAAATAAATTTAATTAAATAAATTTTACGTTTAAATCATCAAAATCTGTAATTTCATCATAAATCTTAGGATCAGCATCTGGTTCCATGTAATTACCGAAAAGCAAGTTATTAACGTGATGACTTTTAATTTCATTTTCATCTTCTGCAAGAAGACTAGCTAACACTTTATGTATAGGTTGTCGCAGATGATCGTAACATGCATCCTTAACCATAATAAATAGATTTTCGCGATCATCTGTGTCAACTAAACGATCGTAAAAAACTCTATAAATTTCATGAATCCAAAGCCGTATGAGTTTATCTGTATCTTTCATTCTACTAGCTGGTACAAGTAAAATTCCACTCATAACTCTACTAAAATCTCTTAAATTGAATGTATAATGACTTTTGCTTGGAATTGGTAAAAAATTCTCTATAGCTTTTCGATATACTTCTGTCGTTGCAGATAAAACCATTTTGCCTAAAATATGTGTAATAATAAAAGTAAAAATAACATATATTAGTGAAAAATATAAAAAAATTACCAAGTCTAGGAATACTGCTGTCAAATCCTCGAGCAAAATGCCAATCAAGTATGGTACCAAAAATTCTTGCCATAGTTGTATCATCGAATGAGTCAATACCGATAACATGCATATGTCTAGTGAACCTGGATGTAAGTTTATTAGAGGCTCCTCCTGGAGGAAGCATAGCAGAAACAAAAAGTAGGTCAACGAGTTGTAAAGTACTGGTATCCTTTGGGTCAAACCAATGACCATGATCTATCCATTGTCTCAGTAATTCTATAGGAGGTTGAGCACCATATACTTCAAGTTGAGGCATGCTCATGTCATCCACAAACAGAACGCACCTATATTAAATAAATAAAAAAATATAATTATAAATTATATATCATGTTTAAGAAATTATATCACTGAAGAATATCAAATTTTGTAAAAGTGTTGAAAAAAGTAATATGGATATTATTTCTACAATTATCCTAAATTTCTATATGCATTTAGAAATTAAGTGAACTTATAAATATAGAACGTGTAAATATTTAAGCATTTACTTTTTTCCCATGGCTGGACCATAAACACCTTTTCTTCGACGATCTAACTTTGACATTATGATTTCTTGAGTTTGAAATGCACTAGTGCGAGCGCTGAAGTTTAATGTATTTTGAATGTATTTATTCTTAGGAAGACGAAGTAAATAATTGAGAACAACGGTAGACTTGCCGGTACCAGTTGGTCCGACAAATAAACAGGGAATTTGGTTCTCGAGAAGAAGCGCAAGAAAATAATTTTGAATAGACATCTCATTTGTTTGAACTATCAAATCACTAGTTTTGGCATTAGCTGGTATTGGTGTCTAGAAGTTTTTACTTTTAGTATAGATTCTTATATTTGACTAGTATTTATATTTTACCTCGGACATAGTATCCATCCAAGATATCCAACTACCATTATTTTTTTTGTCATAGACCCAATCAAAAATGGTTCCACGTTCAGGAAAAAGTTGTTGCTTGGTTAATTTAAATGACTTTGGTCGTGGATACTGATCTTCATTATCAAGTAATAATTTTCGAAAATATACATCCATTAAGATCCTGCTATCACTAACTAAAGTGGAACAAAGTCCCCAAATTATACTAAAGAGTAATATGCACAATAGCCAAACTGTACTAAATTGTGACTCTCCTTCTATTAACGTGCTAAATAATTTTGTAAATGACTGAAATAGCATTAAGCTATGAAAACAATCTCTTGGAAATCAACCAATAATTGAAAGTGATGTACAAACCTTAAACATGTGCAATTCGCTTATATCAATAAACGTACGGCAATTATTTCTAATAAATTCGAACATTGGATCAATTATCCACTCTACGATATCAGTAAGAACTTCAAGTTGTTCAGCTAATAATTTTTCTTTTAATAGTGTTTTATATGATTCGAAGAAAGCCATCCATCCAAGTTGTGCAGGTTCCATATAAATCATGCCACATCGACTGACAGTAGCAGGAGAAGCTTGCTCAAGGTCAGCAGTTTCAAAAATCATATTCATTCTTTGTGACATTTGAATTATTTCGCCAGACATAAGACACAATTTTTTATTATCATCCAACACAGTATTCATATTCTCTATCCAAACAGCGTCAACTGGTCCATCAAACATAACCCACTTACGTTCATAAGACGTTGATTGAGCGAATTCTCTAAATGTGTTGGCTAAGACTCCATCACTCCATTCATGCGAAATTGGATCAAAACTTCCGTATAACTGACCTAAGGTTATTGCCTTTGGATTCATGATTCTGTAATTCGTAACGTAAGTAATATTATCTATTGTGAGAAAAGTAAGAAGTATGAAAGTACCTAAACGCCACCCTCATTTCCTTTATAGTGGCATGTCGAACAGCTGACAAATCGGTGAGCGCGTCGGCAAGTGTTTGATAGGCTTGGGTTTTCCCAGCCAAAGGTTCTCCAACTAGCATAAGTCCATGTCTTACAAGAATCATTTCATAAACTTGTATTATTTTACCCAGATACCAAGGCGTTGGTTGAAGATTTCTTTTTTGTAAATGAACCTTTATCCAGTATAAAAGTTCGTCACGGTCTGGACTAGGCAGTTTCACACCTGGAAACAAATCACTATAGATACCTTCAAAAAGCGGCAAATCCTGAGCTAAGAATTTCGGCATGTTAACATCAACAATTGCTCGCAAAACTAGAATTGATTCATTTTCTTTATTATACTTCAGTTTTAAGTTTCCAGCAGCTACTAATACTGTTTTAACAGCTCTCATTCCATAATCATAATGACTCTGTGAACTTAATTTTAACACGATATTAAAGCTTAATGTAAAAAGTTAAAAAAAATACTAATATAGTCACCTAAGTTGTTCGGAACACAGTTTGTAAGTATGCACAATTTTTTCTGCAAGTGGACGAGCGTTTATGAATCCATAAGAATAAAGCGTAATTTCACCAATCATAGCATAATCTGGTACCATCATTGCGCATGTTCGAAAGAGAACTTTCAAATTATCTGGCAACTCCTGTCTGCCAGCATAACCTGGGTTCATTGTTATGATAACGTTGCAAGTTGGATTCAACTTGATTTCAGTGCCTTCAAAAATAAAGCGTTCTAAGCGTTGCCCTATGGCCATCTGAAAGATATTATTTTTTTTTTATTGGTACTATTAAATTATAGACAGAAAATATAATAGTCGTACCTGAATGGATAATATTTGTTGAGCAATAACTGATAATACTTCAAGTTCAATTCGATTGAACTCGTCAAAACAGGCCCAAGCACCAGCCTGTGCCAAACCTTTAAAGAATTTACCCATAGCAGCATAGTCCAAACCTTCGGAACAATTGAACACAACACATTGTTTAGCTAAAGCTTTTGCTAAATCCTTGGCAGTCTCTGTTTTGCCTGTTCCAGCTGGACCTTCAGGCGCGCCGCCAAGATTTAGTTTCAGAGCTCCCATAAGAGTTCTATAGCAACGGTCTGTGAGCGGTGTTATTACTAATCTTGGACTATTCCCCAAATACTCAAACCCATAATCAACGTCAGTTGTAATCATTGACACGGTTATACTACCTTCTAGCCAATAGTATCTAAAAATCGTCATTAATGTGGATAATTATTTTTTAAGATTTATTTAAATTGTCGTGATATTTAAAGAATATATTCAATAAGTCCAAAATATAATTGAAAAATATAAAATTAATAAGTTTAATACTTAATAGTTATCTTATTAAAATTAACATTCTGAAACACTCTGTACTCAAATATTAGTGGAAAAATCTTACCTTAACTGAGCAATCCAATTAAAATCCATTATGTCGCTAACATTTCTTTCAACAAGAAGTTTGACAACATCTCTAGCATGAACATCAATAACAATTAGAGCATTTAAAGTAATTCTCGAGCCAGGATCTAATTTCCCTCTGACAAGGGCCACAGTACGATCGATTTGTTCGCTGCACCTAGTCAAGTAATCTTGGGTACTGTTTTCCTCAAAAGACTCACACACCTCACTGGTCCAATGTATTTGACTTGCACATAAAATAATTTGACCTGGCCAAGAAAGAATCCACTCTTCTCGTTTAGTTGAAAAATATGCAATCACACTATCTTGTGCTACATCACGTAGTGACGTTTTCATCAAAACTTCCACCTAAATATCTTTACTATATTTAGTATTTTCATACAATTTTTTTTAAACATGAATAGTTTTACGAACCTGAGAAAGCCATTTTTCGACCATGCCTTTGGCATCAGCAGGGTAAATTTTTTCACTGAAAGGAACATATTCTTCTTCTTCTGAAAGCATACCAACGATTTCTTCTTCTCTAAAGAAACGTAGGCTTTTAATACCTTCAAAACATTTTTTCAAATGAGGCTGTACCCTTTGTGGATCTTTTGTCTCCGAAAGTATTTCTAACAGCTCATCGTTAGATAAAAAGAAAAATCTGTAATTAAAAAAGGTAAAGAATTATTAAAAAAATTATACATAATTCAACAAATAATGGAATTAGATTTTTTTATGAAAAGATATTGTTTAAAAATTATTTTATAAAAAAACTATCAAAAAATAGGACAAATTTAGTCAGTTAATTTAATAAAATAAAATTTATAAGTTGTCTGAAAAGTAAGTTAAGTGTCTTAATAAAATAAAAAGTTTCAAGTTTCAAAAGCATTTCTTCAGTACCAGTACAAAAAATTAAAGGCACTCGAGACCTGGGGAAGTATAAACGTTTCTTTTCAAGATAGTCATTAAGACCCTTTTGAATCTCATCCAGGAGAGCATTCGAAGTTTTTAATGTTTTAAGCATATCTGTCATACTCGTAGCAATCAGTACATGTTGATCTTGTACTACATAAGTCATAATAGCACGCCAAGACTTATCAACTATCCGAAAATTTTTAGCTTCGTTTGGCATTTGTCGCATAATATCTTCACTGCTAAAAATAGGTTCAAGGTACATCCACGTTGCTTGACAAATCAGCCACTGATCGATAATATCCTGCATGGAAATGAGCTTTTCTTCCCATGATTGCATCTCGCTTTCAAATGCCTTGACGAAAGGTGATCCACGCATTGTCTGAGCCTTCAGAATATGATCATCCAGCAGGACTTGGATATCATCTACTGTCGAAAGAATTTTCACCCCTGTTTCACGATAAGGGCTCAATTCGAACTGAACATCAGCCCATTCCTCTTGCATCTTTCTCAAATTGTTTTCGAGTGCGTGCTCTTTGGATGCACTGGAGGAGATTTCCTCGAGTTTTAATGCATGCACAAGTAACCCAAATTCAATCATATCGGAGAGACTGCTGTTTGGCTGAGGCACAACCGTTACCCCAGCAACTTCGCTGATTTTCTCCCAATGACGCAGTTTCAAACCAGGATTGCAGATGCTTTGCAGCAAAGGAATAAACTGCTTAAACTTATCTACTTTACCACGTGTCATTTCGGCAATCCTCCGAGGTGCGGGCAGATCCGATAAAACACGCCCAAGCTTGTAAAGAATTTTCCAAATGTTATCTGTCTGTTCGCGGACCTGTTCAGAATCAAGGCTCTGAAACGGTCCGAACATCCATATCTCATAATTTTGGTTAAATTCTAAGACAGTGTGCCAAAGTGAATCAAATGTATTCACCGTCGAAGACATTGTAGGTAAAGTAATATAAGGGCTTATCTCCAAATCCAAAAGCGATTCTTCCATATTTATCTCACTAGCTTCCCGCTCCATTTCCTTCATTTCTAAAAAAGTATTAATGTAAATTTGAAATTATACATCTAATTAATAATTATTAAGTATACGAATTATTATTTAGTTTTTTTATAAAAAATATTTTTCTAGTAAAATTATTTAATATGGAAGCATTGCTGATTAGCAATTGATAACTTCAAAAATAATAAAATTTCATTTATTATGTAACTAACATGAAAAATTATTGTTTTTTTATTTGTGTTTTCTTCTCTTTTTATTCGCTTAGTTTCAATTTTTAAGAGAATTTATACTTGAATTATTTTCTTTCTAATATTAAAATGAAATTGAAAAATAATTGCACCTCGAGAAATTTGTTCAATCTCCTGTGTAGAAGACATCATCTCTTCCATATTCATAACGGGTGGATCCTTCTTTTTAAACGTTTCGATCTTTGCCTGAAGTGCGATGATTTTATCGTCGAAAGCCAGACGACGATTTTTCAAAACACCCTCGACGAACTCTTTACGCATGTTGAGCCGCGTCGCGGCGAGTTCCATCACATTCTCCATTTCACGTGGCCAGGTCAGGGATCGCGTGTTTAATTGAATATCCTCCGGACGAAGTTGACCTTGATAAGAAGCGAGGAAAAGGAGCAGCTCAGCACTCTGTGCAAGCTTTGTCTTTAATACGAACATCGTTGAATCTCGACTTTCCAACAAATAGTTGTACAATTCCACAACCTCGCTCGTTACCTCTGGCATTCCTATTGATTAAATATAAGAATTTGTCCTTTAAAAATATGCATAAGTTAGCATTTTTCTATTTCATACATAAATCTCAGTTTTTTATATATTTTATATTATAATGAAATATAATAATGCTTCTATCAGTACAGATACTTTGAAAAAAGTTTGTAGAATAAATAAATTTTCGCATAATTATAATACTGTGACCGATGTTCCTCGCTCCAAGAAATCATTGATCATTGAAAGAAAAATTAGATTAGGTTAATTCTTTTCGCAATCGTTGAAAAATGATTATTTCCCAGAATAGCACCATACCAGAGATGCGCTCAGCAATTTCATCGAAACTGGCACAGACCTCTCGATTGTTTGTTCGAATTTGCTCAAGAAAGTGGTCGCACACCATGCACCGTAGGCCGTATAAAATATCCCGGAAATTTTGGTTTATCGAGCTGCAATCGATTTCCACCATATTCAATGGGATCTACAATTCATAAATTTCAATTGAATTAAAATTACACGTTTTCATGCATGATTATAACTTGGTTTGAAATAAGTCTATCTATAGAGACTCAGAAACCGATCGAATAAAATTGATGCAGTCTCGTAAACAAACAATTTCAAATTCCTAATTATTTTTAATCAATTTTTTATCCGTGTATATATGTTTAAATCATTCTTACTTTATTTCGAAACATAAATATCTCCCTCCTTATCTGATCGTATTCGTGAATTTTACTTCCGAAATCACGGAGATATGGCCTTGGTTCGGTTTTTAGAAATTCCTTTAAACTCTTCTCTGCCGAACCGTCAAGCAGATAAAAATATGGTATGTACATTTTTAAATATAATTGAGGACCTGCAGTGTTTGACTTTATGCTGCCTAATGATTCATCTATTATTGTTTCGATCTAAAAATTTATTGTTGAATAATTTATATATCATATCTCTCAGAGCTGTTAAAAATAATTTAATAATAATCTTACATCTATTTCCTTTCGGTGAACGGGAAACAAATATTTCTTCTCGTGAATTTCAGGAAACAAAACGTTCTCAATACAAGGAATACCCGAAGCAACATTAATTATCATATCGAAACATTTTGATAGTGACGTTGAAATGTGTTCAACTGTTGGTTTACAATGTAATGCATCATCTTTGACAGTAGAAAGTACCGTAAGAACCGCAAATGGAGTTCTACAACGAAAAAGTATTATTATTATTCCTTTAAAGTATCATATTTATACAATTAATTAATTTTTAACTAGTTATATAATATGTAAAAATTAAATTATTAATCACATAAACACTTATAAATAAATCACATAAACACTATATAAATATCGAAATTTTGATAATGATAATAAACTGTGTATATAAAGTTCTATAACAAATCTTTACTATTTGATGTTTATAGCAATCTAATGATACATAATTTAGGAAAATGTATATATAGACGATCATCAAGAATAATTTCAGATTTTATTGAATTGAGCCCAAGTTAATTCTCATTAATTTCAATCTTAGCTATATTTTTCAACTCATTGCTTAATTTAACTAAGATTTACAAGTATCACAATATTTAAGATAAAATGATAAAATCCTTTTAACATGTTTTGTCACTTATTTACATGAAAAAATATTTAATTTTGCAGATTTTTAAAAATAAAAATTCAATAAATATATGTATATAAAGTACAGTAATTGTCAAAGTAGAATGAATTTTATATTAAAATATAGACTATAATTATGAAAATCGTCGACGAAACTCACCTCGTAAACGTCAAATCACGATATTCTCCTTCAAACTCATTGCCGTCTGCGTACTGAATTAGAAAATCTCTCAAATACGTCAAAGTGTTTAAAACGATGATTCGGAGATGCTGCGACAGCAGCATATTTATGCTCCGAAAATACCTTTCGATCATGGCCGTGCAGGCGTCGGGTGTCTTGTCAAAGAGATTCGACCAGGCCGACTTTTTCTCCAGAAAAAATTCAGCCACTTCGGCGAGCCAGCTGTCGATCAATTTCGCCTTGGAGGCGTCACAGAGCCTCTGGACTCGCTCGGTGATCTCGAGCGCGGGAATCGGAATCTCGCCGATATCCCGAAGATCGACGATTTTCATCGTGCAATATCTAAAATCTCAATTTTTCGAGCTCAGTGAGAGCGGGGCGACCAGATGGAGGTTGCATTATATATCGAAGGAAATTTCTACGCGTAATCGAATAAAAAAATAAAAAATGCGCATACAAAGCGATACTCGCTCACCTTTCGTGCCAAATTTTCCGTACGCAACGGGCTATCTCGTTCGTGACGAAGAGGTCGTGGCGCATGAAGTGGGCCGCGGTGACCTTCGACTGGTGCCAGGGCAGTGGCGCCCGTATCACGAAAATCGGCCGCTCGACCGGCACCGCGGCGATTTTCAGCATCTTCCTCTGCAACGGATCCAATAGCCTGTAATCGACTATGAACGATCGTAGGCTCCTTTCGTAATCCTCGATTACTTCTCCCTCGACGAGTTTTAATTTCTTGTAAAAACTACAATAAAGTAATCGGTGTGTTATTGCGGCTATATTATACCTCTCTATTATTTAATAATTGTTAGATATTTGGTTGGTTTTATTTACTCCTCGCGTTTTCGCAATCTGCCTACGATACGTCTGTCCATTTCTCTCGTGTTTGCTCGGTCATAAGGTTCAATGAGAAAATTGCACAAAGTTTTCAATTTCTGAATTTTCTCCAGCTCTTCTGGCTTTACTTTGGTCTCCTTCAATTGCTTGTTAAACAAGCAATACATCTCCTTCAATTGGCTTTCAATGCTTCTAGGTAAATCTGCTTGCTTGCTTTCAAAGTTCTGAAATATATGAAATATTTATATACGATCAATATATTTTAAGGACGACTTCGGAAAAACTAACTTTTGTAATACAGTGCAGATTATAATATAGAATAGTTACTTTTGTTTCTTACACAATATATGAGAGTTAAGAGTTACTTTTAATTAAAGCCACTTGATTAACTACGCAAGATTACCAACGAATAAATAATACTATAAAAATGATACATGAAATTCAAAGTTCCGTATAGTAGTAATGAATTTCCAGTAAAATATTCCTGAACTTTGTCAAGCTTTACCAATCATTCTTAAGTATGTTAATTTGAAAGGACTTTAGTAAAGTCTTGCAATATTTAACAGAATTTAACCAGTAAAGATTGACAAAATCTGGATGAGTTTCATAAAGTTTAGTAATGATAAGCAAAGTCTGATAAAGTTTAGAAAAACTGAAAGAAATTGAAACAAAACTTTATTAAGCATCTTTATTCATTTAGCAATGATTGGCATAAAGTTTGAAAAAGTTTGATAAAATCTAGGCAAATTCTGTGTGCAAAGTTTAGCAACGTGATGTTTTTACACTAAGGATAAATACTTTTAAATATTGAAATGCCAGTAAGATTTTATCAAAATCCCAATAGATCTTTAGATCTGTTGGAAATTAGAATCTAAGATTTTATTTAATATAATATGCAGGGCTAGAAGAAATATAATCAAATTACATGGAGAGAATATTGTTCAATCATACGCATTACGGTACTGTTTTATACTTCATTATATACCCCATTATTTTCTCACTTATAAGAGGAGTACACACCCACAGAGAAACCAATTCTTACTAGTGGGTGACAAATGCATAATTTGTTGAGAAAAATTAAGCTCTATATCATTATTTTAGTCCATTGGACTTTCGCTTCTTTAATTTTATATGCAGTTATTGTAATTACTTTGCTTTATAATATCCATTGCTATTCCACTTATAGAGGCTTTTTATTTCTATAAAATTTTTTTTGATACATTAAAACTATTTTTTTCCATTAATATGTCTATAACAAATGTAATGAAATAAAAATATATTGACAGATACTGTTTGAATTTCCTATGTGCCAGAGAATTATTATTATTATTATTATTATTATTATTAATTCTATTACTAATAATATTAATATTATTATACTTTAAACTTTGTTAGAAAAGTTCTTGTAACTTCTTGTAACCATCAAATTAAATAAATTTAAACTTTTGTACGTGTATACTGAAATATTTCTTCAATCTTTTCAATTTTAGTGTTTCTGTTTTAAAATTTCTTGTGATATACTTTGTTATGTTAAGAAATACATTCTATAATAGTGAAAGAATATTAAAATAAATAAGATAAACGGTTGCATCACATCGGCTTATGTCTCTAGATAAAAATAAAAAAAATTTTAAGGTTGAAAAAGAAAATCATTGTATTATTTAGCTACGAAAAGTTTTAGATATGATACATTTTTGGTAACTGAAATAGTAGTAAAAATTAAGAATTTAAATTAATCGAAAATAATATAAGTTTGAAGGAGTGGATGTTAAAAGGACTAAAACAATGACAGAGTGCTTCGTTTTTATCCGCGTGCAATTAATGTATTTTTCACCTTCTACTAAGAATTGATTCTCGGATGGTTGTGTATACTCTTCTTGTTAGTATCTTATCAAAAAAATTATAAGAAACACTTTCAGAGAGCCGATTGTAACAGAACAAGAAATGCCTAAAAATAAGAACAGACGATATCAACGAGCCCGAATTTCACGCAATTTCGCCGATAATACAATGCAAGGCCTCTCGCGTATCGTGTAAAAGCAAGAACTTTGCAAACTCAGCGAGCATCGGCAACAACCTCTTCCTGGACGACTTCGGCCGCGGGCCGGGGCACCGGCCGTATCCCCCTCCTCTGGCCCGGGGCGTCCCCGCTGCCGGCACGCCTGTGCTTCAGCTGGCTCAGCGAGATTATGTTGTCCGGGAACTCGCGCAGGCTCCTCTCGCGCCGGGCCCGCGCTGCCCGCTCCAGCTCCTCGTGCAGCTTGACGCACTCGTAGGGCGGATGAACGAGCCTGCCGTCCGCGCCGATCGGACTCAGACGGGGCCTCGGGGCCGGGGCACGGCGCTTGCGGACGTACCTGTCGCCCGTCTCGGCGCGGTACAGGATGTCCATCGACTCCGTGTACGGGCAGCCGACGACCTCGGGCTCGGGCCGATAGCACTCGTCCTCCATTGCGCTTCGTTGCTAACGGGGGAGCCCGTGCTTGCTCTTGTAAAATCTAGATATACGTATACAACACGTGTATATCGCTACATGACCCTTTGGAACGAGCGATCCTCGGTTGCGGGATTATAGCGAACTTATAAAAATACCGGCTCGCGAACGGAGTGCCGCGAGCACTTATTGTTGCCATAGCGATCGGTAAATAGTTATAGATTTTTGCGAATCTTCCGCACGAGCACGTGCGCCGAGGCAAGTTTTATAACCGCTTCGTATATATAATTTTTTTTTTTTTTTCATCAATATACGTTTATATTTTAATGTGAAAAATTAATTATGGGTAAATGAAAGTTAATCATCTCAAAAAATAACTTGTCGTAATTGAATAAGTTTTCACATTTCAAATATTAAATATAATTTTAAAGGAAACTTTTTCACTAAGAAAGAACGATGAATTGCTGTATACATATATTTAGAAATGTGATACTAATGAAACAAATTTATTTTACAATATTCCAAAAAAAGTCATTGAATTATATTTTAATTTTTTATTTTAATCTTATTTGCCTTTTAAATTTCAGTTTCTTATATTTAAATATAAAAGGGGAAAATTCTTTAATAAAAAGAGGTAATAAACAGATATGTTATAAATTTTTATTTTTATTAAAAATTATAATACTTTTTGCCTATAATCTACATATATTCGTTGTATATTTAACCTATATTATTTTATAAAATATATTTATATGTATAAATATAACTTGTCTGTTATATCATTTGGCACAGTTTCGGCTTACAGTCTTTTTTGTTATATTCTTTATTAAAAATATATATAATTGTTCAATAGCTCGTTGACGGCTCGTTCAAATGCGGTCGATCAGTTGTGAAACCATTAGCGTAAGCGTCATTTAATAACTTTGAAGATTGATAGCGCCTTAGTCTACAGTCTACAAGTATAGAAACATATTTTTCTTTTAGTTAAATTAATTGCTCGTTTTATTCCATTGTCTATTAAGTAGTATACTTTAGATAGATGTATGCTATATACCTTTTTCATTATTTGAAAAAAATGATTTAAGTAGAAATTCTTTATCACGAGCCTGCCAGACAAGCATTTCACGCAAAATTTGGACCATTTGTTTCGACGCCTCGGCTTTTGCCCTTAAATAATAAACCGCCACGCTGAAACCAAAAAGAATAAAACATTAAAACATGTGAATTTAAATTTAATTTCGCATGACACTGTTTTTAGAACATAAATGGCGCATATAATATGTTATTCATTACCCCATAGCAATGAGCAACGCAATGCCAGTGCCCGGATTAGCAATTTCGCCAAGTACGTTCCAAAAAGCACCATCTCTTTTTACGTGCAAAACATGCTCGACAACGAGTTGCCAGGTGTATTCGTGACCGGCGAACGGCCCGCAGCTCTTCGTATTAACGTAAATTAATACATAACTTAAAACGGTCATGGCGCTAATCATCCCGAGAAATGTCAGAGCGAGGAAGAGCGTTTGTGTCTGGGCGGCACGCCAGAATTTAGATGGTGGCTCGCAGAAGTTCAGCAGCTCGCACTTCTTCACGTAAAACGTCAAGAACAATTTAACGAGAACGATCAGTGACATCGGCGGACTGAAGTAATGAACGACCCAGAACAAACTCTGATTGTATATTAAGTTCAAGGTATTGCGAGCAATGTCGAAAGTCGGCGAGCCAAATTTCTTGCGCAGCGGTCGAAGCGAGCGGACCGCTTGGACGATAAAAATCCCAAAAATTGAGACGAACAAATCAAGAAGAATGAGCCTGTAAATTTCTTGAGCTAATCTAGTCTGCCAGCATTCAACCTGCACGCCATGGGTCAGCCAAAAGGTCAATAGTGTGGCCACTGCTATCACAGCTATTATATAGACACGAATCATTGTAATATAGAATGCAATTCTGTCTTTGGCATACTTCTCATACTTTACCTGCGATTCAAATTAAAAATAATTCATTATTTCATAAATTATATTAATTCAATATAGCTTACGTGAAATCGTTATTTGATACTTACCGACCACGATATTAATGGAGGAAATAAATTTACAATTGCAGTCATTATCACTGGTACTACTAAAATTGAAAGAACATTTGAATCATCGGCTTGATGCTCATTTAGTAGAAGCCATAAAAGAACGCCAGTCCCACATATAATTGTAAATATTAGAGTAGTCATTGTTAATCTTATTAAGAGTGTCCAAATTCTCATAGACCATGAGACCGACGTAGATGAATTTCTAGATTCCCATAATAATTCTTCTAATTCTCTATAAATTGAAGCGGAACGCAAACTCGCTGCTTTATACGAAGATATACCCCAGTCCCAACTGCAAAAAATTTTATTTGCATAGCGATTATA
This sequence comes from Sycobia sp. Sy_11, assembly GCA_018907035.1. NCBI lineage: Eukaryota > Metazoa > Arthropoda > Insecta > Hymenoptera > Epichrysomallidae > Sycobia > Sycobia sp. Sy_11. The sequence goes on from JACCIC010000302.1 coordinate 87,263, forward strand.
AGCACCACCTGATGTTTCAATATAACACTTTTTATATGATCGAGCAACTCTGAAATTGATAAAACATAATACAGTAAATAAAAATGTAAAACAAACAAAGACTTATAAATATTAAAAATCATAATAAATTATGAAAAACTCACTTGAAAAATAACAAAATAAAAGTAAAAATGTAACAAAATAGGAATGTAGAAAAATAAGCTGAGGGCATATCATAATAACCAACTTCGGCATTAATTATCAAAGTATCGTTATTATAAAATCCATAATAAAAAATACTATGTGTGAAAAAGCCCTGAAATTTTAATTTATATTTAAACAAAGAAAACACATAAATATGAAATCTTAAATAAATCTTACATTGCCTAATAATAAATCCCAAGAACTAAAGCTACTATTGTGATGAGATTGCACTAATGCTTGTGGTAAAGTAATAAATAAAATACTGATAATGCAACCAATCATGTTTATCATAAATAACCATCTCAAAAACTTAAAATATGTTGCAATTCCACTTCCAAAATGACCTTCAATTGTTTTAATTGGATGATACCAAAGCTCTGTCGATGATCCTATTTGATGAAATGCTATCCTTAACTACAAAGATATATTATATTAATAGATTTTATTTTAATCTTTAGAATATCATTTTTTATAGTTTCTCTAAATTACTTTTGATATTGACATACTCCATCCATATTTGAATTTTTTCCAATTACTGATAGGTTTTCTTTTTGATGTCTGATTTACAGATAATGCTACCTTTGCTTTAACGGATCTTTTGAGAGTTAAGCTTTGAGGCATATTTCTAATCATTTCTAGTCTAAGTGACTCAGCAATTGGATTATTTTGCATCAATTTAGATTTACGTTCAATATGATTTGCAATTGTGACAGCTTGTTCTTCCATTTCTTCTGGAGATGTTTTAGGCAAACGCAATGTTGTATATGGATAAATTAAATTGGCTGTTTCGCTATTTTCAGAATCTTCACTTTCTAATCCTAGTATAAATATAATTTATAAAAAAAATTAGTGAACTTCTTTACAATATTTGAAATCAGAAATAATTACCTTTTTCCCTTACAGACACATTTTGCATATAGTTTGTATTTGTTTCTTGACTTCCAGTCTTGCAATCTCCAGAAAAGTCTGTATGATTTATTTTTATCTTATCTATTTGTAAGTGATTATTTAAATTAATTGCTGTAAATATAGTATATACATTTTTAAATAGCAAAAAACTCAAGTGATATTTAAACATATTTTGACTAACTTACAATCATCCAATTCAATGATCTCTTCAGGAGAATCATTGTTCGTACTATTCGGTGACTTTTTCTTCGACATTTTATTATCATATCACATAAATTAATATCCAAATATATTTTTTAGATTTCTTTTATAATAAATTCTATTATTTAAATGGTTTTATTGCACCATATCTAAACCTGTCTAAACTTATTCAAATAATATTTTGCATCTATTCTTCCATCGCAGAATATTTATTAAAATAGTATATTCTGAAAAATATTTCATTATTATTCCAAATTGCATAGATAATTAAATCTCTTAATAATCAAAATGATTTAAATCAGTTGAAGAAAGTATATTTTCAATATTATACATTCTGTAACTTCTAACTTTATGTTCAAGTAAATGATTAATACTCTACAATATAAGCTCTACAATTATACTATACCTTCCACTATAATTACAATATATTTAACTTACAATAAAAATTATGATTCATATTGGCAATTGCTTCAAATGGATCATTACGATCCATAAAATGAACCGATGAACGTAAGGCAATAGTCGGGCAGCTGTCAGAATATGACTCAGTACATCCATGTAATATCCTTATAATCTACACTCTATAGGCACTCTGTTATAGCCCTGCTATAGCAGACTGTATATTGACTGTGTTTTAGTACAGTAATTTACACATATTTTAGGATGAAGTTATAGCTACACCTATCTTTTCGAATGTATAATTAGAAAAGAACAATATATAATAACTATTGTATAATATAATAATAAATGAAATAGTATTTATTATTATAAATCAACGAATACTTCTTTATACGCTGATGATAAAACAGTTCATCATCACTGTCAAATTCATAACTTTATTATTTTTTATTTATAGGTATTTTAAAACATGTTATTAATTAAGTAATTAATATTAACTTATCATTTGTATTTTTATATTTTACAAGAAATTAATTTAAACCAAATTCATAAAATTAACAAACTATGAACAAATAGAAAGATTAAATCTATATGCTTAAGAAAATCTGAAAATATTTACATAACGTTTATCACAAAATGTAAAAAAAATAACATATTTCATCGTGGCGTGGAAATTTATTATTTACCTCTTTCAGAGACAATTTATAGGCCACTGAAGGCCCTGAGCAAAGGATTCTAACGTGGCAAATAATTAATTTGGCATATTATTTATACCGATTTATATAAATATCGTTAAGACTATATAGTCTTAACGATATTTTTTTTTTTTACGAAACACGATGAAACATGAAAAATCGTGCAAAAGTTGTTATTTGGAGATTGGAGTTAAAATTAGTTATAAAAAATTATATTTATTTCATATAAAGATTTTATTTTTTATTTTTATATATATTATATATATTAAAATATATTATTACTATTCTTATAAAATTATTTTAATATATTCTATATGTTTATGAAAACTATAATTATGACAGAAATTTTAATAAGAAAATTATATATATGTAATACATCATAATCAGCTGAAAAGAATTATTTAATTATTTATGTTAATTATACGTATTGGTATTAATTTTTGATTAAAGATTCGTTTTTAATCCTCGATGGAATTCATAATTTTAAATTGTTCAAAAATAAAATCTCTAAAAATGATTTATTGTCGTTTGGCAAAGATACAAAATGTTTCTTTAACATAATAAATGTTTGAAAAATAATTAGCAAACGATTTACAATTGGTATTACAACAATATATTATGATACAAGGAAACAAAACAGGTGTTGGTCGGCGTGGGCATCGTTTCAATTATTAGCTGCCCGACAGAGTATAGCAGTTGTTCTTCACCTGCTTTTACTGGCATATTTGTGAGAGCACATAACAACAAATTTAAGTATCATTTACGTGAATTATAAAAATAAAAAAGATCTGCAAGATATAAAGTATAAAATAAATAATTTTCAAATATCGGTTGCTATCTCATCTGTTCTATTAGCCATAAAATCAGCAAATTATAAAATATGGTATATAAACTTTAAGTTTGAAAAAAAGTTTCTGATAAGATCCTGATTTTTAAAAAATTACAACCATTCAAATATCAAAAAATTTTTAATATATTTTACTCTCTTAATTGTTGATCAGCTTTCTTTTATGTACGCATTCGTGAATATTTCTATAAACTTTATTAAACAGATGTGAAATTTTAGCCAAGATCGAATTTTATTCTTTTAGGAATATATATATGACGGTGACGCCGGTAGTACGTTAGGCTAGGCTAGGTTTTTTTTACGAAGTTGCAGAAGGAGAAGTTGCATTTGCATCAAACAGTTGAAACATAACGGAAAAATGGCACAAACCGGTGACTCAAATTCTAAAGCCTTTGATATGGCTTATCATGGCCAAATATCTACTCTTAAAGCACTTTTAGCTAAAAATGAAAAATTGAAGACACAAATTGACGAGGTACATTATGGAAGTACATACATTTTAAATCATCAGCTAAGATTACAAGTTAATTATGACCTAACCTAAATTTTATTATAGAACTGTAGAATGCTGCTCCATTGGGCAGCTTTAGGTGGACACGATGAATTAGTTATTTATTTATTATCGCTTGATGTTCCAGTGGATCCTAAAGATGATGTAAGTTTCTATATTTTATTTGTACCAATTTGAATTGATATTTAAGAACTGTTTACCTAAATGTGACACAGCATTCTAACATGCTATAAGTGCAATATCATTGCAAGTGCATGTTGTGAGTTGTCACTATACTAGTGCCCTCTTGTATCCTCTTCATACACTATTAACAGAGCGTGAATTTATGAAATAATTTGGTTCAGAGTAAAAATATTTTATTAATCAAAAATTAACGGTCCTTTTACATAAATGCAAATCAAATTTTTATTCTAAATTTTGCAACATTTGAGATTGTTTACTAAAGATATAGATATAATGTATTATTGATATATTTGGTTATATATCTTTTATTCTCACTATAATTAATTAATCTTTACTTAAATTGTAAATGGATATCCATAAGATTTATATATAGATATAAATTATTAAAATATTTTACTCCCTCTAGTTAAAAACAAATAAAATTTACTTTCATATTTTTTAGATGGAAATGACGCCTTTAATTTTAGCTGCTTCTGCAGGACGAGAAAAAGTGGTTAATATATTATTGAAAGATGGAGCTGATATAAATGCAAAAAGTAACAATGGACATTCAGCACTACAATATGCAGCTTCAAAGAATTGGAAGTCTATTTGCGCAAATCTAATAGAAAAGGAGGCGGATATTAATATTGCTGATAACAGAGGTGCTACACCTCTTCATAGAGCTGCATCAAAGGGTAATACTGCAATTGTACAACTTTTTATTGAAAATGGAGAACATTTAAGACTAGGTATATAAAATAATTTATATGTAAACTGCATGAATTCTATCAAAAATGAGGCACAAGTTTTAATTATTTTTTGTTTTATCAGATCAAGCAGATATATATGGAAATACAGCTCTTCATTTAGCATGTGAAGAAGGAAGAAGAGATGAAGCAAAATTATTAGTATCAAATGGTGCAAACTTAAAAATTGAAAATAAAGAAAAAAAAACACCTCTTGATTATTGTGACCATGTCTTAGCTAAGGAATTAATTGAAATTGCGCAAACAAGAATAAATTAGCGATTTTGTATAACTTTTGAAAGTAACAGTTTGATCCATTAGTTACAATAATTTAAATGAAATCAATGAACTTAATTTAAGTTTATCAAATGTTTTCATATTCTGTGATACATACATAAAGTACATTTTTTAATATAACCAATGCATCCAACTAATCTTATAGTAAGATTATGAATTAAATAATAGAAAATAAACGCAACACTTTTGTAAACTAAATTTTTCTATATTTTATTATTACATCTTCTCTTGTATATGCAAGATCCAATCAACTGTATAATCTGCGCGCGCGTGCAATCGCGTGTGTTCGATCGATATAAAAGGTATCAAAACTCACTTTTTTCCGAATGTATTCATATTTCGTATTCTCTGCTGTCGTATTTTATTATACGTTTTATTTTAGAGTGTCTCACTTCTCTTCTCGTAACCAGAGTACCTGACATATAAATGAAAAAAATATAATAAATCTAATTTGCGACTTGACAATTAAAAGGTGCTAAAAAGCTGTCGACGTCAAAGTATACTGGTGTACGGCCATGCGTGTATAAAGCGAAGTGAGTACACCCGTGAATTCACTCGTATATACAAAATTAGTAACGATACTCGAGAGGCTTTCGAATCCGACGGTTCTGCAACGTTACGTAAAGTTCCTGTTAATTAGTATAAGGCCGTAGTTACCTTAGACAATAGGTTACTGTTATCATACTGCGCAATATACGTATGAATCTTACACTCGTCGACATATCGTGTCCGTTTCATCAAAAAATATACTAGTCTTTCGATTTATTAGTCTATTCGTTCGCATTTGTGTTCCTTGTTAAATACGTTGTATAAATATTATATAAATGCTTTTAAATACAAAGAATTTCGTAAAATGCTCGTCTAAAATCGAACGTGCGAGAATTGACGTTTCGAGAACCTACTCTTCGGTAGTTTACGCACTTTTTGTCCAAGCTCTTATTATGTATTTCGTCCACTTATGCCAGTCGTCGTTTTAGTTATAGATTTCGATAACGATACTGTCAGTAAAATTATTATCTCCTTTGATAGAAATATTCATTTTCTTGTACAGAAAAAAAATGAAAGCAGCACGCGTTTCATTTTAAAGGTACAATAAATGAACCAGAACCATAAAAGCTTAAGTACAACGCGAGAGTAGTGGCGTTAAGTAACGTTAATTGCTTGACTACTTGCAAGAGCAAAGTGATTTACTTAAATAATAAGCAACATAAAACATGATTTTCGTTCGTTTTTTAAATACTTATTAAGTGAACAAATAAAAGCACTAAAAGGCCAAGAAAATTATTTTACGAATCCTTTAAAATGAAAGCGGTCTCGTTAACGCAGCTTCTCTACATTGTCTTCTAATCTCTTCAGTATTTTTTTCAGCATATTAGTTAAATCGTTGAAATAATTCCATCATTTTCGTAATGTAATATATACGAATGACGCTGATTTTTAATGGAAATTGTAAAATAATAATATAATAATAATCATAATAATACAATAATACAATAATAATAATTATAATTATAATGTCTTAGTACTACCAAAGAGTGTTACAAGTTTATAAACTTCTATTACTCGCAGCAAGAACCTCCTTTCGTTTTAGCTTCGCGCGCGCATCATAATCGCGTGTCTTCTTACCATAAACCGTTCTACGGTCTCTCAATTTTCTCATTTAGTATGGTTGTAAATTTATGTACATGATCATTAAACTTTCTTCTTTCCTACTCTCGAACCTCAACGTTTGAACCGTTCACTTTCGTTCGTGCGATGGCATCTCAGGAAAACTAGTGTATACGCATAACCATTATTCTGTACTTCTAATGGGGAATTTGGGGTAGGGAAGAATAACAAAGACTGTATAAAGCAGCGTCAAATAATTTCCCTAAACGCTTATTTTACTTCTTTCTCTAACTTGAGATGTTTGCGTTTAATATCTCGAGGGAATTGCGCTCTGTTCTTTCACTCTCTCTCTCTCTCTCTCTCTCTCTCTCTCTCTCTCTCTCTCTCTCTCTCTCTCTCTCTCTCTCTCTCTCTCTCTCTCTCTCTCTCTCTCTCTCTCTCTCTCTCTCTCTCTCTCTCTCTCTCTTTCTCTCACACACTCTCTCTATCTCTTTCACTCTCTTGTATTAATAATACGACTCATTTTCATACTTCTGGCCTCGTTTTGTATTTCTCACTTTTACCCTGGAAGCCTTGTAATCTTTTATTCCAGACGCTGGACGAAATATTTAAATGTATTTTATTATGCGTTGTCGCGCGTCGTCCTCGCTGATATCTTGAAATTATTTCGCATTTTTCAATTTGCGTTCTCCTCGCCATCCATACTTTCGTCTTGCGTAGCCGAGTCGTCTCCTGAACCCCCAGTCTGTATCGAACTACGTTTCAGTCTTGCCGATCCAAGTCCACTGATCGGTTGACCACCACGCCTAAAATTACAAAACAAATAATTAGTGCATATTAGCATACAATTTACTAGATAAGTTATGATAATTAAAAACTCATTGTGCACAGTTGTGCTCTGAATGAGGCGGTCAAAAATTAGTTATATTAATAATGTTTTCCAATGAACTTATTGATAAAATAGTATCATTGGGTTTAAAAAAAAACTTTGAAAAAACTTGACTGCTAACAATCTCTGGATTGTAGTGAGTGAAAAATATAATCGATGGATTTTCTGTTAAGCTTGATTTTCATTATAATATTCAAACCAGGCAAGTGTTAATTCAATCTTCTGTAAAATTGAGTTAGTATTAGAATTATTTAATATATTGCTATCTTCTCATGCTCCATGCAGTTTTCAAAAACGATATTGTCCTGCAATGTATCGATTCGTTTTACAAAACACACATACGAGGGGAGAAATAATGATTTTCTCTTTATCAAGTTTGCACTCATTCGCGGTGCTCGTTCACGCAATACCTACACATTGAGCGAATTAATAATTTCATCCTTCCAGCGACCACGGTAAGTGGAGCCCACTGGCCTGCTGGTGTGTGTCTTTGTATCTAACTCGCTACATTTGATCAGAAATTAAAATTAGAATATATAGAGCAAGATTTATTTTCTTTCGAACACACGCCGAGTCTTCGAATACATTTTTTAAATGGATGTCTTTAATATTGTCACAAATAAATATTAAAATCAAAAAAATGAAAAAAATGAAGGCAAAAAACTCAATTGACTTTTGCTAATTCGCTATAGTTGATAAAAAATTAAAATTAGAATGTGTATAGCAAGAATATTTTTCATTTCGAGTACGTTTTGCGTCTTCTCATACATGTTATGTATTACATTCGATTAGCCCAGAAAAAACGAACGATTTCATATACATTTTCATAAATAAATTTAAAAGCTAAATGAAATTAATTTTGCAAAGCTGAAATTATATTATATATGTAGAGAAGAACAGAAAGTGTTTTAATTTTCACCTAATAATAATAAATAATACAATATATTTAAGCTATATAAAATAGTTAACTTTTCTAAAAGTTCCTTCTTACCTTAATTTATTTTTCAGATTGGCAACTTCTCTTGTCAGCACCTCCTGTGACTCCAACATGTCTTCCATTTCCCTCTGTTGTTTCCTCTTAGAAACTTTGTGCCTACTGATTTCTTCCTCTGCTTCATCTAGCTGCCTCTTCAAACTCTTCATCCTTGCATTAACTTTCTCGACTTGTTCCTTGTACTGTTCAGCATTTCTTCGCTCATCGTCAACTTGAAGCAGTAGTTCTTTAACTTTCTTATCAAGCTTTCTATTGACTTTTTGTTGAGCAAACCTTTCTTTCGTCTCTGTATCAACTTGTTCTTCGAGATTATTGATTTTACTCTCAAGAGCTTGAATCGTAGCCTTTGATTTGGCTCGTTGAGCTGTCTCGAGCTCAGCCAATTTAGCTTTGAGCTCCTTATTCTGCCTTTCGAGAACGGACCTATGTGATTCCAATTTTTGAGAAGCAGATCTTTCTGTTTGTAAATCTGTAGTCAGCTGTTCGATAGCCAGTTGCGCCTTTCTTGCTCGGTCCATAAGAACCTGTAATCATTAATTGCAAATTAAGTTAAAAACGTTCTTTAATTGTCGTTAAAAAGATCAAAAAACAAAAATATATATATAATTTGTTAACCAAATTAATTTAATTATCTAAAACTACTATTTAATAGAATAATTTCGTAATTAATAAACGGCTAAACCAAAAAATAACAAACCTCATTCGTGGACTGTTCCTCTTCAAGCTCTTCTTCAAGCGTCGCAATCCTTGCGTCTAATCGGCGTTTTTCATCCAGTAAAATTGTGCCTTTGTTTGCATTATTGTTAAGTTCTTCTTGAAGCTCATCCCTTTCCGTTTCTGCAACTCTTCTGGCACGCTCGCTACCGGTTAGATCTTCGTTCAGCTGCATAACATCAGCTTCTAGACCTTTAACCTTTCGTTCAACTTCCTTGTAAGAAGCAGCTAATTCATCTCTCGCAGCTCTTGCTTCCTCAGTTTCTCTCGTGCAGTCCTTAATCTGTGTTTGAAGCTTCTTCAGTTGTTTCAAGGCATCCTCCTTCACTTTGTTGTGCATCTCAAGTTGCTGCTCCATATCTTTGTAGTCCGCTTCAATTTTTTTACGCTGAGCTATCGCTGCTGATCGCTGTTTCCTTTCATCCTCTAATGATACGCGAATAAAAAATTTATGTTTTTACTATTACACACTATTTATAAAGGTAATACATTTCAAAAGTAGATCTTACGTGTTTAAAATCTAGCTATAGAAATTATTTCTGTGAAAACTCTTACAAACCGATAAAGCACAAGTGCCAGTAATAATTGTTTCTTTTTGTAAATACTAGTTGAAAATAATTTTAAATTACATGATCTTATTCATAATTTATATATTTAAGATAAACCAGTTGCAAAAATTCATTATTTTTTAAATCTTGACACCTAGACCTTAGATTGACTAATTAATAATTCCATTTATCATGAAAAGTTATAAATACATAACATGACAACTTTAAATCAAACTTATCAAGCAATATTTTAATAATTTCCTTCGAAATGCTTTGTATAAAAATCTTGTGAAATAAAGATATTATATCACTTGTTTTACCTAATTCGGCCTCCAGATCTCTAAGCTGCTTGACGAGTCCACGTCGTTTTTCCTCAGCCTGCTCTTCCTTGGCCTGCAACTCTCTCTCAAATTGTGATCTCATAGCTTGCATATTGACCTCAAGTCTAAGTTTAGCATCTTCGGTGCATTGCAGCTCATCCTCAAGCTCTTCGACTTGAGACTGCTGCTCAGCGATCTTGGACTCTAACAAGCGCTTGGCTTTCTCCAATTCATGCACATTCTTGTCAGCTGTGCCTTGATTATTGACGAGCTCGTCCAGCTCCGCTTGCAAGCTTTTACGACCGCGTTCCAGTTCCTCGACCTTGTCGTTAAGTTCATCGAGCTCGCGCGTTAGCGAGAGTACTTTCGTTTCCTTTTCGCGGGCCTCACGTTCTGCGGTGTCGCGCAATTCAGCGTACTGCATCGATATGGCCTTCTCTTCCATAAGAACTTTGTCGAAATTTTTCTGCTTTTTCTCGAGTTCGATTACTTTAGCTCGTTGCAAGTCCAGCTCAATTGTGCTATCCTCGAGCTCAGCTTGAATCTTTTTCTTGGATTTATCGAGTTTTTCGTTAGTGGCTTGGAGCTCCTCGATCTGGCGCTCAAGTGCTTCAATATCCTTTACTAGACGTTTTCGTGCTTCTTCTAATGCAACAGCAGCTTCGCTTTCCTCATCAGCGCGCTTCTTTGCTTCAGCGTACTGTAAAAATAGAAAATTATTATAAAATATATTATTTCTAGATATACAACACGGTATATAATCACAATACATTAAGATAGAAATACAATTGCTATTATTTCTAAATATTTCATACCTGAGTATTTAAAGCTAGAACCTGCTTTTCGAACGAACGTTTAGCTTCCTCTTCCTCATCCAACTGATCACGAAGAGTTTCTTTTTCGCTTTCCAATGCCCTTAGTTTCGAGCTTAATGCGAGCTTTTGCTTGGTCTCTTCTTCAAGCTGCTGTTGCAGCTCAGTAAACTGACTCTCGCAGGTGGCAGACGCTTTAATCGCTGCCGAGGCCTTCAACTCCGCAGCTTCCAGTTGTTGGGAAGTATTTTCTGCTTCAGCTTGAAGTTTGGCAACTTTTTCAGCGAGATCCTGTCTGTTACTTTCCACTTCGACGAGCTTAGCATTAACTTCTACAAGTTGCTGTTCGACTTGTTTACGTCTTCGGTCAGATTCTTGTCGGCTCGCATTCAGCGAATGCATTTCTGAAATGAGCTCAGAATTTTGACCCTCAAACGCACCTTTGACTTTTTCTAAGGCAGCTTTGGTCTTCTTCAAAGCATCCATTTGTTCATTTAAGGTAGTCAATTCCTGCGTGTGTTTGTGACGCATATCTTGTAACGTTGCCTCGTGCAAAGATGTTTCTTCTTCGAGATTCTTTTTGAGAGTAGCGAGTTCTTGTTCACGTTTGCTGCGTAGCTCTTGTTGAGCAGCCGTAGAGTCAAGCGAGTCAAGAAGCTCATTCTTAAGAGCCTCTAGTTCTTCATTCAGATCACGTTTAAGTTTCTCGGCCTTACTTCGTGCTACTTTCTCAGCTTCAAGATCTTCCTGGAGATCTACAAGCTGCGATTCTAGTTCTCTTAGAGCTTTCTGGGACTGCGCTTTGATGGCACTTTCCTCATCTATCTTTGCTAAAGCTTGAGTAAGTTCTTCATCGCGCTTACCCATTGACAACTGTAGCTCTTCTAATTGGCTTTTCTTTTCAGCTATTTGTTCTTTTAAATCTGAAACTTCAGTCTCGATTTTCCTTTTTGATCTATCGACCTCCTGTCGCTGTTGGTGATCCCTTAACAATTTTTCTTCAAGTTCAGTTATGGTTCCATCTTGTTTGTTTTTTAATTTTAGTAAATGTTTTGCTTTCTCCTCCTCTTCTGCTAAAGCTTGAGATAAATCATTCGCTCTTTCCTCTAACAATTTTTTTTCTTTTAAAAGTTTTTGATTTGTATCATCGGATAAAGCCAAGTCCTCTTCTAACTTTTTGATTTTTGCATCGCACTGAACCTTTTCGAGTTGTAATTTTTGCCTGGTTGCTTCCTCCTCTTCTAATTGTTCTTCCAGATCACTTATATTTTGTTGCAACCTTCTCTTTTCTTGCATCAAAGTAGAAGTCCTCTCCTCTTCTTCTTCAATGCGAGCTTCTAAATCGTGTAAAATTTCCTCCAACTCCTGCTTTCGCCCTGCTAGTCTGGCACGCATTTCCTCAGCTTCTGCACATAATTCTACCTCAGCTTGAAGTTGCTCGGCTAGCATTGTCTTTTCTTCAATAGCTTGCTGATACTTGCGCTCATATTCCTGAGCTGAATGCAATTGCATTTCGAGCTTATCGCGGACCTTTCAAATAATAATTAATAGTATAATAAATAATGTATAACTTTTAAGATCATAGTATTTTTCTATTTACACGATACAGATATACATACCTGTTTCAATTCATCTTCCTTCTGCGTTAGTTTTTCCTCTTGCTTCGTTACTTCGAGCAGAGGCTTAACTTTTGTGTACAAACGCCACCATTGCCAATTTCTGAGCTTCAGATATGCTGCGCAATTTCTTTGAATAATGCGAATAGCATTGAGCTGTTGCAAACGCTTTTGGTAATTGCGCCTCGCGAGAAAACCTCGGCAGAATGCTTGAAAGTTGACAATTAAATCTGTTATTTTATAATCCCGTTCCTCTTCTAAATGAGCCAACACTCCTGCTCTAAAGAATATTTTAGATTGTCCAACTCTGTATAAATTCGGATCTAATTCCAAAGATTGAATCTACAAAAAAAAAGTTTATTTTAATTTATCTTCAAGATATTGAATTAATAAATGTGTACTAAATATAGTAATTTAATTTTACGAACCATGTTCTCACACGCTTTCTTCCCATCCATAAATCCTTTAGGAATAACATTGGGCGTAAGTAGCTCGTATCGTTGCCTAAACTCTTGGAACGGAATTCTGTTGGGGAAACCTTGCCTACAAATCCTAATACCTTCAAGGACACCATTACATCTGAGTTGATCAAGAACTAACGGGGCGTCGATTTTGCCAGCCCTCTTCTCGTGATTCGGAATTATACACCTAACGAAGTTGGGATTCGTGTTACGTAGCGTAACCATCAATTTAGCCAGCTGTTCCTTGTAGAGCTGCGACACAGTTCTAAACATTCCCTTTCTCGTCCTTGCTCCGAACTGGGTGTCGGTGAGGGCTTGCTGCGCCATTCCAACTATTTCCGCATCTTTCCATATATGACAAACGAACGCGTCTTGCGAGGCCTGTAATAGGCTAACGATGTTCTCATTCAATGGGTCCATGTTCTTCATCAGCCATTTGTCGGCCGAGTAATCGACCTTTCCAGCGTAATGAATTATGGCGAAATCGGCAACACCTCGAAAATCGGTTTTTACGAATTTCGGATGCACGTGATGAGCCCCAACCAGCTTTTCGACGAAAGTCTTGTCAGTGGCCTTAGGGAACCAGCACTCCTCATCCAGCAGAGCCATAATACCCATGGGTTTGTCGATTAAGTCGATCGTTGGTTGAAGATCAAGACCGAAGTCGATGAACTTCCATTCGATGCCTTCCCTTTGGTACTCCTCCTGCTCGAGGATGAACATCGTGTGATTGAAGAGCTGCTGGAGCTTCTCGTTGGTGTAGTTAATGCAAAGCTGCTCGAACGAATTGAGCTCGAAGATTTCGAAACCGGCCATGTCGAGAATACCGATGAAACTGGCCCCCTGACGTTTAGTTCTGTCAAGGGAGCGATTAATGCGATTCACCAGCCAACGGAACATCCGCTCGTAGCAGGCTTTGGATATAGCTTCGACCGCGAATTCCACCTGCTCCTTGGTCTGCGCCTTCGTTACAAAGTCCCGTCCCACTTTAATCCTTGGCTTGAGGAAGGCTTTCGTCATCTCCGTGACGTTCAGACCGAGGAGGTGGGAAATCTTCTGCGCAACCGTATTGTCCGGAAGTGTCGCCTGATCGGAATTTCTCTCCTGACGAAATTGCATCGAGCCAAAAAGCATGACTGCTGAAACTATGCGGAAAATAGAGGAGAAATCCTCGTTGGTCATGCCCATTATGTGCATTGCCTTAACGGTGGCATGGAATTCGGCAGTATCGTCGACCCCTGGCACTGGTAAGGCCCCGTTAGACAAAAAGGGATACAGTTTTGGATCCTCCAAAATATACTCCTCTGAAAAATTATATCAACATTAAGCACAAATAATATTAAAAAAACAATATCAAGAAATTATTAAGGAAGACACCATTTTTAAAGTACAATAATTCATATTTGATTTCGTTGAATCGTTCATTTATAAATTATTGTAGCTACTAGATTTCGTTATATACGTTGATATTAGCATTCATATGAAATGAAAAATACTTCATTCGCCAATTAAGATAATTTAGAACGAGAGCCTTTTAATTTTGTGAGATCATTTGATCATCCTTAACGCATTATTTTCCAATAATTTCAAATATCTTGAAATCATTAGAAATCGTCATAAATCTTTCTAAACTAAGTTAAAATCTTTATGAAATTATTATCAAGCATTTAAAGTCATTTGGACATTATTTGCAATCAATTTAAAATCTGAATGAAATTATTTGGATCTTTATAATGTGCATTGGCCCTCGATTTATAACGTATTTAATAATTTATGTAAAAAGTAAATGATTTACGCACTCTTCTGTTCGGGAGAAGCGCCAGAGAGCAATTGATAAAATATGTGGAATGTCCGCTCATCCTTTGCTTGGCGAATAGCACGGGATTTTTCCAATAGGTATGTCTCGATGTTGGCCCCAGCGATGTAGCCAGATGCATCGAAGTTGATTCTGATGAATTTACCCTTGTATAATAGTAAAACATCGAATAAGTATGTATAAAAGCGCTTGTATATGATTACGTGAAGAAGGAAAATTCAGTTCAACTTACGAAACGAGACGAATTGTCGTTTTTAACGGTCTTTGCGTTTCCAAAGGCCTCCAAGATAGGATTCGCTTGCAACAGTTGCTGCTCGAGTTCGCCCTGTGATTCAAGACAACGGCAAGATTAGTAAAGCACGTATGTACGATGATAATTAAAAAAAAAAAACAAAGATAAATATGAGCACTAGTAATTGATGAGATAATATGCGAAGAGTCGTTTTGGCAATTAAAAAAAAATAATTTGGCAAAGTTGCAAAAGATAAGCCGCGAACGATTATTCGAAAAATCACAGCACAATGATGTTAATTGCACGTCGCTGGGATTATAAGAGAAAATATCGCGCAAATAAAGCAAGCAAAAGTATTTATTATATGGTAATTATACAATATTCTCCCTTAACATATTTATTGTTTTACTATATATATATTATGAAAAAGAACAATGGAAAATGAACTAGATGGAATGTATACAGGATATATGTAAACGCACGATGCTTCATTCAATATTAGACAGCTACAGCAGTTAAAACTTGCACAATCAAAGATCACGAGGCTGCATTTATATTCGAACTATATAAAAAAGCTCTGACATATATTAAGAGAGGATGTCACAGAAACCGTAGAATTCGTCAAAAACACAAAAATTTCGAAATGAACTATCAGTATAGCGCTCGCATGCATTTCTAATAATTCTTTTTAAGCGTGACATATGGGTGAATTGATATTCAAAGTGCCCCCGTTGGCTGGCCAACGGGACATATAAAAACATTTTAAAAGCCGCTTTACGTAAATTCTTGAGTACGAAGCTTGAATAAAAATGTAGACGCGGTAAAAATAATATAATGTGAGCTTAAATCGGCAAAGAAAACGAATGAAGAAAAAAGTAATGATCATACTAAGAATAATAATAACAACAAAAATAATAATAATAAAGTTCAAAGATTACAAAAGGAAAGAGAGGGAAAGGAACGAGAAAAAGCCAAGTATTCTTCACACCATTGTTAGTTTCTAGCTTGCTCCATTCCTTCATATATATACAAAAATAAGAATTCTTTCTTTTTATATATAAATTTGTATTCAAATTACATATACACGTGCACTCATACTATACATATTATATACAGTGGTAAGTGACAAAAAGCACATATTGTTAGTTTAATTACCGCAAATTTGTCAGCACCAGTCCCAGAGCCCTGGCGATCAGGCCGTGTATATTCAAAGAATTTTCAGGCAAGAGAGGCAGAGTTTTGTTTGTTTGTTTGTTTTGGTTTTGTCAGTCGTAATAGGCAGAGAGGCAGCAGGAAAAGGCAAAAAATTACGAAGATTATTAATCGGCCTGGAGGGGTAAATTGCTTGCGTCAGTATTGAAGATGCCGCGCACGTACACGTACGCGGGCTTCGATTTGTTAGTGGCTATTTTCAAATGTCATCTTTTCTGTTCTTTTCTGTCAAGCGTGGTCGCGGATGAAATTTCGCCAATTACAGCGATTGTACTAATGCCGGATGCTTACACTGAGAATGGCAGCGGTATATATGTATGTAAGTAAATTAATTCGATTGGTTTTAAGGATATTATTATTCGCACTTGTTCGTTTTATTAATTTCAGTTTCTCTTCCAAAATTTACAATGTTACAATATCGTATGAAATGCCTTGTCTTGTTTATAGATCTCAGAATGTGTTAATGCATTTGTATATTGCATTATTTAATCTATAAATTTGAATGCTAAAACACAGTAAATATTCACTGAATTAATGATTCAAATTTGGACAGTATGATTTCACTGTTTTCTAAATGTAAAAGGTAGCTTCGATATCAAGATTTTTTGTTTCTTTTTTGCAATTTAACAAGAGGTTTAACCAAAGACACAAAAATAAGTTTTGCGTAAACGTTTTTCAGTGTTCCTTGAAAGTAAATATGAAATAATCGCATGCATTAAATTAAAATAACATGCTTTCACAATAAGTTACATAATAAATATCAAAAGGAAATAAATAAATTTAAAGTAACATTTTGTAATTCGCCGAGCACTTCTCAATGTAAGTATAACCAAGGCAGTGGCAATAATAATTTTGAAAAGAGTTAACTGTTCGACGTTAAAATGTAGAAAATATGACTATTGATTAACATGTATTATACCATACAATTCGAAAATGGCGAATGATAAAATTAACGAATGTACTTGCCAAGTCCGCTGACACACCCAAAACCACCCTAATAAGTTAGTACCGAGAGATTCAATAAATGCAATGTGTAATTATTAAATGCAATGAACAAAGAGAAAAAATAATGAAACAAACAGTATGTTAAAGCCTTATTATAGTTTTTAATATTTCTTGTAGAAAAGCTGTGAACCAATTGGCGCAGCCCCTCTGGCACAGCGCTTTTTCTCAAGAATTGACTTACTATTATCAGTGCCGGACTCGGAGACTATAGAGGATAGGACGACCCCCGTCGACAAATCAGCACCGAGAAAAATAAAAAAAAAACGAAATTTTATTCAGATTGGCACTGACACAGCGCTCAAATGACAATTCGTTCTTACAATTTCTCGCTTTTTCAGAATTTATATCTTTGTTTGTTTTTTCTTTTTCTTTTCTTTTTAGCACATTTCGTATAGATATATATATGTAAAGACTTCTTTCTTCAAAAACAACCCAACCCTATTGTTATAGATACATTTCATCATTATTTATCTTTATATTATACTTCATTATGCTCCATTGTACCCCAAGCGCTTCTTATATTATTTATTTTCTCTTTTTCTTTTTATACCGTTCCAATGTCTCTCTCTATCTCTCTCTCTCTCTCTCTCTCTCTCTCTCTCTCTCTCTCTATATATATATATATATATATATATATATATATATATATATATATATATATAAACAGTAATAATAATACTAGGATCGACACCATTGTTTGCACGCGCCATCGCTAGCCGCCGCGAATTTTCGTTGGAAAGTCCGCGTCGCGATGCTACGAAAATAGCGTGACAATCAAAATCAATAGAGCAAATTAGCGAGCGCCAATCGTTCCTATCACACACAAACGCGCGCGTGCGCACGCACACACGCACACTCGCGCACGCGCACGCACGCACACTGACGAGTCGGAAGAGATGCGTTGCGACCACCTTTCTCATCACTATATGCTATATGCTATATGCTATATATATATACGAAATCCAACACTGTTTACAATAGTTATTGTTCACGTTCATTATATAGATATACTAAAGATATTATGGAGGCGCAAAATATTTGCACCGTCGACTTTGATTAAGCCTGGCCAATGGAGAGTCAGGTGCAGTGCACACACACACGAAATGAAACGTTATAATTTTATAATTAAATTTAGCCAGCCGACAATCTATATTTAGATCAAAATGAATAAGAAGAGCATTGAATTTCACTTGATACGAGCAATTAAAAAAAAAGATATTATACTGGAAAAATGTTAAAAATTACGAGAGAAATTCATATATTACATATATATTTTGTACAGTCGGTTTTTTTTGTACATATATAGACATTAAATTATTTTATATTTTAGTTAAATGTAGTATTCATGAACATCCATTCTACCTTGGTTGCAAGGAATCGCGTACATTTGTCAAACTATGCGGAAATAAGAACTATTCGAAATATCAACCAAAAATTATATATATAAAATTTTTAAAAACGATCACATTTCCACACGGTTGACGAATTTGATCAAAAGTTTCCAGCAATACAGAATAAATATCAAAATAGGGCATAATTAACTATAATTTTTTATAATTTTCGTATAATATTACATTAAACAGAGTGCATTTTGTTCAATCTGCAGAAAATAAAGAACAGAACTCTAGAGACCGTTCACGTAGTAAAACGTATATAAACTTGATTTCTGTCGAATGCAAATTTTCCAAATTCTTGTGTCGGCGTCATTCGCTTATTTTTTCAACACATCTCTCAATTAGCGATTATATGGCTACTCAGTTTAAAAGAGAAAAAACTTTGCACAGCGACACGGATTAATGAATATTCGCCTAGACCGCAGACAAGGATCGTCGACGCGATGCACAATGCGTTCAAGTAATCTTGATGTGTAATACTATATATATATGCGCATTTTCTTCTAGAAAAAAAAATCATGAGTAATTGGGTAATATCAATATTCATTTTAAAACAGAGACAAAGATCGATATATATAATATTTGTGCTGGAAATGAATATATATATATATATATATATATATATATATATATATATATATATATATATATATAGGTTAATACGTAAAATTGTGTATAATATACAGGTGCATAAAATGCAAAACACCTCGACCAACCTTTCAAAGACTATTAAATCTACCAAAATAAAGATAGGAGTGTAGAAAGGAAGAGGTGGATAGCCACAGAGAGAGAGAGAGAGAGAGAGAGAGAGAGAGAGAAGAGAAGAGAAGAGAGAAGCGCCATATATAAAAGCTCGCAATGCCAGGCGCATCAGCATTGGCGCATCATCCCAAAGAGTCGTAACCTATTAGATTGGCTTGATCAACATACTGACCCTTCCTACTCTTTATTCTTCTCTTTTGTTTCTCTTTCTCATTGTTTCCTTTATATATGTGTATATATAAGCAGAGCTCATCGTGTGTGTGTGTGTGTGTGTGTGTGTGTGTGTGTGTGTGTGTGTGTGCGCGCGCGCGCGCGCGAGCGCATATCGAAAAAAAACTATGTTAAGGCCTTAGTTCTCGCGCTGACAATATTCCTTTGCCTTGATGGAATGACGTTTGTCCCCCTTTTTTGATTTTACAAAACATTCTTCTGGAAGTCTCTCTCCTGCATTCTCTCTCTCTCTCTCTCTCTCTCTATAGATTTTTTGAAATTCATTCGTGATAAATACCCATACTTCGTCATAATCGAAAGTACGTGTCTTCTTTTTTAATACTCGGTATTATTATTATTATGCATATGCGCGTATAGGACAATGAAAGCACTGTAAGCTCCACACGATATACACTCTGTATCTAATATCGATGGATGATCGACTTTAATATATAGCATAGCGAGCCGTCTCACCACTCCGGCAATATTTATAAGTGCAGATTTTTAGTCATAGCAATGCTGAATAATTTTTCTGTTCTTTGTGTTCATAATTTTGTGGTTCCGTGCAGAACGCATATCTTTATACGTAGCGATTTTTTGAACTTTTACTTAAATATTTACTTAAAGTAATCGCAATAAAGTTTGTTCCTCCTGTATAAATTAAAAAAAAATTCCAAAGGATTTCGTGCTTGCTTTTAGTTATAAAATACCAACAAAAAAAAAAAAAGAATTTCACTTTGCCTGTAAAATATAGTGTCATTAACCTATATAAATTTGGCATTTACGAGTCGACGAGAAATTACTTTGTATGCTTGTATACACGTCCTTGCGTTTATTTCGCGATTAAATGTTTCATCGTTCTATTTAGAATGCTAGGAGGAGCTCGCGTATGCATATATTTTTGCACTTAATGCACAATCTACAAATAACTTTTGCGCTTATATATATTTATACATTTATATATTTCAACTACATGTTTCTTTTATTCTTATAGATTTTTGTACTGGTTTTCAAATTTGTCACGACAGCAGTGTTAAAATTCACAACCTTATATTAAAAAAAAAATATGTCTCAAAACATTCGATTTATATTATTATATTATTGTTTTTTGTTCCTGGTATGGATTTTTGCAAAACAGCGGAACCACCTTAATGACACAAATGTTCATCATTATCCGCTTATTTCGTGTAAAATTATGAAAATATCCGAGCAATTTGCGTTTTTTTATTTTATTTAACATATGCATATGGATATAAATGCAATTTATCGAATCTGCATGTCCAGTGGAACGACGTTTAAGGTATAAACTACTTTATGCTAAACCGCTTCAAAGTCGAAAACGATGCAAATATAAAGCATTAAATTTATGATCCAAGAATATATAATTAATAGTTTCTGATTATTCGATCAAAGTCGGCATTTTAACTGTGTATGTGTGTCTATATATATATATATATATATATATATATATATATATATATATATATATATATAATATGTAACGATTAATACTTTAAACTTAGAAAAAATTCATTTTCATGAATTGCAACGCAATTATGGATTTATTTTTCTCCGATCGATTTTTCGTCAATTTATCGCAAAAACTAACTTTCAATAATTTTCAGTTCGATATTATCATCAATATTATTCAAAAACATTTTACTCTGCACGATATAGATTTCATAATATTAATAATCCACTATATAATAGTACATAATCGATATTAACTTTCGTAAACTTGTGACAGAGAGTCTCATATTATACTGCCAAGGAAGAGGCCGTGTCATATGGGTGACGGATGCGTTCCAGATTGCACGAGGTAATTATGTGATTAGATTTAAAACGAGCCCAGGAAAGTTTTAACCAACGCTGTTCCATTAATATAAGATGTCCCAATTTCGTATCTACAATTATCAGTTATATTTCCCTCAACATATTATTACATTTTTTTTATCCCATAATAATCCCTATTCTTTCGACTCGAGCTTCAACAATGCCCGAGAAAAATCGTGATATTGCCCCGCCTTACATTGGAAATCAAGGCCAACAGTGAGACGGGACCTCATAAAAAGCGTTTCAAAACAAGACCAAGAGATAAAAACACAAAAATATTGTTCTTGGCAAGATTTTTTAAAGAAGTAGGTATTTCAAGAATCTTAGTCTTAGTGCCGCTGTTCATAATTTTAAATCTTTAGTACGTTTAAAACTTCAACTTTAGGTAAGTTCTTATGATCATTAAATTATAAATAAAAAAACTTTTTACATATTTTACATCTTTGATAAATACTTAAAACAACTAAATTTATAAAAATAAACGTAATGGAACATGTCAATGTTATCCTATCTATATAAATATTTTAGCACAAAAATAAAATTTTTACCGCACCTGTCCTATAATTCATCCATATTTAGAGTCAAATTTAGTACGAATATAATAAGATTTTTTTTTATATGATATTTTTTATATACTTTTGATAAATTCCTTTGATTAATTAGAAATGTTTCTGACAATGATTGCAAGGTGAAATTATATATCATTCATTAAAATATTTTTTGACTACTCCGACCCCAAATTCGTAACCGTAAGACGATTGTTCGGCTTTCGTGGTAAAAAAAATGTAATCCGAGTGCGTAAGTTCATTTTCCGCCCGATTCTCGCGCGACAACTAATCCATTTACGCGCTCGTCTTGAAATTTTCTACGTTAGTTTTGTCATTCATCAGCTACCTTACATACCACTTTAATTATCAAAATTCTCTTAATTTGTAAAATTACATGGAATGCTCTCTTGTCAAGAGTTAATATTATGACAATACCGGCCAAGAACAATATAAGATGGGCACTATCAAATCTCTCATTCAAAACCATGATTATATAAATATATGCACACACACACACGCGCGCGCGCGCGCGCGCACACACACTTATTTAATAAATCCAGTACTGTGAAGGGTATATCAGTTTTGGCATTGAATTCGACGAATGAATAGAACGTTTCAAGCAAAAAAATTCCAATGAACCTACATATGCCAGCAAACGTGTAGTTTCTCATAGTGTTTTATTGTCAATTGAGGTTTGGCCGATTTTATACACACGTATATGTATAACATACAGTGCAGGCAATCGCTCGCTAACGCTTTTTAAAGTCGATCTAACGCCAATTGACTATAACAGAAGAAACTCTATACATTTAACGTCATAGATCCATTAGAAAATTTTTACTTGAATAATCAATTTTTTTATTCTGCAATATCTGATGCCAAAAATTGGATTTTGCCATTAAAAAAAATTGAAAGGGGCCCAACTTTTACAGGACTTTTTACGATGATAATCGGACGCATACCTCGGGCAATCTAGTCCAAATTCGTCATTCGTATATATACATGTATATATACATAACATATACGTACGTATGTATGTCCTGACCTTTTCCTTGTCATTGATCAAACTTTCACGATTATATGATAATTTTCTTTGGTTGACGAATGATCGCATTGATTTAAAGAGGACCGACCGTTCAATTATAAAGGATGAATTTTTGTTCAAAATATATTACTATCACTTTATTACAATATATTAAATTTGTTTCACCTGTTCAACGAGTGACAATATAAATAAAACTGTTAAATCGCACAGATGAGACTTGTATATTGAAACATGAAAGTTCACGTACGAATTCTGCATTTATTTCGTCCGCGGAATGTTTAAATTAAGGCGCATACAATCGACTCGTATACAGGTTAAATTTCAAATCAAAAACATTTTTATTGCGTTGTACGCTTTGCTTAACCATACGAACTGCCGCGTAATCGAGACTAAAGGACTATACTACAAAGTTCTATAAAAGCTTAATCTTTAGTTCGAGTTATACGACTAGTTAAATTCGAGACCGTAACTTATTTCAATTTCTACACAATTAGTCTCATATGCATTCAATTGTCTAAATATTGTATGTTTATTACCTGTCTTCAAACAAATATCGATATTTTTGAACACCGAATTCGAGCATCCAAATGGTGCTCGAGACGTGAGCGTCGTTAAAATCTCAATTCTTCCCTTGCTCTCAATCAAAGATTATACCTCACCTCCATAATATATTAATAAGAATTCGTTCGAATAAATCACGTCCGTTCGCTTAATTTTTCTAAATCAGCACAAATATCTGGTAAGTTGAACTTTAATAGAAATCTTATATAAGTTTATATATATATATATATATATATATATATATATATATATATATATATATATTAGAAGAAAAAAACGAATATCTTCTTCAATTTTGCTAAATGCGCAAAGAGAGGCCGGACATATCAACGACGACATTGACAATCGCGAATCATATACGAATATCTATATATAAGATCTAAGGTCGAATGTATGACTCGCGATCACAAAAAAGAGACGAGAATACCTCTTGCGCGGATTTAACGCCGAGAAAGGAGTTGGTATGAGTATTATATATATATATATATATATATATATATATATATATATATATATATATACATATATGTATATAATACTTATATATGTATGTGCCTGTACATACTCGTTTTATGGGAAACTTACCGCGTTCGATTTCGGTTTCGAGGCCGCGACGTAGGCCAAGTATTGGATGACTTTTTTCGTGTTCTCTGTTTTGCCGGCTCCCGACTCGCCTGTGCACAGGATCGATTGGTCCTCACGATCTGCAATAATAATTCAGAAGAAAATTTTTTTCACAGAAAATCAATCAACTGCATTCAGTCAAAGTTATATGGCAACGACAATAATTTATAGGAGCGGGGTAGACAGAGATCGCAAGAGCAATGCACGATTACCAGCGAGTATAGTAACTCAACTCGACAAATTCGTACATGGTTTTCGACGCAATATTACGAATTGTGCTATGTCTGTTGAACAAGCAAATAAAACTCGTTAGTTTGTTACTATACAGCTTTGGTTTCGGGCGCGTCGTTTGATGAATTTTCTTCGAGAGACCTTATAGACACGCTATAGAATCTTCCAGACTTGTACATTTAGAAAATGTTAACATAATATAATTAATTAACAATCGTATATTCCATAAATAATTTCAAAATATACAGATGGATTTTAAGTTTTATATAAAAAAAATTCAAAATACACAGTTGATTATGACTTTAGTGTAAAAGAGATTATAAGTTAAATAAAAATTGAAAAAACTACTTCCATTTGATATATGAGATTATTTCTTAAAATGACATTGCAAAATTTAGCTAGCTTTATCGGGAGTGGGGACGATCTGGAAAAACTCCACGGCGGGGCTTCGTACGTGAAGAAGAGTTCAAGAATCGCGTGGTTTCTAAAGGCTCTTTTATTTCTCAAACGATATAAATTAAAATTTGATAATTTTTTAATAAGAAGAAAAGAGCTTGAAATTATATTTAAGAATTTAATTATAACACATTGTATGTGTATATGTATATATAGCAGAAAGAGCTACTCGAGAAAAAAGAACATATACTTTTTTGTCTTTTTGTTTTCACAGATTATCACGAAACGCGAATTCTTTCGACGTGATAAATTAAGCTTATGTGAATATTTATCGCTTATCTCCGCAGACTATATACGAGTTACGTGTCTGTGGACATGTGCGTGTGTCCTGTGCATGCTCGTGTGTATATGTGTTCATTTTAATCCATAAAGAAAAGAGAGAAAAATGAATCACCGATTCATTCTGAAAATAATCCAACGGTAAAATGTAGATAGTAAAATGTATCTTCCAATTAGTCAAGGTAACATTTGTTGAACTGCTTACGCACACGCATATAATACGGGATCTTTTAAATAAATGTATATATGTATATATAAGTATGGACGTGCGTAATATATCCGAACGGGCAGTTTCTTTATTTTATATATATATATATATATATATATATATATATATATATATATATATATACAATATATACATACATATATACATACAGATATATTGCACGACATGACGTGATATCCTTCTTTTTCTTCGTCAATTTCCAAATTTGATGATTCTTCAACAAGTTTTTTATAGTCTTGAAAAATTATATACCATCTTCGTATGCCTACGCATATTAAAAGATGCATTCAAATTTTTCTTACGAGTCTTTTCGTGTGCATCATTCGTTCTCTGGTATAATTGCAGAAGTGTGACAATTGGATGATATTATCTTAATGACAATATGACATTTACTGATTTACTCGTCAGAGCCAGAGAACGTTTTTCTTCCCATAATACACACACACACACACACACACACGCGCGCGCGCGCGCGCATATACATTGTTCCAACGACTGTGTATAGTACACACGTAGTTTCCCTTCTTGGAATTCAAAGGGTTACGCGCAAAAAACTCGCAAGACCTGTACGCCTCGCTCGTAAATTTGCGCAACCAACGATTAGCATATAACACTGATGGCTATGCAAAGAAAGAATTTGCGAAGGGGCGAGGGAGGGGGGGACGGAAGACTTTATTAAAGAGGTTCATCAGAGAGGGCGTGTATGTGTGTATATATATATATATATATATATATATATATGTGTGTGTGTGTGTGTGTGTATATATATATATATATATATATATATAACGGTATATAGTGTAATATACACGATATTGAATTGTGCATTACACGCAGATATCTCACCTTGCAGCATCGAGCGATAGGCCGTGTCGGTGATCGCGAATACGTGGGGCGGCACCTCGTGCCGCTTGATGCCTTTGTACCTCTCCATGATTTTTTCCGTGTAGATCGGCAGCTTCTTGTACGGATTGACGACCACGCAGAAGAGGCCGGAATACGTCTGCAAAAAAAGAAGGAGAGTGGAGGAACGTTATAAATTTATATATGTAATGTATTTATTTATATATGTATTTGTATTATACACCCATCAACTAGTATCTCTCTCGTACTCGCGCATTTGTGCGTGCGTGTGTGTGTGTGCGCGCGCGCGTGTGTAACACGAGGGCGTATATATACATGTCTATGCAAATCTAATTGTGAGGTAAGTATATAGGAGAACCAGAGCTCGAGCAAAGATGAGAGAGGGAGACTGAAATAGAAATCGCGAAAAGCCGCGCGCAAGCAGGGAACAGCGTCTCTATTAAAAGAAAAAAACCTCTAAACGATTTCTCAACGGATTTTTTACGATTCCGGGGTGCGTTTGAAAGTCATTGTTAGGGTGTCGAACTTGCGTAGTCGCGCGTAGAACTCGACTGTCTATAAAGAATGCTATAGTAGTGAATTTCCTTGTATCGCTAATATCTATACTTGAAAAAGATATAAAAATGGATTTGAAAACTTTTTAAAGCCGATGTCTTGTAAGTCTTATAAATATTATTATTATTTTCGACAACTATGAGATTTGACTGATAAAATGGCAATATTTTGATTTCTAGCAAGAATAATTACAGATATAAGTTTAAAAATAGGTCATTATTGCACATCGATGGAAATGTTTGAAATAATAGTATAGTTTTTTATAAGAATATTATGGCGCTACAATAGATTTAATAAATTTCATATTTATTTTTTCACAGTCATGGAAAAATATAATCAAAACAACTCCTGTATAAGAATGAAGGTAGAATTTATATATATATATATATATATATATATATATATATATATATATATATATTATGTAGATAAAAATTATGATATTTCTATAAAGTATTGACAAATATCTGAAACAATTTTTCCCTGTCTCTCGTTTCACTTTTTTCCACTTTGTCATCTTTAATATTGATCTTAATATTAGATAAAGACAACGTCGATGACGTTAGCAATCCATCGACACTATGGAGTGTACACCGACTGAAGAACGCATGTATAGAGACCTCGGTAAATGCATTTTGCATGCAGGAATATATATATAATATATATATATCTAATTGTCTTCTTTTTCGACGACAAATTATCCACACGAAGATAACATTGGGGACAGGGAAATATTCTGCAATCGGGTAAAATTATTCTAAAATATAAAGAATGTAAGAAAATGAATTTGAAATTCTGAAATACGTCAGGATGCATTCAAATGAACGTCTATTTCCTCAAATTTCAGATGCATCGGTTGCTATTTCTTTCGTCCTTTCCAATCCCTTCCATAGTCTCTTATAGATTTGAGATAGTTTCATCATACTTATAGTCATCATTCGTATTTTATAACTACCAAAAGCGAACCATTGCCTAAGTGTAGTGACTTCCGTATCCTTTTTCTTCATTTCACTTATATATCATCATGCCAGATAAGACTTTTTTTTGAAAATTATATCATTTAAAACTACATGTTTTCACCCCGCCCCTTCTACCATTCACAGGAAGTTCCAAACGTATGATATAACGAACTTTGCTTAAAACTTTATTTATTCATACTATAGATTAGAAATTGTAGTTCATAAAATATTTCACACAAGTTTCACGAAATTTTTTCCAGTAATTCGCTTGATATTCGAACTACCTCAAACATTTATATGCTAAATGGAGAATTTAACAGTCAGCTAATTATTTAAAGTACAGAAACTTTTAAAATAACTGATTTCTTTTTATATCTGGAGAGTGCGCGGATTTCTGGAATGCAATGTTTACTTTAACTTTTACTTAATCTATATACATTTCTCTCAGCTTTAGTCAACGTGCGCTGTTATTTCGCAAAATGAAACTGCAGAAATAGAATCAAAATACAATCTTATCGCTAGTTTACACTTAAAGGATTAAAATCTCGCACTTTCCTGAAGAAATTTTTCTTGCCGATGATAATTATCGACTGGATTTTTCGAACCATATAGAAACGCTTTTAAAGTAGTCATTGAACCGAGGAAGATTATTTATTTCTTTTTTTTTCTTCGGCTCAATGGTTCTGATTCTCAGGTGCTTCGAGCGCGAGTAAAAAAGGTGCTAGAAGAATAAATATTCTTGTTTTTTTTTTTTAATATATACATTCTATAATAATACCATATAATATAAAAATTAATGTAATAAAACTCCATTGAGTCATTTTCAACTGCGTTTTATTTGATTAAAGCCTCATTGATATTATTTTTCTTGTCCATAACTAATGAACATAAATCATGAAAATACTACAATTTCTAGCAGGATATTATTAATAAAATAGACAAGGGTAATTTGATGCACAAGTGTACAAATAATACAATTGGATTGTAAAAAAGGTTTTGGATTTTGGATTGTTTTTATCTATGAACATCTCATTATTAGTCAAATAGCAACAGAAACAAAACTGTTTTTTCATTTGCTAATACATTTTACACAATTAACTTTTGAAGTTCAGAAGCTACATTCTTGTTGCACCACATAGTATATTAGTATAAAACAAAATTTAGCAATAAGCACGCCACTCTAAGTAAATTTTTATCGTATAATAGAAGGGGTTTTATTTTTACCCTGATATGAAAATTAGTTGACTTTTGCAAATTTACTATTGCCAATCGATTAACAAAGTAAAGTTTCGTACAATAATTGATTTCTTGGATAATAAGAATGCGTCTGTTATCAAATCCTATCTGTGCTTCCTGCTAATCAGCCAACGCAATCGCAACATTGAACAAAGTATCCACGCATCCTCCCCTGTAGGTTTGCGCGTAAATACAATTTGAATATTTCAGAAAAAATTCGCTCATTCCACGTTTTTTTCATTGCGTAAACGCACTCCATCCGTATATGCATAGTCAAGCCATTTCATTTCACCGCACGAGGTGTTTGCAAAAATATCAACAAATAAACCAGCGGACAATTTTAGATGGGATTCGTAAAATAATTTTACACTTGTAGCTTTTCAAAATATACGCGAAGGCTTCGGGCGTTCTCGAGACAGAGCATAAACAGTAGCGAAACCTCGCCGTGTTATCTACTTTAATACTTCCAAAAGCCGAAGCTGCAGATGCTGCACCCGATCCCCTTTCTCCTAATATGCATTTTAGGAAAAGTAAACGAGTGCACCGAATATAGTAGCAAAATATAAAGTTTGCTTTTTTTTGTTTTCAAATATAAATACAAAATTGTATCGATTTTTTGATCAATCAGCCGCCGCGTCCTCTTCTTAAAAAAACTTTTAACAACAGCACAAAAAACGAACGAGTTTGGGGCATATATAACGATTGTATTTTTTTTCTATGACGCATACATGCGCTATACGGTGTATTACCACGGTGTATATATAACAGAAACTCAACGAGTTAAGAGCCAAAAGAATTCGCGCCTGGGCGTGAATGGCTCTCTCGTCGATTCGAGATCTCTGCATCAAGAAGGCAAATCGGTGCAGCGTAATATGTGTGTGTGTGTGTGTGTGTGTGTGTGTGTGTGTGTGTGTGTGTGTGTGTGTGTGTGTGTGTGTGTGTGTGTGTGTGTGTGTGTGTGTGTGTGTGTGTTTTACACAGTGCAAAACGCGGAGGACGATCGTATCACTTCTCCCCTTCCTCCCTCTTGTGCGATATATATATATATATATATATATATATATATATATATATATAGCATCCAGCGAGAACGAAAGAGAAACAGAAAAAGAGCTCGCTAACGTGAATTTATTGAGCCTCGCGCGGTACATGAATCGACTATATATACACTTAGTGGGTCAATACTGAATAGTTTAAAATAAAATCTCTCTCTCTCTCTCTCTCTCTCTCTCTCTCTCTCTCTCTCTCTCTCTCTCTCTCTCTCTCTCTCTGTCCCCATCTCTATCCCTCGCTTTTCCCCTCTCAATCTGGCTTCCTGCTCTTGCGCGCGTCCCTTTCGTCGGAAGGATATTACACGCGCATTCGCGCGGCCTATTAGCTATAATACCGGGGTGGAATGCCGAACCAGTGACGTAAGCAATGCGGTCCGTGCGTGCGTGCCCGCGCGCTAGCGTGCATTCGAAACGAAGGACAGGAACGAAGGAATAGAAGAAACGCACGCGCGTTTATACATACATACATACATACATACATACATACATACATATATATATATATATATATATATATATATATATATATATATATAGATATGCATATATGTATAAAGCACTTTGTGCATTGCGCGTGAACGCTTTCGCTTTCTCGAATTTCTACCGACCCCTCACCCTCTCGCATCTTCACGACGCGTCACAAAGTATGTAGAAGCGCGCGTGCGCGCGCACGCACGCACGCACAAACACACATACACAAAATGCAGTAGCAGAAGAGGACTACCCAAGAGGAAGGGAGCACCTATTTACCTTGCAGGCTGAGCACTGCGCCGTGGTGCAATGGTGGTCGTTACGACCGTGACCAGATGCGCGGAGGGATCAGGAATTGAGTCATTATATTATAGCCTGGAATACGCGGATAGAGAGAGAGAGAGAGAGAGAGTGAACGATATCTTTCTTATAAATGTATAAAAACTATGTAAGAAAAGTATTATATGAAGTAATATAAATACACACGCGCGCGAACATCTCTTGCTCGGCCTGGTAAGTGGGAAAAATGTGCGGTTTGGAATGTGCATATATGAGAAAGTGGTGTTACGGTACTTGGAGATATGATTCTGTCAGGTGACTATATACATGTTAACGAGAAGAGTAGTCATCTGGGCTAAGCGAATTTCTCCCAAAAGGTATATATCCGGATGACGAGTGCGTGGATCTTCGATGGAGTGGCTATACATATATATATAGATATATCATCGGAATCAAAATATTCAAAAATTTTCCCTTTCTCACATCGGAGACAAAGAGAACAAAAGAAATCTACAAATCAGTGACTTTTTCCGTTTCTTCTTATCGTGCTTCTATACACTCATGCAGCATATACCGGTTCCAATAACTATATATACCGACAAAGATGTGGAGGTACTTAATCGTTTCACTATTGAAACATTCGCGATGATTATATGCCGAATCGGGAAATCCAATAACTGCGCTCTCTGCAATCGTAACGGTGACTGGACTGCGATGTACGAATATATATACTATATACTAGCATTCCCCGTCTCGGCTTCGGCCCAGATAATTATTTAACCAATTTCTTTAAAAGTTCAATAATATCTAAATAAAAAGTACACTATACATAAAAATTTATATTACTATAAATCATTTACCGTAATTTACCTATCGTCGCTTCGTCGCTAAATTGAAATTAATGAAAAATAATGATCTGCGTAATGCACATTTTTTAAGCGGACGCTGGATATCGCGCCTTGTTATACAGAAGCAATGTAGTTAAATATTTATTATATATATAATATAATAGAAAATCCCTAATTTCAGGGTTATCGGTAAAGTAACCCTATTTTGCCATTATTTCTTTTGTTCAAACTGAAAAAAACATAGCCTAGGTCACTTCTGAACATAATATAATGTGTAAAAACAAAAACATAATTTTGTCGTCACAAATTATGTTTAGTTTGATTTGGCATACAACCATTTTATATGAGAAGACGGGGGCAGAGAGAAGAGAGAGAGAGAGAGAGAGAGAGAGATTTCCAAACAAAAAAAAAATAAAATTTACAAAAATTAAAAAATATCCACAATGTCTGGATAGTGTCAGATTAACCTAAAAACAAAAACGTTAATACTAAGTAAATCACACCTTTCGGATATTAATCCCAAAGTTGGATATGATCATTCAAATGAGCTGATCTGTTATTCATACTTTAAGTTGACTAGTTTTGAGTTGATATTCGATGTGATTCAAGACGCCACCTACTGATCGCTGATGAAACTAACTGCTAAGACCGTTAACTTAATTTATTGATGAAAGTAAACTGATTTTCAATAAAAATCATAACCTATGTCCTTTCAAAAATAATATATAATATATATTTAGAATTTTAGAGCAAATGATTCAGAAATTTTTTTGTTTAACGTGTACAAAAAAATTCGCTTTGCTTTATAAATTAGTATGATATGCTATGATATGATATGATATAGGTCCTATCAAGCCCCTGCAATTTGTATTTACAGTCGATTGTACATTAAAGGCTATATAACTATCGGTAGTTTAGGTGCGAATGCTCATTATAGATTGTATATACTTGACTAATACTATATATATATATATATCTATATATATATATATATATATATATATACAAACACAGATTAGCGGCGTTGTGGACATATTTAAAGAGCTAAGTGATTTCAGAGGTGATTTCATTATAATATATTAATCCTTATTCATATATAGCCTAATATATATATATATATTATATATATATATATATATATATATATATAATATATATATAAGAAGCGTTAATGGTGCGGTCGTTAAAACAGAATATTTTAAATGTATAGGTTATTTAGAAAAATAGTTTCTGATGTTGTGGAATTAAAAAATGAACGTTTTTATCGGGCAAGTTAAAACGAAATTAGTTATATACCTAAATAGCTCTTGATTTATCGAAACATATAATCGATTGTGTGTATTTAACGGCACAAAAATGTGAAATAATCTTTCATATATATATATATATATATATATATATATATATATATATATATATATATCTCAAAGGAAAATATACTTTGAAAGTATTCGCAAATCGTTCATTGCAAGATTCATAATGAAGAGTCCGGAAAATTGGTATTTATATTTAGAGTCTTTGCTAATATATATTATATATAATATAATTATTTGTAAGGATATACACTGCTATTGTCATTTATGCAGATTGTGTGCAAGCTATGTGTCATATGAATGACAAAATGTTACCGTTTGGTAAACTGTTTCCATACACGACATTTTTTCTCGTCCTCTTGCAGCTGAACAATAATTTGTAACAAGTATAGTTTATATAATATATGCTTATTGAATAATATTGAATAAAGGTTGTGTATTCTCTCGGCAATTTCGTTCGTAAAATCTCTGTATTTTGAGAAAAATATATTCAACGACCGATCTCATAATATAAGACTTTGAGCGCCTCTCTTATCTCATCGAGTTTTTTTACTGAACAGTGAGAGAGAGGGGGGAGGGGGGAGAAAGAATATATAGGGACTGACTGTACGCGCACGCACGAGAAGCAGGAACGGAATTCCAACGGGCATCATAAAAATTTTTTTTAACCAGCTCCTCACTTTCATAAAGAAGTCCGACGAGTTTTCTCGGTCTGCCGGGGCTTCCACTTCCTCTTTTTACACGTATTATATATACATATTTATATCTACGCACTGCCTGTCGCGACATTAACGTGAACATTTAACAACTACCCACTTACATACTTCGATATGTACATATGTATGTGTATTGTATCTAAGAAAGCAGCGCCGGCAACCTACACGCGTATTATATCAAAACACGTTTCTTCGGTTCTCTATAAGTGCCCTCGCAGGTAAAAGCTCATCATCGTCTCTGATTCGCTCGCTCTCTCCTTCTCCCTCTCTCTATCTATTATCGCGAAATCACCCGACCTCTCCTCCGAATCCTCCCATTGTCCATCGGTATACTATATTATACGACAGGAAAGGCGGCGGCTGAATCGCGTTAATTCGGTCATCGACTCCCCCCCCCCACTCTCTGTCTCTCTCTCTCTCTCTCTCTCTCTCTCTCTCTCTCTCTCTCTCTCTCTCTCTCTCTCTCTCTCTCTCTATCACGAGGAACGAGGATCGTTCAAAGCAGTGTTTCAACTTTAAAAGTACTACAAATTCTAACTATATTATTCTCGCAATTTCACATTTCTGACGCTGATTATGGGATTCCAATGGTCGTTCCGTGTTACATCAAACACCTATACCATTATCGATATATTCTTGGTTTAAATGTTCTTCTCCTCTCCTTCGAATCTGGGGTCTTCGCCCAATCTTTGGAAGAAGGTTTGTGTTATTCCATTGTTAAGAGTAAAACACCCGAATCTATCTAAGATTTCCGACCAATATCCCTTCGTTGGTTGGATTCTCAGTTTCTGAAAAAGATCGCAAGTGATTGATTGCGCACGAATATCTTGTCGATAACATTCAACTGATATTGATTTGCTGCGAATCTTCTGAAAAAAAAAACATAACGTATTCGATACCATTCCTTGTTCCCGAGTTCTGCTCGAGTGCTTATGTCTTCTTGGTTTCTCTAGTGATGGAGTCTTAGCTTATGTCTTCGTATTATCGTACTAGCTTATGTCTTCTGAGTTTCTGTAGTGAACTTGGATAGATTCATTCTTATTTTCATATGGTTCGATGCCAATCTATTATAAACTTTACAGATAACTAAACTTTACTAATATAAGTATCTCAAATGGTTTTTTTTCGTCTTACTATCGTTTTGTTATTATTTGTTTTTTATCGGCATTTCTATCCACGATAATAATCGAAATTTCTACAAATGTGTAGCAGCGTGATATGGCACAATGTCCTGTGTTACTGTATGACCATTTGAAAACTAATTTCAATTTTGAAATGTAGAAGTAAGTTTAATATTAACGATGAAGATAGTGTTTGTGTGTTTTTTAAATACCATCATTTATTATAATATTATCTTGTAGACTTAGATATTCGCGGGCCTGAGAATAAAAACCACATTATCTTCAAATTTTTTATATTTATCAAGATAGTTTTGAAAAAGTGTAAAATATGTTTCATATGACGGATATAACTTGATTCAAATTATCTTTATAATATGATTTTTCAAACTCCTAAAAATAGATATTTATGATATCAGTGTCTTTTTGCTAGGAAATCTTAGTCGGCCAATGGATATTTTTGAGGTTCAGAAGTAAGAAGTAGTCACTAGTCTGCTAAATCGAGAGATGGATTTCCGAGCAATTTGAGCTTTAATTTATATATTGTTAACGTTGCAACGATTAACGAATGTGCTGAAGCATTTTTGGAGAGAAAGATCTTTTTTCGCTAACTATGGTCTTATGCTTTACTCAAACGCACTAATTTTGGGTATCGCGCACTGGTATTAATTTAAACCGTTTCCCAGATAATCTTGTTTGTTGGCACAATTGTCTTTGTCTTTTTGTAAGCGTTTCACTTAAATCACTCCACTGTTTTCATAGTAACCTATAGTAAAGGATGGATGTAGTGTTATATTGAAGTCTCATTTGTATAAGCCTCTGAGAAAAATACAGTAATCTTTTTTAGTATGAGCTTTAAATTCGTAATTGAAACATCCTATCGAAGCAACATTTACCAAGGTGTAACAAATCGCGACAGCCATCGAACGTAAATCATGCTAAACCTCTAAATATTGTTTAAAATGTTACTCACATATTCTTTTGATATATAATATTAAAAGCCTATGTTATCTGAAACAACTTGAATCAATTTTATAGCATTTGGCCACGGTTTGATTGATTTTATTAACCATTTCATAAGATTTCTTCATATGGAATATGTAGAGATTCTATTCTATTCTATTCCAAGACATTTTAAGAAGGTGACGAAGAAACTTGCACCTCCTCTGATGCATTATCAAAATTGGCAAAAAGAACTTTTTAAATAAATATATATTTAAAACATACGTCCAATTGGATATATATTAATTATATATTATATACATTCAACATTATATAGGCGACATTTAGGATTTTCCTGATACTACTTTCAAAAATCGTATCGATAATATATTACTCGATGTTATAATTAACCAATATATATCATCGCACTTTATTGTCATTTCACACAGAATCAATTAATTGTTATTTGAATACTAAGTTTTCTATCTCATTATTATTATTTTACTTTATATGACAAAGATATGAATAAATTTACATATATTACTCCCCCTCTCTCTGCCTCTCTCTTTCTTTCCAGGACAATGTAATTAAGCTAATCGGCGCCACAACCGCCGCCATGCCGTGCTCACGGCGCCGCGTTGCGCGCTATTATATATATACTTGCCATTTCCGTATAAAGAGCGAAAAGTTAAGTAAGGGATTACGCGGTCGTGCGCGTTTCAATTCCCGATCGGGCTTGTATAAACTTTATATATATATATATATATATATATATATATATATATATATATATATATATATATACACTACGTGCGCGGCCTAATTAACCGCGTGAGTTGAGTCAATCGAGGCGCGGGCGCGTTTGTCATCGTCGCGTTGCCGCGCGCGCGAGCACATAGTGCAGCGCGACCCGACTGGCGCCGTCACCGGTGCACACGACCGCGCCGAGATTCGAGAAGAATTAAGGCCTCTCTCTCTCTCTCTTTCTTTCTCTCTTTTTTTCCAGTACGCGGCGCTCGCTTTTTCGGCATTGATTTTGCAAGGTGCGCGCAGCGCGACGCTCGCGCGTCGTTTCACGTCCCCAGGCATTTTCAAGAGTAATGATTTTTTGCATTGCGCGCACGCGCGTCTGTATATATATGCACGTACACTTACATAATGCATCGCGCTTCTGCCCGTTTTTGGGATAATTAGAGCGCGAGGCGCGAGGCGCCCAATTAGGGTTCTCGATTTGATAGTCGGGGCAATCGATGCTCCGCGCTCGACAGTAATGGCACGTAATACAGTCTAATTCGCAAAAGTCGTAGAATTAGCCATTGGCAGCTAATTCAAATTAATTAGAGAGGCGCCGATTGCGTCCTGACTCCGTTTTGTACCGTTCGTAAGCATTTCTTGTTACTTATTGGGATCTGACGTAAATACAGTCTGGGAATTACGCGACTTTTTAATATATGTTTATATTACCTTTTCTTGGTTAGTATAAAGGTGGAATTAGTATACATTAAATTACTTTTTATTTCAATTTAAAGTAGTTCATTTCATTTGCCATTTTAGATATATATTGTTTAATTAAACTGAGGGTAACGTTATTGAGACCGAGCAAAAAATATTATAAATGGGTGGTACACATATATCGAAGGTCCTGAAGATAATTATCATTTATGTTAATATAAATTTATTAGCTTATCCCAAGATATTTGTCAGTCGTGATTATATTAAAACTAAAATGTACTGACTTACATTATGCGGGATAATAAAAGCCCACATCCGTCATGATTGAATCTGCGTGTGTACTTATGTATACGTATAGATCATGAGTGTAAATACTCATCTAAGTCACTCCGTAAAGATTATAACCCTCGATGTTCGCAAGAGATTCTCACCCATGACATCGTGATAGGTTTAAATTTGCCCATTAACTATACAATTTTTCTGCAAGCAACTTAAACTAAAAGTAACGAGTTTTTACGCAATTTAATCCCTGTTCTTAAAGGCGATCGTTTACTGATGATCGGACATGTTGATTTACTTTTGATTGATATCAAATTAAATTATGCAAGCCTCCATTATATTTTCAGAGAATTCTGTGCGGGTATTTTTGCGCCGTCGAAGACCGATTTTAATGGATTCAATGAAACGCTTTTCAATGCTCTAGTGTAACTACAACTGCGTGTGATGCATTTGATTCAACACTAAATTCGTGACTTGTAATGAAGATAATATTTTCTACTTTGATTTTTCACCCAATGAAATGTAACAAATTTAATTTAAAATAATTTTAACGCATAAACATATATTTGTAGGTTAAATTACTGAAAATTTGTTCCGATTTATAGCTATTATAAGAAGGCTAATAACTATATTGATAATAATAAAACTGTTCTTACGGTACATTAAATTTTTTATGATTAAAAAATAATATAACAATGAAACTTGGCAGGAATTTAAATACTCATATATGCATTATATCACTTATTTGAAAATATTTTTTAAACTGAGCGCTAATACGTTGGCTTTCTTGAGAGTATCATTTTTTAAATAAGAATGAAAAGAAAAAATTCCTTATAAATAAATCTTCATATCTTATAATAAAAAAAGCGCATCCTTTGTATTTCGTATAGAATGAGGAAACTCCTCGTTCTTTTATATTCAAATTTTTATAAAAATTTTTTGTAAAGAAACATAAAAATTCTTTTGTTTTGATTTTCCCGCAATAAATGAAAAATTCCTTACTCAATTATTCTCAATACAGTATATGTCAGGTCCATATGCATTTCAAGACGCATATAATATTTTTTAATTAACTGAGAAATTCTGCTGATTAGATATTGACAGTAATTTCATCGACTGTTTCCGTCACTGTGATTTAATCAACTTGCTCATTACAATAATATACATTAGAAAATTAAAAAAAAAAAAACTTCAACGATTTCATGAAGCTACGCTGCTTTGTGCTCTCCATTGTACGTGAAATTTGCTCTTTCGAATTCAATAAAATTATGAACGCAGTAGAAAAATCGAAAAATATATTAGATTTTTGTAAATGAAAAGAATCAAGTTAACGATTATTCCTTTAATCGGTTGATGAAATTAGTATCTGGAAAATCTTACTGATTCTCTAATAAAAGATTAGCATTGAAACATATAGTAAAGACATCCTTCGCTGCTTTCGCATAATGAGTTTAATAGATTTATCTTTATGTAATAAATAAGGAGATGCGATTATTTAATTATAATTCTTCGTTCATAACATAATTGCAGATATTCAGATTTCTCATAACTTAGATTATACACGCACAAACACGCGCGCGTGTATATATATTTATATGTATGCATGTATATATGCATGTATGTATGTATATAAGTATGCATGTATCATTAAACTCATCACCAACGATTCGCAATACATTATTGTAATAGTATAAAGATTTATTATCGGTCTTGTTATGCTATATCGGACTTGATTTTTTTTATCATCTGTGGGAGACTCGAACAATCGGTCTTCTTGTCTATTGCGTTACGCACTGATTCAGCAGTGATACTTATCGGCGGTTGTATACACTGATCGTGAAAATAAACTAACTAGTTCGCAGTGGATAGCAAAGTCACTGCGGGAATCAGTATAAAAATTTGACCAATTTAGTTTAAGCGGACACATTTTAAATTGCACTACTTGCGCCAATACCTCCCCTCCCTCTTCTTCGTCTCTCGGCCCATTACCCAACGAAACCGAAGGTGTTTCGATCGATTCCTGATCCTAATTGAATATTAAAGTATATATTGCGTTCGGTGCATTGTTTTTGCCGTGCCGAATTTTCGGTACTACTTTTTGTCCGCGCGCTTGCGCGTTCATGCAACTGCCACTTACACACACGCGCCCGTATATATATATATATATATATATATATATATATATATATATATATATATACACATATATATAACGTGGCCAGTACGCGCGTAAGCGCATATAATACGAATGAGAGCTTCAAAAACCGGTCCCCGAGCGCGCCGCGGCAGCGGCTTCGCGCTCGCGTGTCGTCGACCCCCGTACGCGCGCGCCCTTCCGAATATCCTCTCCTCGCACGCAGCATTCGGTGTGTCCGCGCATATGTGTATGCGCGCGCATGCGTATGTATGTATATGTATGTATATATATATATATATATATATATATATATATATATATATATATATAGCGCATAAAGTTGGCCAACGTTTAAAAGTATATTATACTGCAGCGCGAGAGGGGAAAAAACACGACTGAAGGAAAAACTCGGCGCGTTTCTCTTCCTCTCCGGACCAAATATGCCATCAGGAGTCACGTTATAAACGGAAGATTTTATATATATATATATATATATATATATATATATATATATATATATATATATAAGATCTCCCTGTTCAAAATTTATCGTGATACACACACTATCGTATAAGGAGGCTCAAACGATTCGTTATACTAAATGAAGTTTCATGAAAAATGCGATTCTTTAAAAAAAAATCAATATAGCGTGCTTAATCTGCTTGCTGTATATGGAGGAAGAAAGCATTATACTCTAGTGAATTGAAATTGATGCAGAAAAGAAATTGAAGTGGGCTTAAGTGTAAATTAAGAGAAAAAAAATCGTGAAAATCAATTACATATGATCATATTTTAAATATATAAAAAATTTGTTTCCAGAAAAGTACGAATTAAAATGAATTTGACTAACAATAAGAATACCTGAGAATTGGCTGAAGAACGTCTGTTTTTTTTTAAATTATCTAAGCATATTTTTTTTTGAATATTGCAAACGTTCAATTATGTAAATCTTTTCCTTTTTTATTTTGCTATTTTTTTCTGAAGTTACATTATTTTGAATAAAAACTTTATAGGGAGTTTCCAAAGCTAAGAGTCAGCCAACGATGGTAATTTTGGTGAAATTTTCATACGTGATTTTTGAAAGCGCATTTCTGGCAAAAAATTTTAAATCTTTATAAACTTTAATCAGTCACAGTTTTCACGTCTCCTTGAATTTTAGTTGACTGATTTCGTTATTCCTCCATTTACAAACAGCGAATGCAACCCAGCCTATTGAATTTTTTAAAAGGCCACCATTTTTTTTTAAATTCGTATAATACACATTGATCTCTGATTTATATCAAGGCGGAAAAATATCGAATATCAAACTCTTTCTCTCGGACGTCCGAATTTAAAGGGTCGTACATATAAATACAAAAACAGAGCAATCTCAAATCAGGGAGGAGGATGAGCGCGTGGGGAAAAAGTGGAGCAAAGGAGGAAATAATTTATAACAACACCTACAATTTAAAATATACGGGATCAACGTCTCTCTCTCTCTCTCTCTCTCTCTCTCTCTCTCTCTCTCTCTCTCCCACTACCGAATTATTTATTAAATATTCCAGCGAGGAGGGGCGCCGAGGAATGCGACGAAACAGCTTCGTCGGCAAGTTCGATCCGCGGAGCGGAAGGGGGGAGGGAGGAGCGCGGCGACCGCGCGCCGCCCGACGCAAAAATAAAGAAATTATACCGCCATCGACGCCCTCCCCCCCCCCG
Source organism: Sycobia sp. Sy_11 (assembly GCA_018907035.1). NCBI lineage: Eukaryota > Metazoa > Arthropoda > Insecta > Hymenoptera > Epichrysomallidae > Sycobia > Sycobia sp. Sy_11. The sequence continues at coordinate 128,531 of JACCIC010000302.1, forward strand.
GCCCCGCGTGGGGCCGGCTGAAGCGCGGCACAAAAGAGAGCTCCGCGGAGCTCTATATATAGAGCCCCGTGCTTTCCCGATAAATTACTCAGCAAACGTTTACCCCGAAGAGGCTCGGAGGAGCGAGCTCGGAGCGAGCGCGGGCGCAATTTATTAAAAGGCCGAGGACGCGCGAGGCGCGCATCGGGATATTGCGAAAGTTCCCCCGGCGCGTCCGCGCGCGAGGAGTTTATAGCGGCGGCAATTAAAACAAAAGCCGGAACGGAGTCACGAAAGAGCCAAACAATGACATATTTCTCTTAAAATATTTATTGTCGGGCCGTGTGTGCGAGTGGGTGGGTGGGTGTGTGTGTGTGTGTGTGTATGCATATAAATGTGAGACAAGCGCACGAGCCACGCGCACCCCGTGCAACAGTTTCGCTTCGCTAACCCCTTTATATGCAAAAAATCGATGCACTCAATGGTGCGCGGACGTAAAGGTCCATTTATCCGCATTATGCGTTTTAAATCTTAAGATTTCAAATTGTATTTTACCGGATACAGTAAAAAATGAGCAACAAGTATATTTCCATTATCGAAATCCGGGGAAAATACGTAAAAATCGATCTTGTTACAAATTTATACTTGCAATTATGCGAAAAATCCTAAAATTATCTATTTCGTAGATCTATATTAAATAATTTTCTTGCAATGAGCGAGATATATTAAAAAAAAAAAAAAAAAGAATGCAAGATAAGCATGGTCTGTTCGTATGCACGCTTTATGGCGCTACACTTAAAATCAATCCTAATGATGGATTAGGTTTTCATTTTCAATTCATCTTGGCCACTTCGCTGTTAAGAAGAATTTGTGGGCAGCCAAAAATCAGAATTCGAATAAGTTTTGTCCTTGGCGGTAGGTTACTTTCAGTTCCTAAAGATTTTCGGATCGGCATAGCGCGGTTCAGAGGTTTTTATTAATTAGGGAAGAACTTTGTTGATATCACACGTTTTTAGACAAATATAAAACTGTTTTCATACGTTATATTGAGATTTTTTTTTTTAAATATTCATCATTTTGAAGCCAGAAATCTTCATCCTCCAAAAAGATATATATTTTAAGTTTTTGAGCTTTTTAACAACTTTTTATAAAATTAAAATTCAATAACGTTATTATAAAATTGCAATTAATTTAGATTTCAAATGACAAATAAAAAATGATACTGCCTGTTTGAATCTTGATTCAAGATCGTGTATGATTTAAGCTCAAAAATTTAGACTCTTAAATATTACCTCAAATAGATCGAATAAAAAAGAGCCATCCTGATACAATTTACATGTAAAAGAAAGTATCAAATATTTATTGTTCATATCATTCCAAATCGAAAAATTATTAGACTTGTTATTATATGTTAATTAAATATTGTTAAAACTAAATAATGTGAATTAAATGCGACGTTCAACTTCAAAAACTCATAATTTATGAACTATACCTTTGTAAAGGATGAACCTTATAAATTTTTTTGCTTAGTATGTTTTCTAAAAAAAATTACCTATTATAAATGCTTCCTATTTCTTCAAACGACTGACAATTTTTTTAACGTTCTACCGTGCTTAAAAAAGAGACCTCCGAATTCGCACTCTGCAGGTACAAAAATGCATAGGACATCAAAATCTAACTGTAGATGCAATTTATTTATATATAAAAATAGAAATTATGTAAAAAAACGCATTAATATATAAAAATACGTAAATAACAATTACAATAAATTTTATATATAAGTGCATTAATGTACTATATAGAGCAACTGATTGCGAGCGAGAGAGAGAGAGAGAGAGAGAGAGAGAGAGAGAGAGAGGGAGAGAGTCGAAATTTGAACGAAAATTTGCAATGTTGCGAGTCAGTTTCATTGATCGTTTTTGTTTTTTGTTTTTTTCATGTTTGCGCCCACTGGCGCGCCTGGCGGTGACGAAGTGACGACCGCGACGCGACGATACAGCAGCCCACACGTGCTCACACACGAGTCTATACGTGTAGATGTGAGCTATATATATATATATATATATATATATATATATATACACTACACACACGGACGCACCACGGAATTCGAAAGGTCATTACACACATGCTTATATGTGTCGCAGCGCACAAATATAGCTATATATACATATTACATATAGCGGGTTAAAGGAAAGTAGGCTTGGCCGCGTGCGGCGGACGGCGGTGAGTGGCGAGCGACGCGGTGGCGGCAGTGCGCGGTGATACAGAAAAATTGAAGAATGAAAGATGAAAAAAAGAGGAAAATTTCCTTAACGAGCTCACCGCGCTCCCGCGCGCCCGCGTATGAATCACATATCGGCGAGCGAGCGGGCGGACGCGCGCACGCACGCACGCAAACGTACTCCCTCTCTCTCTCTCTCTCTCTCTCTCTCTCTCTCTCTCTCTCTCTCTCTCGCCTAATTGAAAGGTGTCTCTATGGTCATACAAAAGGAACCTCGCCGCCGATGCGGCCAAGTGGAGAACGCGTCGAGCGCGCATCTCTCTATACGTGCGCGGCGCCGGTGCGCACGAGGCCGTAATATATCCAAATGGCTCGCGGGTATAATACCTCTGATATATACGTATAAGCGAAAATGAGCGAGGGAGTGAGGGGGGGGGGGGTAGACCGAGGCGAGGCCGAATCTTTTGCGGAATATGGGCTGCCCATAAAAGGCGTAGCGCTGCGCAGGCCGGTCGCCCGTTCTTTAGCAAAGCTTTTTACGTTCATATATGATCATATATGTGTGTATATATGTATGTATATATATATATATATATATATATATATATATATATATATACATATACATGCATACATACATTATACGTGTGTTCTGTATCTATATAACGTGCACGCACGGGTTTTACTCTCTCGGGAGAGAGAATAATATATACCTGTACATATACGCGCACGGGGAGAAAGGGAGGGAGCGGGAGAGAGAGAGAGAGAGAGAGAGAGAGAGAGAGAGAGAGAGAGAGAGAGAGAGAGAGAGAGAGAGAGAGAGAGAGGAAAAGCGGGTTAAGGACGCGGAGTCCTTTTAAGGATGCATCTTTTGCCTCGGAGAGAAAGAGAGCTTATCGTCTCGGGATCTCGGGCGGATTTATTGCCTCCCGCCTCCTCAGCCCCCCTTCTCACTGCTCAACCCCCGCGCGTGCTCGAGTAATCGCCCGCTTGTAATATAGGTACAAAAGCTATATATATATATATATATAAAATTGGTTAACTTTTCGCGCGGCTCTGCCACTGCTATATATACATATACATATATACACACACATTCACGTAAATCGCAGGCGTAGGATGGAGGGATGATGCACGCATCCAACATTTCGACCTGTGCACCTGCCGAAAAAACGGCCGCCTTTATACGCAACTGCCCGCGTATGTAGATTCACCTATGTATGTACCACGTATATGTGCACACAATAGTTCCGCTTTGTTCCTTACGAATGCATTGGTGTATATGTGCGTACAAATACTGTATAGTGCCTGGTGTACATGAAACAGCGTTGGTCGGTATGGGTATTGACCAAGTCAAGGGGGCCAGAGGTGTTTGCCTCGCTCTCTCTCTCTCTCTCTCTCTCTCTCTCTCTCTCTCTCTCTCTCTCACTCTCTGCATGTGTGCGTGTGCGTGTGCGTTGCTGTGGTGTGTGCGCATGCGTTCCTGGATGCTTGGGCGTGTGTACATATATAATATGCCTTTAAAAAAACCGACAACTTTCGGGCTTTGCCATATTCTCCCAACGTTTTTTTCCTTCTACGCCTTCACGTTTGCGCTCGCGTCCCGCGTGTGACGACGCAAAACTCGGTTCTCCGCGCGCGCTTATGTCCGCCGCCGATATCTCGTGTCTCGAATAATTATATATATATATATATATATATATATATATATATATATATATATATATATAAATGTATGTATATACACCACATGATGGCTGAAACAAGCTCCGCTTTTCTTTGCATATAATAGTAAATCAATGCGCGCGCGGTACTTTGTAATCTACTATATAGCCGCACTGATTTATTTTATAGCGGGAAAATCGTATATTATTCTACGCTCGCGCGAGAATGGGCGAGTTTTAAAAAGAGAGCCAAGCAAGACCTTGTATTATTTAACGTGTATTGTGAAAAAAAAAGAAAAAAAGGAGGGAAAACATCTTTTATACGTATATATTGTGCTCTGCTCGATGGAAGGAGACGCGTAGGTACGCGCATTATAGATTAGAATAATATTCTGCGACTTCAGAGTGTGTACGTCTAAAAAACAGAGCTTCTGAAGCAGTGCTGGAGAGCGTAATTCAAATAGAAAAATACACGAAAGTTTCGCCGCAAAAAAAAACGTTTTAAATTTCAAGTCGTGGAGGCATTCTGATCCACCCTCCTCTTCTATACCACTCTTACTACCTATTGCGTATGTCGCGCATGCGTTTCAATGTACTTTGCTTTAACATCCACAGTAAATGGATTTTGCCTACTTCTGATGAAATAAATATTTAAGACAATTAACATGTATAAATAAAAATATCATTTATTCATTAATACTCTCTCTTTCTCTCACCCGTTACATATTTTTCGTCCTACGAAGGAAGAAATATTTATGAAAATGGATTATTTGGTGTGCGATATCTGTGACGATGTATAGGAATATATATATATATATATATATATATATATATATATATATATATATAGCGTCCAGCAAAAATTTCACATTATTGTAACATCGGAAAGCGGGTTGAAAACTCGTTTTCGTTTTGTCCCAGGAATGGCTAAGAATGAAAAGACCAAGAGAAGACATATTTAAATATGCTTGAACAGAATTTTACATATACGATCTTGCCCGAGTGGTTGTAACGTAAATCGAACAAAAAAAAATCATAAATGACTGGCGGAGCGCTCCTTAAAAAAACTGCCCAATCAACAGACAGTGACACACGCGCGCGCGCGCACCGTGTAAAAACACATAAAATATTTTCAAAAGTCGGAAAAAAAATTTTTTACTGAAAAGAATCAGAGTATGTTCCGACGATTTGACTTAGTTGCGCGCATTCGTGCAATTCAGCGAGCAATCGCCAAAATTCGCAGTGAAGAAGTGAGAATCGAGCACTGGAGAAGACTGTCGAGAGGGGTGGGGCGACCTTGGACTGTAGTGCTTTTTCGACGTTTTTCGCTGCATTGCAAGAATTTCCGCTGATTTACATGTATATATATATATATATATATATATATATATATATATATATATATATATATATAATACTTAAATTTTAAATTTAATTGAATTTCAATTGTAAAAATATATTAAAATAAAATTTTATATACACGCGCGCGCGCTCATCCCATTCAAATCAGGTATCCGCAATCTCAGGAATTCAAATACTGCGTACGTATACGTACGCATGCGAGTATTATTTTACCCCGGGGGAGCGCTGTTACCGCAATAATGCACCGTCCAATTTAAAATCATCGGGAAGTTATACACCTGCGTTGTATTAAGTATATGATGCTATATATATATTTTTCCGTAACGGTCGGTGCATCGAAATAATGCCGCGAACGGAATTCCTGTTATATGCGTCTTCGGGCGCTACGGGGTATACCTGGCAGTTTGCAATAAGATCTCCTTGGCTGAACAAAAAAGACGCTTTTCTTACGTATTTTGACCCGCCCGATGCAAAATATGGACGGTTTTTTTTTCTTCGTTCAACTTCGTATAGAACGTTGTTTGAATCGTGATTATTCGAGCGAACACTGGACATTTTTAATATTTTTTTATTGGACAATATTTTTTGTTTTAATATACGGTTTATTTTAAGAAAAAAAATCTACAACGATGCACACTCTAAGTACGTACATTTCCAAAATTACGTTTTTTAATATTTCAATGTTGCCTTTTTTTAATCAAATTTGATTACTTGTATCTTTATGCAAATCTTCATTAATTATATTGGATGATTCATATTAAACAATGATTTTAAAAATCTTCAATTATCTTCTTCTGTATATATGCAAATCGTACTGCGTGAACGTTTTTATCTGCTGTTAGTTTTGATCTAAAACCATTCAAAATCATTGACAAACGTTTGAATGGAAGTATCATATTGAACTTTCCAAAATGTTCATTTATTACGATTGTACAAGAACAAGTTAAAGTTTCTAAAAATAAGGGCAATGTTTGAACTTCAAAAAAACCATGATTTGTAAAAAATACATTTTAGACAGAAAACTTTTTTTCCCTTAAAATTTTATAAATTTTGAAAAAAATATTTTGCTCGCTAGAAAAGAACAACGCTTTCTTATTTGTGTAAACAACTGTAATTTATATTACTGTAAAAACTGTAATTTATATTCATTATGTAAATAACTGTAAAGTTATTATTTCATTTTAACAAAAAACTCTTATTATTATTGTTGTTGTTATTGTTGTTGTTCTGTATGCGCAAATACGGTTTCGACGAAAAGAATAAAAAAAGAGGAATTGCAGGATATTCATTGAAAAAAATGAGAAATAGATAATATTTATTAGTTCAAATTTTATTTACTATCAAATTTTAATATCAAGCTAATTTATTATAAAATTGAATTAACAAATCTATTTATTAGAAAGATATTTATTAATTCACAAATAAATATGTATTGATATTCCATTTCAGAAATGAAGATTAAATTATATTTAAACAATAGATTATCTTCATTTTGCGCAAGAGAGATGTTAAAACAGTTTTCTTTACACACACACGCGCGCGCGCGCGCAAAATTTCAATATGCTATTCCCGCGATCGATTATATAGCAGTGAGCTTCTCCCTCTCTCTCTCTCTCTCTCGCTCTCTCTCTTCCTGTCTCCCCCTCTCCCTCACTCTTGCTATCAATGTTTTGTGCGCGAATTTAATCAATCATGTACTCCGTACAGAGTCCGATCGCTTTCCGCGCGATGTCAAAGTCCACGACCCCGCGCGCGCGCGGAAATACTCGCCGGAGATTTTCTGCCGAGACTGCATTATATTTTCCTTTTTTTCTTTGATTTTTTTGCTCTCTCTGCCTCTCTCTCTCTCTCTCTCTCTCTCTCTCTCTCTCTCTCTCTCTCTCTTTTCTCTCGTTGCATATACATGAATTATATATATATGAACGAAAGATGATGGATTATATAAACTAGTTAATTGATTATCAGAAAGAACGTGCTCTTCTATTTTTTTTCATTTGTTATATTGTACATATAGTTATATATTCTTTCAATACTGTGTCTGCTAAAGATTAAAAGTGTTTTTATAAGATCCGAATGTCCTCTATCCCTCCTCTCCCTCTTGCTCTCCTACTCTCTCTCTCTCTCTCTCTCTCTCTCTCAATGTCTCTCTCGTTCATGCTCTCTGAATTGGCATAAAAATCAATTGTTTTCCTCCACGCAGTCTAGCGCATTTATTGCACGCGACAGGCTATGTTAAAAATATATATCTATACTACACACAGTGCCTCACATAGAGCGTAGAGTGTGAAATCATACCGATTAAATAAGACGAGCGCGCGAGAGCGCGTAATTTGTATTAATTATACGCGATGATCCACCTGTGGATATGTACCTGTATGTGTGTATGCATATATACGGATACACACGCACGGGACGTTTCGAAACGCTCCTTAACCTCCGTCGCTTCAACACGTTTCCGTCAACAAATAAAACTTCTCGGCGCGACTCATTGTCTCTACATTATGTGCTGCGTTCTAGCCCATTCTTGCAATAATATATTTGAAATGCGATAATTATATATATATATATAGTCGACTCTGCCCACCCCTCGTACCCGAGACGTGCCATGAAAATATAAATCTCGAACGAAGTCGGTCGAAAATGCGTCCGAACCACCACGAATAGCCCGTCGTGGCGATTTTCTCATAATTAACTTTGCGATATGGACGTCGATTCTGAGACGCTGCATATAATTTTATCCGGCAATTTAAACGCTCGATTATGCGCTACTTTCATAATCTGAATTGGATCGATAATTGAAATACTCTTCTATTGCTATTCAATTGTCAGCTAAACGAAAACTGTATGGCAAAAAAAAACTTTGATAATGCTATCGGTATTATTATATAAGCTTAAAATTAAATATCGAAAAAATCATATCATCCGTGGAAAAGCGAAAATATCCGATTCAGAATGACGGTTATTATGTAGAATTTTGCGTGTTATGTACATTTTGTATACACGTGATTTTCTTATAGAATCCACGCACCGATAGCAGATGAATTATAGAATGCTCCAGATTCCGACAAGAAAAAGAAAAAGAAAAAAAGGGCCGTCGCTTTAGCTGCATATAAAGTACTATAAAAGAAAAGGATTATTTTATCTTCCACAAATTTCGTTTCTTAAAAGAGCAATTATCGAAAATTACATATAGTTTAACCGTTTACTGCAGTGTAAAGATTCGCTCAGAGTTTTAAGATATTAAAAAATATTACTCTATGATAAAGGACAGTTTGAACCAACATTAAGGAGGTAACTCAAATTCCCAAAGTCTCGAATATCTATGAAGGATTCTCCTGGGTGGTTGCAATTTTTTTATTTCAATATATAGCTAGATGACATCAAAACCGTTAAATTTATTTCATTTATTATGGTTTACAAAAAATTTTCGATCATATCCGTATTCCCACCGATGAACAATCCAGTACCTTAAATTTCGTCTTACGTCGATCGCCTTTTACTACTTATACACTAAAAAAACCCATACATATCGTTCTATAATAAATTTAATTTTCTTTCTAATTACTCCGATTATTGGTATATTTCATTTTTGTTTTATTAAAATATCATTTAAACTTTTATTATTTGCTTTTTGCGAATCATCGAATGAATTTTTTATGTCACAGAAAGAAATTGAAAATATTTTTCTTTTAAATGCTGCCATTTCTCATTTATCAAATCGATGAATCTGTTAAAAAAATTTTTTTTTATTATTTGAACGATATCGATTTTGAGCTTTCATCGAAAATATCCCGAATTCGCAATTCTGGTGACATGTGCAAAACGACGGTTCCCCCTTACTAAAAGCAACATATTAAATAAATGCGCGTCGATTTGTAATTTTCGTTTATCACCAACGAAATCGTGTTATTTTTTTTTTAAAAAAACGTTTTTATTTCGTTATAATTTTTCTGGATAATACGTGAGTCGATGATATAATATTATAAGTAAAAAATATCGGTAGCGATTGCTCTGGATGTGATATACAAGTTAGATGTGTGCCGTTTTTTAATTGCACACACACGCACGCACGCACAAATGTATATGAACATTGATTGCCGAGTAAACATAACGGGCATACCGATTGAATCTGACAACGTAACTTCCAAATTCGTACGTAGGGGTATTTTTCGTGATATAACATAAGACAGCTGTTGTTCGCCGTGTGTGTAGAATTACGGATTAATAATTCAAAATGTGGAATCAAAGTCGTCGTTCTCGTTGTCACGGTGATTTATGAGACAATATATATTATAATGTTCAAATCAAAAATAAACTTAGACAAAATGTTTTGCGTCATATGTATAGCCTAATATAAAAAAATAAAAAATTCCAGTGCTCGAACGTCCAAATCTAACTTACGATTTCAGATTTTCATTGCGCTTATTACGTTCTCGGATTATACTTGGTTCTATATTCATACCAGCATATGGAATTTTTTTGAAAATTTGTCTTCCTGCAATTATATTATTAATTTTCGCAGTTTTACAAATAAATCTATACAGCAAGCTGATTAATACGACGATATCGGATCGTAGCACGCAGGGAAGAGCGGTTCATCGCCTTAGGACGCATAAGAATTCAACCGATCGTTTAAAAAAGTATACTCTCATCCATTTTTGACATTCTACAGATTTTAATCAGTACACTATACAAAGCCCATTGCGTCGCTTGCGTCGCGTGCTCGGTATCGATTTTCGAGAAATCGTTTCAGTTCGATCGACATTGAGAATTGGCCGACGTGTCCCCTCCACTCATCGATGATGCAGAAAGGAGTCGAAAACACACACACACACACACACACACACACACACACACACACACACACACACACACACACACATGGGAAACGAGGAAAGAAGAGGATGGTAAGGCGCACTAGAGCGCACAAATTGTTCATTCGCTAACGACTCATATGCGCATGGCATGTGTGCGTAATGTATATATTCGGATATGGGTATGAGCAAGAGGTCTTTTTTTTCAGACCGTATTTGGTCGAATGAAAGCCATAAAATACCGTCATCTATATATAACCGTCGCGTCGCGCACCATCGGCAAAGTTTACGAAGTTGGAGAGCAAAACTTTCGTCACGGTCGCATAATATATATATATATATATATATATATATATATATATATATATATATATATATATATATATATATATGGAAACACGAAATTGCCGGGAAACCGGGGAGTTGGCGGCTCTCCGCGCGGGTCTCGCGGGCCGCGGCGCAAAATGCGCGAATGTGTGCGTCCGACGACAAGTTGGGGGAGGGGCGATGAAAAACAGCATGAAATCTGCACCGAGTCTTATGCGCACCCGTTTTGAGTAAAAAACAAAGTACATAACGGCTACAACAACGGTACGTCCTCGCGCGCGCGTGTTTATGTGTGTATTTGTTCCCTTTAGTGCGCCGATGTGCGCTTCATTTGCTTTTCTTGAAGAATATTAGATAGACATATATGCAAATTCATATACATCCGCACAGCTGCAGTTAAAAATAAATGTTGAAAAAGAATAAGTTACTCCAAAAGTGCAGCGTTCAATATAATATATATAATTTTCAAATACAATATCTCTTTATATCACGTTGTGTGTGTGTGTGTGTTTGTGTGTGGGTGTGTGTGTTTGCACACACATGACCGAGTCTGTATCATATATTAAGTGATTCAGAAGCGATGAGCTCGCGGGCGCTCGCGCGCTACTGCCCTGATTATCTTTAAAAAAGGAGAAAAAGAAAATATAAAACGCACCACAAGCGCACGCATTCAAAAAGAGTAATGACTGTTGCAACTTGCTCACACACAACAACGGCGAAGCTTTTCGATTATGCTCATGTATACATCATTTATTATAGCCTCAGATTTTCTTTTTTCTTCTTCTATTTTTACTCTTTACGAAACCGTTCTCTATAATATAATAACACGTATGTGTGTGCGCGTGTCCGATAATGAATTATACGCGGACGTATTACGGGCATATAATATATACAGTATATAGTCCTCTGCGCGCGCGCGCGCGCGCGTGTGTGTGTGTGTGTGTGTGTGTAACGCGAGGAAAATTTCCATATCACGCGCGCGGAGACATCGTGCAAAGAAATTTCTGTGAATCGTCTGGCAAATGATATCACTATGACAATAGATGAAGTATGTATATCGAGTTTTTAAAAATTCCACCTCCCCACCAACCCTGTATAACAGAGAATGGCGGGCCTATATACTTTGTAAAACGATCTTCGCAAGAGTTCCATGAATCAATAACTTCCAATCGAATCTCGCTTTAGACAATGGAAAGTAATTACAATTTTTTTGTATATTTATATAGTCATGCGCGAATATATACAGGACATAATCATATTTATGGTAGGGCGAAAGTATTATACAAACGTATGTACTGCAAATACTTCATGAGCGACGATAGGCGCCAAGCAAAAATTGAGAGTACGAGAGAGAGAAAGCGAGATAGGAGCATCTTCTTCCGATATATTGAAGGTTTCGTTCGTGGATTAGTTAATTTATAAACAATGTATTACTAAACTTTTAGACTAAACCAGCGCATTTTCATCCCGCAGTGTAATTTATGCCACACCTAATATAATTTAGCGCCGACGAGGGATTGGCAAACGGCTCACGTATTATAGAAGCCTCATATAAAACTAAATGAAAAGGATAATAATAATAAACGCACAATAAAAGACGTTATTTGACTCCACTCTGCTTCCGTTCCCTATATAATATACAGAGTGAGTGGCGAATGGGCGATGCATTTTCTTCAAAAATGTAATTCGTTTAAGTGCGCGAGGAAAACTCGTTGCGATGACGATGAGATGTCGGCGGAGCGACAGCGATGTAACGAAGTCATTAGCGAGAGACATATATATATATATATATATATATATATATATATATATATATATAAATATATATATATATATATATAATTGTAATCGTTTTACACAATATATAATTCAGGATTAACCCTGTTAAAAGGCGGGAGAGGGTTAAGAGTCCATTAGCAACAGACCTTAATTCGGCTAAAATATTTATGAAATGTCAAAATTGTGTAAAAATCAAGTCAAGATTTGAATCGAGGTCGTATGATAGATATATGAATATAATTATATATATATATATATATATATATATATATATATATATATATATATTATACATATGTTCTGCGTCAATGTCTTATGCTTAAGGACGATGTATTTCGTTGTTTGATTTGGTATGAATACGTGTTCTCGTCAGTGACCTCACGCGCTTGACATAGATTAAAATCAAAATATTTTATTTTAAGGACCGCAAAAAACTTAAATTAAAATAATACAAATAGCCTCGATAAAAAAAATAACTGTTAAATAAATTATATTATTTTATTTTATCATATAGTGTTTTAAAAGCACGATTTTTGTCAAATGTTAAATATACATAAATGTTCCTTCACATTTTTTAAATCAAGTATAATATTCATGCCGCAAGCGAACTTTCGAAATTAATGTTTTTAGAGAGCAATTATTTGAGCAGTATTTATAGGGTGCAATAAAAAAAATAATATAATGAAACTGATAAAAAGACATGGCTTGTAACATTAGGGATTTACAACCGCAAGTTCATCGTGTAATTTTTGTACTTCGATGCCGTGAACATTATTTTTTCCGTTTAAAACAAAAAGTATCTTTTTTTTTCTTTTAACACAAAATAACCTATAGCACATCATGTAGAGATTTGTCGATATGATGAAATATAGTCGAATTATATATTTACGATCTTAATAAATGTAATAGTTTCAAATGTAGAAATTTATCAACTGATAATTTCATATTCTGTTTTATAGAAACAGATAGAAAAAATGATTTTATCTCTCTGCTTCAATTAATCTAATCAATGTTACGTTAAATGTAAAATTAATTCATATTAATTAATTAATTAATTAAATTTTTAATATTCAAAGTTTTTGAATCTGATATCGCAAACCCCACTTTATCTATGAATAATGGAACGCGCGCGCACACACACACACACACACATGCTTACTCAGTACTGTTAGCTTCGTGCACAAATAAATATAATTATATTAATTTATAATATAATTATATTTATTTGTTCAAAGACTGTAAGACCGATATAAATATTTATTGATCAAGTATACGACAATCGATATAAATAAATATTTTCTATATATATATATATATATATATATATATATATATATATATATACACATACATATTAATATACTTAAATTAGTTTAATAATATATATTTTTGTAGTAAAAAATATTAATAAAGTTTTTTTTCAATATAAATATATTAGAAATTTCGTTACAAAACAGCTCTCGTGTTAATCAGTCTTCAGTACTCTATTTATTGTCCATCAGCTCAGTCAATAGACATACAGAGAAAGCATTATCTAAATATATAAATTTATATTTGTGTAAAACATCACTTTCAATGGATAGTTTTTTATCTGCTAATATGATATAAAGAGTTCGCTTAAAAAAATTATGCTTACCATCCGTAACTTGGGTACCCAGATTAAGTTTAAACATTTATCAAAAGCCTATACAAATCGTATGCTAGTGTATTTGTATTTGACTTTTTTTTTGTTAATTGATTTGTAAAATATTGTTAAATATTTTTGAAAAATTTTATGAAATATTGTGTAAATTATGGTGAAAATAATTCTAAAAAGTTTTGGAATTATTGGTCATAACCGAAAATTCAAAAATTTTCAGATTTTTATTGAAAATAAAGTTTTATAATTTGGTTCAAAAAATTGAAAAAAAAATGTTATTTTTCTGTGTGTATGTACGTGTGGTTTTTATATAAATTCCGCGAGATGGCCCATAAATATGAGTAAATCCAAAAACGATATTGCAAAAATTATCAATTTGTCGTATATTGACGGGGTACCTGTATAAGCACGAGGCAACGTACGTGTATTATTTGAAAAAATGGGCACACAGCGATATATATATATATATATATATATATATATATATATATATATCATTCCTTTACGGATATTCGAATCCGCGCGCGGATCTTCTCTCCTGATACTGTTTTTTCTCTCACTCCTTGGAGAGGATTTCGGGCTTCGGAATCACTCGCTCTCTCGCTGACGTCATTATTATTAATACACTGTTAACTCTGCCTTACGTGCAGGGAAAGAAGCTTTCTCTCCTTTAGAGAGATCCGTGTGTATAATGTGTGCGTGTGTGCGTGTGTGCGTGTGCGCGTAAAAACACTTTTTAACATATTGGGGAACGGGGGTCGAGGAGGGGGAAGGGGAGATATGCGGTCATAAAAATGTGCAAAAGCTTCATACATTTTATATAATAAGCATTGCTACATAAAAATTGTAAACAAGCTAATTATTTAAAATTATTTATCTTCATAATGCGAAAAGCGTACGAAACAAATATACTGCAAACACAAATTATTTTTCAATAGAAAAGAGAACTTTTTTTGTAACTGTCTTGGCGCCTTATGCCCCTAGATCTTTTGTGTATGGTATTAGCATAGCACGTATTAAGGATGTTCTTATACCGCGTAAAAAACTTTAATTAATTCAAATAAGTGCTTTTCTCTCGGTCTCGTTAAAATACTATTATGCTTGTTTCAAAAAAATGAACATGTACTTAATTCGTATATTAAAAAAAAATTATATATAATCATAAATTATTTTTTTATTGAAGCAATTTTTTTTATATAAATATAATTAGTTTATATTTATATGAATGTACTGTATAATCTTCATTAATATTATCTATACACATGAAGTTACAGCCTGAATTGATGAAATGATCATATGAATGATCCTTTTTTTCATAATTAACAAAAAGGAAAACCTTCAGTGCAAGTCGATTGATCAGATAAAACAGGGTTAAAAAATAACGACTTCAGCTGTAATGTAGCCTATCCTATTTTTAAAAATGTATTTTACAATTTTCAATCCAAAATATCGCTTTATTCCTTAGAACTTCTATCATGCCTTGTATAAAAACACAATAAAAAATTTAAAAAAATATATTTTTATTGAACTTTTCACAAAATCTATTCTATGCTCAACAACTAAAAATAACCCCTCCCCCCAAGCTTCCTAATAAAATACGAGATTTTTCGAACATACGCAGGAAGCTCATAAATGTATATATATATATATATATATATATATATATATATATATATATATATATATTACATACGCATACTCGTACGTATATACACACACGAAGGATCAAGTAAGCTCTATAATGATATTCTCAACCTTCTTAAAATAAAGCTGTACGTATATCCATCTCTCCCTGCACCTCCTCCCCTCCTTCTTCCGCCGTCACGCTCTTTATACCTTTAGGAGTGTCTAAATTAAAATTCATTATAACAAGCGCGCACTCCGCGGATTCCATTTTGTCAAGCAAAATATATTTACACGTTGTTACAAGTTAGTGCCTCGTATGCGTCGCGTCGCCAAAGTCGCTATTATATACGCTTGGCGACTCGTGCGCAATATATATATATATATATAGTATATATATATATATATATATATATATATATATATATATGTATATATATACGCGCGAGTTATATATTATATATGCAAACAATAATCTTAATTTCCTTGAGAGCCCGTCGGGCTTGATTAATTTCGCGCGACGCTCCGACATTGTATTTATGTAGTACGAATTGGCGTTCCTCTTTTTTTGTTTTGTTATTTTTTCTTTTCTTTTCTTTTTTTGTTTTAAGTGGGAATTGAGCGCGAAGTGATGCGCGCGTGCGTTTTACGTTCATTCTTTTTTGATCGAATACAATCGAAAGGCAATTCCATCGGGGCGCGCTAATTTATTGCGCCCGAATTATAAAACAGTGTTACACTTTCGCGCGAAGTAAAGTTATTAAATAAAAAAGAGAGAGAGAGAGAGAGAGAGAGAGAGAGAAACAGCTACTTTAAAAACTATTCAACGTTAACGCATAATATTATAAGTATACGCGTCTAAAAAAGAATAGGTTTTCCGTAATACTGCTAGACAAGTGAGACTTTAACGGCGCTGTTAACCTACTATTATACCTGGCGATTATTAACGATTACATTATACTTCGGATAACAGAAAAAAAATTGTGAACAGAGTATACATATTACACAAACGCGCGCATACACGTTTATGATGTGCATAAGCGTTACTTTAAAAACGTGTAAACTCTTCATTTTCACACCCTCGTAAAGTTGCGTTAATACGTTATATAGCTTTTATATTTACTTCGTAACAAAAACGAGGAAAATTTTCGTACATTATGTATATAAAGTAAACGGGCTTCTAAAGTAAACCAGCTGTCTTCCCTATAAAGAGAGGGTAAAAAAAACTGGCTCACTTCTCCCTGCAGGCGAAAAATTGCAATTACTTTCTCTCGCGCTCTCATTCTTGTCCCTCGATCCCTCCGCGCCGTCACCCACGCGTACAGAAAATTACGCAGCGCGCAGACGTACGCGCAGATGCAATCGCATATATATTTATATCATTGTCAAATGCGCCGGAATGCTTTTATCTTTTCTATATAGCGTCCCCTACCCCTCCTGCCACACGCGAGCATTCCAAGGACGCGCGCGAGCGCGTTAAAGACGCAAACTCAATAGATCCTCTCTCTATCTTATATATATATATATATGTAATGTAGAGCTCCCGGGAATTTTTTCTAATTTTATATATATTTAACGAGTCTTTAAGGCATTTCGAGGTCGGACGCAGGGACGATCGGACGGAATTGGAAGAGCGACGCGACGCATCGGAACGATAAGAACATTGCGCATAAATCGAATACGGAACAATTTCCTCGTTAACTTTATAATATATATATATATATATATATATATATATATATATATATATATATATATATATATTTATTAGCCTTCACGCTTTGCTTATATTTATTTATAATTTAAAACACGTCGGATGCATACGCGTGTGGTTTTCGCCTGCACGCCCGAGCCTTCCGAGTTTTCGCGTTCGCGCCAAGCGCATTATATGTACCCCTCCCCCCAGCTCTTTCTCTTTTCGATTAAATCGGTCAAACTCGCGCCTTATACGGATCATATGCTGTACTTTACGACAGCAGCAGCAGTAGTGGGTATACCAGGACGCGATTTTGTGCTTGCGCAAGGCGTCAATTTCAAAGAGAGAGAGAGAGAGAGAGAGAGATAATGAGTATGAGAGTGTGTTGTGTTCCCTGCTTTTGCAAACTTTAGGGTTCACGGATATTTCTTTAGAATATATCATATATAATGTAAAATTTACAGGACGCTTAAACAATTTCTTTTTTCTCGTCAATATCTCTGTCTTTCTCTTACTGACTGATATTTCATATTTCTCTTCTCTGCTTCTTTCTCGTTTTATTCTCTCTCTCTCTCTCTCTCTCTCTCTCTCTCTCTCTCTCTCTGTGTGGACTCTCGTCTCTCATATATCTTATCACGGCACTTTAATGAATCTGAAGTTATATTGTTCTCAAAAGCAACACTGGATTCAGAGATAATTCAATAGGAATTCTTCCTTTTGTCAGTTTTACATGCATACATTATTGAATTACTATAATAATCCAAATTCTGTTTCACAATACCTTAATACCTTTTTAAAAGAGTTTATAAAAATTATGAACAGTCATAATAATAATAGCAATAACAATAATAATAATACTAACAAAAATAATAATTACCCTATTTCATTTTATTCCTTATAATCTGTACAAATTGGTAGATTAATTTTTCGACGTGCATATCGATATAATTACGATATATTGTAAATCAAAAAGCAAATTAAAAAATTAATATTTTTTATTAACTTAAAAATATAACAAAGTTTAATCAGAATAAAAACAATGATATTTAAATCAAGCTTCATGCTTATAAAAAAATTCAGATTTGCACGTTCTGGACTCACAAAAAAGAACAGAATGAAAAATAATATAATTACATATAAATTACAGTTAAAAAAAAACAGAAAAAGATAATTTTTCTGAATAGCTTCCGAAACCCGCGGTTCTTTCTTTCTCTTTCTCACTCTCCCTCTCTCTTCCCCCTTCTCTCTCTCTCTCCCTCTCTCTCTCTCTCTCTTCCACCCTCCCTCTCCCAATATCCCGACATTATTATTCGAGCTGCATGGAAGTAAAGGTCGTAGACCTTCCCGCGTACGCGGGCGATAAAAACTTCTGGTGCATTATAATGCTGTCATATATATACGCGCGTAATTATCACTGTGCCATACTCAGGATAAAACAGACAGCGCGAATATACTTTCAAAGGCATATATATATATATATATATATATATATATATATATATATATATATAAAAGCGATGATGCGCGGCAGCAGTGTCGCTTTGCAAAGTGCATCGCATTCTAGGAAATGGGAAGGAAAGAGCGAGATAAAGAGAGATTGTGGAGCATGCACGCGTGTATTATATTTATATATATATATATATATATATATATATATATATATATATATATATATAAATAAAACAATCGGTGCACCGGAGAGGGCCATTGAGCTAATTGAATGCTGGGAATGATAATTGAAATTAAAGCAAGCGTCGCCAGCAAATTTCTTATATATATATATATATATATATATATATATATATATATATATATATATATATATAAACGCCAATATAGAATATCTAAGTGTATTTTGATTGTGTGCCAGTGTCGTTGTCCCGTGCCCGCGCCAAGAACTTTTCGACGTTCGATGAACTCCGATGTTGGAGAAGGAGATGAGAGTTTTTTCTGCTTTCTTTTTCTTTCTTATTTTCTCGTGAATCTCGGATGGCGAATCTCCGTCGTGGCGCGAACATACATATCCGGACGATCCTATACACAAGCACGCATGGATACCTCGGATAGATCTTTTTCTTCGAACACGCGCATCGGGGTGAGAGAATTGACTTGAATTCATACGAAGTTTATAGGTATGTATGTATGCATGTATGCCCGCACACATGCGAGTGCGCGCACGCGCGCATACATGCTCAAACTCCAAAAACATCGGTGAACAAAAAAAAAGAAAAAAGTCAGAAAAAAAGAACTGAAGATTCTACATTGTCGGGGTAAAATCTAAGTAAAACCCAGCATCGTTATCCTGTATCAGTGCCCCCCCCTCTCTCTCTCTCTGGCTCTCTTTGTCTCTCATTACGTTACTTTATTATTCGACGTGATGATATATATATATATATATATATATATATATATATATATATATATATTCAAAGGTTAGATTTGCCGATATATCAATGAACGATTTAAAATATTGTTTTTAAATACGTTTAGCTTATTTCCACACACCGTAGATTATTCGTCTTGTTATATTGTACTGTAAGATCCTTTTTACCTTACGTACAAAGAACGAAAGAGAGAGGATGAGAGTGAGCGAGAGAGAGAGAGAGAGAGAGAGAGAGAGAGAGAGAGAGAGAGAGAAAGCTGACGCGGCCACGAAATTTTTCGCAACGCGAAAGAGTAAATAGCGCGCTCGCTCGCTCGTTCGCGCGAAGTGTCGCGCCAGCGAAATTTCCGTGCGGAGGAAAGAGAGAAAGAGAAAGAAAAAGAGAAAGAGAGAGGGGGGTGCGAGAGACCGAGCTGGTCCAAGATGGCGACCGCGACCGCGACCGCGTCTTTCTTTGCCTCCTTCCCACCCGCACCCTCTCACTCGGTCGCCAATACTATTTCACAGCTCTTTCTGGAGGACGATGTAGCGTATACATACACACATTCGTACACATATATATGTACACCGTGGTAGGTATACGATGCTTTACCGCTGCTCCTCGCGCGCTCTTATTTTATCCTCCTGGCTGTGTTAGAGAGAGAGAGAGAGAGAGAGTGAGAGAGGAGGGTGGTAGGGAGGAAGGGAGGGAGCACACAGCGCTGAATCAGCCGCGGCGAGCGGACCGTGAGTCACGGCTGACGCTTGCCGCGAGGACGCGGCGCGCGCGAGCTGATGCGCCGCGAGTGAGAGAGAGAGAGAGAGAGAGAGAGAGAGACCCATCGCGGATGGGTCACGACTCGCGAAAGAGTCCCGTATTGTACTCCCCGTGATACCGGTCGCGCGCCGTATCAGCGAAAGACGCGTGGAGGACGCCCGCCACAACCAGAAGGTATATTTTTCTTCTATATATAGGCATATGGGAGTCCGAAGAATATTCGTCCGCACCTCACTCTCTCCCTCTCCTTCATTTTGGCAAACGTGTATATAATTTATATATATATATATATATATATATATATATATATATATATATATGTGTGTGTTTTGTTTACGTTGCACACAGGTATTGTCTCCATTAAGTGTGGAACCTGCGCGCGTGCGCACGACACAAGCCATATTATACATTTTGTACCAACGAATATATACCGAACGTGCCTGCACATGCACCAGATTTCTTGTAAATACGCGCATAATATACAATTATACATATTAAGTGTACCAGTGAACTGAGACGATTGCTTTTTATGAAAATTCATATGAAGATTACATATATACCTAATTATCCCTAATTATCAATCCGATCGGCATCTGGCGCCATCATTCTGATATTACTTTCAGAAAAAGATAATCTCAAGGATCCCGCGCAGAGAGAAAAAAATAGACATTCTTTAAGCGGGGTGGATACACGCGTATACACACGCGCGAGAGCGCGCGCACGCACATAAATTTTACTATACGCAAATTCTTCTGATGATGGACAAAGTCTTTCGTATTGCAATCAAGATATAAATTAATCACGAGTAGAATTATATATAGAAACACTGGCGGCGCGCAGAATTACACAATTATTTAGCACCGAGGATTAGTGGATCATATTCTTAAAAGATAACTAATGGTCTGTATAATCGAAGTAAACTATATACAATTTATATATAAATTTACCAATGCGCATCTATTTGAACGATATATACATACTATAATTAATAAGATATAAATAATAAGACTTCTATTTTGCGAGCTCCGGAAACCTCTTACATCTGAATTATATCTCTATCTCTATCTGTGTGTGTGTGCGTGCGTGCGTGCGTGTGTGTATTCACACAATTACTCATGTCATCTTTCTATTTTTTCAGCTGTATTGCGAAAATTAACAAGCTCAGTAGCTGATTGGGCTACAGTAATCGTAAATAACGTTTGTTGTATTTAGGATTGAGGTGATAAGATGTTAAGGAATTTTGTTGATCTAAGGTAAAGGCGCGCGCCGGGGCATCTCTTATAGAGAGCCAAAGAGAAACAGGGAAAATGTTGATAAATTATTTATCGAATTAATTTTTTTTCAACAATTTTCTATTTACATAGTACAAGAAGGAAATCTGGATTGAAAATACGTCAGTACTTAATATTTGAAAATGAAGAGAGAGAAATAATAGGAGGATCAAGAGGAGACGACAGTTCATAAATTCTCTCAACATTATAGATATTATCGCCCCCTCGTGAAAGCAGGTCCATAAAAAAAAAAGGATTAATTCAACAATTTTCGTCGGCAACAATCACATATATAGTTCTGCTTGAAAATTAGAAATATATTCTTACAAAAAAAATATTCTTAAAAAAAAAAAAAACAAAAATACCAACGCAATTTAATTTAAAAACCCGTACGACAGCGGCAGTTCAGCTCTCTTCTCGCCTCGCCCGTATACACATATTTTTTTCACTTTATCGTTTCGATAGTCGGTGAAAAAAGAGAAAACAACTTACGTTATCTTTACCCTTTAATGTTACAAGCTCGGGTTATAAGTATATACAATAAATTATCTAGAACGCAGAGAATCGAGCAATTTAAAAGACAATACAAATTATAACGTGCTGCGCGTATATACAGAATAAATAACGAACTTTATATAATGATCTCCTATTAAAGGAAACGCCAGAGATCGGGCTGACCAAAAATGGGTCGAATCCGTGTCGTAAACAATATGTTAATGTTATGCCATTATTCCGATACGCCCCTTCTCCCTCTCCTATTCTCAGTCTCTCTCTCTCCTCCCTCCGTCTTTCACGCTCACCATTTAACACGCGGCGCTGGCTGAACAGACAGCACTAACCGCAAACATGAATGATTTAAATTTCACAAATGTATAATCCGGAAGCACGCACACCAGTCCGTTTTCTTAAAAATAAAGTGCCCTCGACCCTGTCGGTCGTTCTCTCTCATAATCCATTGTAACCGACAACAGCGTCTCTCTCTCTCTCTCTCTCTCTCTCTCTCTCTCTCTCTCTCTGGCGTGTGGGTGTCCGTAAAAAACTTAACAACGATTTCGAGAGTGTGAGCAGCGAGAGAGAGAGAGAGAGAGAGGTTGGAGGGAGACACAACATTCGACTATTATGAGAGAGCACAGAATAGAGAAGCAGCGTGCAAGTTCAAGTGTAGCTTACGGCGATCAGCTGACAGACGCGTGCGCGTAATCAGCTGCACGCGCGAGATACAAAAGAGATGCGATCATTTGCTCGGCTTATACAGTATTACACGCACACGCACGCACACGTACGCGCACGCGCTTACTTTTTCCCCTATATTATTATATTGTCGCGCTCTCTATATACGTTACTGTGTACATTCAAAACTTGACCACTCAAGACATTTACTTGCGATGTCTTTTGTTTCTGTATCCGCTCCTTCGGAAAAGGAAAAAAAAGCTTTCTTTTTCAAATTCTATATATAAAAATAACCGGAGTCCATTAGTATTCTGTTCGCGTCTGTTGTAAACGCGCGCGCGCGTAAGGAAATGTACTAATACGCGTTTTCCTTGATTACGGTCAATGACAATGTTTATACGTTTCAATGTCCTCTCCACACATCTCTCTCTCTCTCTCTCTCTCTCTCTCTCTCTCTCTCTCTCTCTCTCTGTCTCTCCAAAGCCTGAAAATACGGCATTTCAATTTTGTTTTAGAAACAATTTGAAACATTTTTCATGGCTAAGTATTTTATGTTCAGAAATAAAGACGAGGGAGCGCGAAAACATTGCGGACATTGATGTTTGATAAAAATAGAAATGCTAGAAATAAAATTGTACGAGATAATTCCAGCTCGCCGAGGCACATAAATTATAATCTCAAAAGTCAAATGAACATTGCGCTCTTTTTACGTAACGCGCGTATAATTGTGTGCGAATAGAGATAGAAATGATTATCTTTATCGGCAGTATAATTTCGACTGTCAAATAATTTTCAAAGCCTACAGTATTATCGGCTAGGCAAATTTTTGGAAAGTATCCAAGTTCTGTCTTTCAACACACATACTTAATAATATTATTAACTATTGTTTGACAAAGTTTATAACCAATCATCAATCAATTACAATACTTTACATATGTCAAAAGAATGGAATATTATTAATTATTTATTGTCTTTTATCTGTCCTCTCTTTTTACATTAAATAATAAATTTCCATTAAGTGAACAACAAACTATGAAATATCTTTCATTGCTTGTTAAATAATGACACTGCTTACTTGAGTATATAATTTATAAGCAGTTACTGTGGGAAAATATATTAATACCACGATTTGAATAATTGCATTAATATAATTAATCATTAAAATAAATGCAAATACTTGAAATAGCACAAAACTAAATCTAAGGAAATTCAGTTCAATTTCTGTGATTTAATTTAATAATTGATCTGCTCTACGTTCAAGAAGAACATTCTATTATCAACAATAATTTCGGTTTTATAAAGTAGAAAACTTTATTAATCTTGACGCGATTTTAGCGTTCTATATAAATTTCCATCGATATTGAATATTTTGTCATTTTTATAAACACCACAGATATAAAAAGCAAATTTTCACATATTTTATCTGCATATACATGCTTCATTGCACAATTATAATAACAAATCGTTATTTTCTGGTTTATCAAAAACAAATGCTAACAGTCCTACAGTAGAAAATATATTGCTATTTCACTAAATTTACCTTTAAAACTTTAACGTATATTTTATAGGAAAAAACATTATAGTATATTTACAATACACCTATCTTTTCTAAAGTTGAATAAGAAAATTGTGAATCAATTTTCTTCAGGTGTTTATTATCGTATTCTTGTGATTAGGTCGATTAGTTAGAATACTAATTAGATAGTAATTATTAAAATAGTAATTAGATTGCTCAATATAAAGGATACGAAAAGATTACAAAAAAAGACGTAGAAGAGACATTTTAATAACATATTATAACAATTAAAACGATCGCTATGAAATTGAATAATAAATACTCGTATCTAATAAAAAGTAATAATAAAATTTCTTAGTCTAAATACCCTATATTTAAGATTTAATTAAAACTATAAATTACTCGTCAAAAGAAAAATTCCTATTTTAAAATAGGATAACTCAATTAAAATAAAATTACTAGCTAAGTTTATTTTCGACAGCTGTTTCTCTCCTTATAATATTCTCAAAGAAAGCTGTAGGAAAAAAATATTTATTTTGTTCATTAAATACTTTTCAGAAAGAAAACAGTATTGACTTCATAATTTATACATTGTTATCATATTTATTTATCAAAAATGATCATTTCTGAAAAAGGTACAAAACAGAACGTTTTTTGTTTGAAACAAGCCGGCATTTGTTTTTAAAAATCAATACTGAAATTTATATTAATTTATATTAATTTATATTAATCATATACATTTTAGAGAATTTTATAAAACATATTATTCTCATTATTTCATTTACGTTTGTGGGCATAATACGAGGAGGCTTTACCCAAATTTTCACTTATGCGCTTGTCTGATTTAAATATTTGAATTTTTTCGCATAGGAAAGTTAAAAGTTCCAGAGGTTCGCTCAAATAATTTTTCCAATTAAATGTAAAATTGAATGGCGCATCAACTGTTTATATTTTTGTAAATACAAAATATAATTACTCATCAACTAAATAAGGTGATTGTTTAAAACAAGCCTTTAAATAAATTCGAAATATATCGAAGATGATGTAGAATAAAAGTCCTTTTTAAATAAAGAATTATAATTTATGAATAATATTGTACACAAAATTCGAATGATGAATGATCTTCATATCAAAAGTAATATAATATTCCTTGACGAAAAGGAAAAAACAAATAATAATCAATAAATAATTCATGAACACTAATAACAATGATAATTCATGTATCTTCCGATGCAAGAATAAAACTTGTTCGTACGTTATCGAAAGTACTTAGCAGTCTCTATTAGCGCAGGTAAGTATGATATTCTAATATTGTAGTAGTATCCGCAAGGTGACGCTTTTAGCGGCATTTATACCTAGCGTTATAAGCCAAAATCTTTTCATATAATACTTGAAAAAAAAAAAAAAATTTAATTCTGTGTGCTTATTATTGCATCCCAAAACCAAAAAGATTTAAAAGGATTAATTTAGTAATGTATTTGCGCTAATATCAAAACTTAGGTTATATATTAGGTTATTTTCTAAATTCCTTATCAGTACTTTTATCAATAAAAATAAATTTCAACTACTACGAATAAAAGCTTATAAATACATATAAAATATGTATGGTTCAAAATTGCAATATTATAGAAAAGACCTCGCTCAAAATTAAAACACAATTTTTAAAACACTACGACGCCAGACTGTCGCAAACTAATAGGCTCGTTAGAAACTTAAAAGGCCGGTATTATTTTCGCGATTTCCCTATTTAATTTCGCCAAGTGTGGAAGAATGGGTCATTATACCCACGCTCTTTTAGTATAAAAAAACCGAGCAACTTAACTCGCACGCGCGCTGCTGCCACCGAAACATTTTTGCGCTTTATATGTATATGATATGTATATGTGTATATATATATATATATATATATATATATATGTGTGTGTGTGTGTGCGCACGCGCGCGTGTGTGTACATTTTATGTATTGTATATCTATGTTGACGCGCGGGTGACTCAGGACCGCGATGCCCCCACGACTGCCTAGCCGCCGCCGGGGCGCGTGGGACACGCGCGCGGGGAATGCCCAAAAGAACGAAATAATACGAGGAAAACGTTTACATTGTTGTTATTATTATTATTATTATGACATCGGCGTAGAGTTTCTGATTAAAAATGTATATTATCTTATATTAACACGACGAGTCCTATAATATGTAGAAAACGCCCGATTTAGGGGCTTGCGTCAGGCCCCCTGTTCGGTTCGGAATCGTAAAATATAAAGAGGATCGCGAGAAAGACAGAGAGAGAGAGAGAGAGAGAGAGAGAGAGCGAGAGAGAGACAGGGAGAGAAAAAGATATGCCGGAGACAGACAGCGTGAAGTATCTCTCTCTCTTTCTAACCTGTTGCACGAAGAAAAGGCCCACGAGGGATAACCGTTTCCGAGTCTCACATTCTCTCATTCGTACTCTCTCTCTCTCTCTCTCTCTCCCTCTTTCTCTCTTCATTTCCCTCTCCGTCTCGTAAACATTGTACACGTATATCGAGAGCCCCCGTATCGCCCCCAGGGCGGTCGGTCACATTTTTAGGTTAACTCATTCGGCCTCCTATCTTTTACCTCTCTGTCGCTGTTTGGATGGGGCACTCCTCTCGGGTAGATACGATAGGAAAAGATTTAAACAGAGGAAAAGTGTATGGGTATGATAACAACAATGATATATTATATACATATAGTATAGGTAACTCACGTAAATAAGCCCAGAATAGTATCGGTCCTTGAGATTGTGCAGGACGGAGGCCTCGTTCAGACAGGTGAGCTCGGCCATATCCTCCGCCTTGTCGAACTTGGGCGGATTCATCTTCTGTATGTCGTCCTTGGCGACGAGGACGCGCTTGCCGGTCTCTACAATCTCGACCTCGACCTCGTCGCCGCGCTCGCCCTTAATGCTCGCCGCGACGAAGCCCTGCTGCTCCGAGGGCACCCAGACGAGCTTCTTCTGCGTCCATTCGGCCTGGGTAGCCGGGTCATTGAAGCTGTTACGGTCGACCGAGAGGATTCTCAACTCCGGATCCGAACGGTCCACCCTCGAGTCCGCGTCCGCCATCTTAACCCCCCGTTATATATATATTTATATATTGGCGAGATGTCTATACACTGCTCTGTCTTTCGAATATAACCCGCAGGCCAGCCGTTGCCGCCGCCTTTAGATTATAACGACAACGACTCGCTGTATTATAATATACCTGAGCGCGTCCCCTTTTTTCGGAGCTAAAAGCTCTCTCTCTCTCTCTCTCTCTCTCTCTCTCTCTCGCTCTCTCCGCCTGTCCCCGCGCTGTGCGGTATGCGGCTGCTGCGAGGAATCCAACCGAGAGCCGCTGGCTGATGCGGCACTCCTGCTAATACTCCGGCGCGTAGTCCGTCTAGCTCGTCGTCGAGAGTAGCCTGCGGCGCGGTTATAGCCCCCCCTGATGAGAGAGAAAGAGAGAGAGAGAGAGGGCGCGTAACGTTCTGTACGTTCTCTGCGCCCGTCGTGGAACCAACACACACTCTCTCTTTCTCTATCTTTCGCGGGCACTGCTGTAGTATATATATATAAAGAGAGTCGGGTCGGGCGGGCGCGAGCGCGAGCGCGATAGAGACACTCTTCTCTTTCTTTCGTGTATATACGTTAAATATAAAAGCAAAGACGCACGACGCGTGTGTCTTTCTCTCTGTCCACGGGGTTATAAAGGCAGTGTTATATAGAGTCGAGCCGAGCCGAGTGTTCCTCTGCTCTGGGTGCAGCACTGTTCTGCACTGCCGAACTGCCGTTGCGCTACTGCGGCTGCGAGCCTCCTCGACTTCGTCGTCCTCCTCCTCCGGCTCCGATGGACACTACTGCTGCTGCTCCTGCATCGGGCAGCCGTCTTCGTCTTCGTCGTCCTCGTCGTCGCGCTCGCGCCACTGCTGCTCCCTGAGCTTATACTCGTCGCCGTATAGCCAAGAGACAACAGTAGTAGCCAGACATGATCCCTCTCTCTCTCTCGTTCTCTCTTTCAGCTCCCTACCCCCAACAACGGCTATGCGCTTACCCTCACTCTACTCCTCCGAGTAATATACTATATACCAGACGACGGAGGGAGAGAGAATGAGCGAAGGAAAGAAGGAGAACGCAAGAGTGCGTATAATATGCCCACACCTTCCCACACACGCGCGTGTTTTATATTACTACCAACTACTATATATTCTCCTCCCGCGACGTCTTCTCTCGCTCTCGCGCGCGCGGTTCACGAACGCGCGTAGCCGAAGACACCTGGGCAAAAAAATAGAGAAGGAACGCGAACGACGATGGGGTTGGGTTGCGCGACGCCGGCTCCGCTGCAGGAGTGGTGAGGCTCGTTATCCTCGAGCTCAAAGTGCGTAATATAATGCATATATACATAAACGGAGCGGCGGAGGTCGACAACCACGAAGATTACGCGGCGACGACGGCGCGATTCCCCGCATCAACGGAAAGTCGCGCGTTCGCGGATTCGCCGTTAATACTTCATCAACGCGAGAGGGGGGGGGGGAAGATGGCGCGCCGCACCGTCCAATACACCATGCACAGGACAGTGTGGCGGTTTATTCGATTTATACAAGTGAACGCTGATATATTATTATTATTATTATTATTATTATTAATATTATTATTATTTGAAAATCGACATGAAACGCACAAGAATTATGATAATCCCGTATATATAAACACGCGATTAATATACGTCAAATTGAGGGAAAGCCCCAGATCCCCTTCCCCTTTCGTCATTTATTTGCTGTTCACATTTTTGGAGCCATTAGTAGATACAGCACCGCACACATAAACGTATATAATATGATAAATATAGGTCGCCCGTTCCGACTCGCAAGTATATATGTGCGTGCAAGTATATATACGGCATGCGTACGCATGTAGGCTCGGAAGATGATAAATTTTCGAGTGTGCTCGATGAATCATCGATTGATAATGCGCCTCGTACGTGAAGAGGCTTGATAATCACGGTGTAAGTGTATATACGTATGGTGGTGCGTCACTTATTCGCTGATGATGCTCCTTTTTCTGCAAGGATCATTTTTAACCTGCATGGTCCGCGTTATCTGATTTTGGAGAATGACCATCGGGCATCGCATAAAAACAACTGGGAACGCTTTCGTATATATTATATACAAAAAAAAAATAATATAAGTATATAATATATATATATATATACTAATGTTGTACATTTTAACAAATAATACTTAAAAACTATACATATATATATATATATATATATATATATATATATATATATATATATACATTATTGATGTATTTATAATAATAAATAATAAGAACAGTATCTATAACAAAATTTTTAAGGGGTCAAAAATAAAACATAATGACGGAATAAAATAATAAAAAGAAATGACGGATTTGGTTCGAATCTTTCTTCTATTCTCAAGCTATGGTAAATTTTTTATTTAAACTATGTATGTAGTAAATACTTCTTTCCGATTAAATTTGTCGAAGGATTATTTTTCTAATGGAAATCCGTATTCTCAGCACCGAATTCAATGAATTTGAAAAAAAAACAGTATTAATCAAGATTCATAATGTATGTTTACTGTCCATTGAACTTTGAATGAATTTATAAGCGTTGACAGATGATTGTCGATACTCAAGAATACACGTTTACGATTAGCCTAACTTTTTAATAAGTGACAATAATCAACCAGCCATACATTTGACTCACGAGAACTTTGTCGCTTAAAATGTTAATCTTTATTCAACATCGATATTTAAAAAATGGATTTTTCTATAAAAAAAATCATTTGACTAATTTAATTAGAGAGAAGTAGACTATAATTACTTTTAAGAAAGTATCATCTTGAAAACAGGAGAGCGTTGTAGGTGTTATAAACTTACAGGGCTCGTTTATGAAGTAATCCACGAGTTACTCTCGCTCAATCTGGACCAAATTCGTCACCCATAATACCCGATAACATCTCCTTGTAAGTTTCACTCGACCTTTTGCGTATATTTCTGAAACCTTAAACTCGGTTTTTTTTTTTTGTAAATTGTAAGCACGAACTACCTTTACAGTATTTCATAGATTCATTTAAAATTTTTACAGCAGTTTCATAAATAAATTCTTTATGAAAATACATAATAGTCGTTCTTTTTTTTTATCAAATATAAACTTTGTTATAAACTATGACTTATCCTTTTTACAAAAAATTTATTTATTTCAACAAATTTCTAATATTGTTTTCTTTCTTATATATATATAGCGAGTCTTATATTTCTCGAGAAAAGCATCCTCTTGAATAGCTTTTCGAAAAAATTTGATTGAAGAGATTTGCTCTATATAATTACTATTTTTGAACAAAAGTGGTCATAATTTATTTTATTATATACTTCATTATGTACTTTATAAAATTACTTTAGACATTCGATAGCTTTTTCCAATACTCGCATGTAAGATAACATACAATGTAGGCCATTTTTAAAAATTAAAAAAAAAAAAATCATATAATAAAGGAATAATAAACAAAAAAAATATTTGATGCATTAAACCTTTTATGTATGTAATAAATATATAATAATGATTTCATTCTGTCGAAGTATTATAAAAAATTTTAATTAAAAACAACTCCGAATTACATACGTGTAAATAATTTCATTTGTTCTGAATTAAATAAGTTTTATAATTGTTTTATATATAAATGCTTGAATTTCTGGAATAAGGCAAACGGCTTACTTTTTCAAGGCGAACCTGTAAAATTTCATACCAAATATGTTCTAAAAGATTGACTCATTTTATTTTTAAACTGTGTGTGTAACTACATGTAATGCTATAAATTGGCATAAAAAATAAGTTTGGATCAACATCATTTATAAAACTAATCGCAAGAAACTAATCATCGCGCTAATTGAAATAATTTGATTATCCCCCTCCTACCAACTATTAGTATTCATGTATAAGATAAAAGGTATGCGTATAAATAATCTGAAAATGATACAAGTTTTTCAAATCTATACATATCTGCTTATTTTTATTATGAGCTATTCAGAATACGCACGTTAATTTCAATTTCACATACATATAATTGTATATAATGGTATAAGCCAATTAATTGATTACATCACATATTTACTAATTTAAATATTCCCAAGTCTTCGCTCGCTTATATCAATTGATTAAAACCTATACGTCAAAAAAATAATAACAACAACAAGAGCCATAATAATAATAATATTAATGAAGAAATTTATCAAAAATGAAACGTCGAAAAGTTATAAGAATTTTAATGTTCATACTACTGAAAACATAAAGGCAGCGGCATAGGAATGATAAAATGAATGAAGTAATGTAAAGAAGAAGGCTTCCGCTGTTGCATGCAGCGCGATATATATATATATATATATATATATATATATATATATATATATATATATATACATATATATACATATCTTAATAGAGGCCGAAACAGCATCAGCAATCGGTCTAATTACTGAAGCTGTGCATCCATTATTTGCATCACAACAGCACTACACAAACTTTTATTTCTAATATTATTTTCTCTCTTATTACAGATATATAATATTTTGTAGAATCCTTATTTTATATACTATAATATATAATAATTATTATTATATATATATATATATATATATATTTATAAAATCATGTCTTACGGTCAAAAATCAACGGAAGATATCTTAAGCTACGCGAAGGAGAAAAAAGTGAGTATATATTTTCGATTTGCTGCGATTCATTCTCATAGATCGTTTCGTATAATGTACATCATATCCCAGGCAATAGTGGTGGATCTGCGAAGCGATACAATTTCGAGACCATCGCAGAGTATGAGATTGGCGATGTTGGACGCCGAGGTCGGAGACGATGTTTACGGCGAAGACCCGACTGTAAAAAGTAAATGATGAACATCCTAATCCTATAATAATATAATGCTATTTATATTCAGTATTATTTTCTTCTTCGTCTTTTTTTTTTTTTTTAAATTTATTCACATTATTACTTTCAGCTCTGGAAGAGAAATCTGCAAAGCTTCTTGGAAAAGAGGCGGCATTATTCGTGACGTCTGGCACAATGGGAAATTTAATTTCTGGTATACCTATAATACTCATTCGTTGTTAAAATATTTGATGTTCATTCAGTTTGTTAAACATATAGATTTTAAGTAAAGTTGCGGAACAGGTGAATAACTATTCCGACAAACGATTTAGAAAAAATTCGTTCTATAATTAAGTAAATGTTGCAGAGGTTATAAAACAAGGTATTACCTATTTGTACGAGTGATCATTTAGAAATACGACCTTCGAATAGCGATTTTTTTGTAGTTCAAGATCTAGTTTTTTTCTTTTTTATTCTGGAACTAAATTTTATATATGACTCAGAATCGTTTAAGATAAAACTTGTCAAAATATCTTCCTAAATATTTTAATGATTAACTTTCGGTCCTTCCTTCTTTAAACAGTTTAAAAAACTAGCTTCAAATTATTGCTAAATTTTTTACAATTTTTTCCCGAAAGGTTATTCGTTATTCTATGTTTTTAAAAATAATTATATGCCAGATTAAAATTCAAATAATCAAATATCTTAATACTATCAATGATGCAACAACTTTGTTGGGGTCAAAAATTAAATAAAATATATTTCAAAAAAGCGCGAGCTTTAAAAGTAAACGTTTAATATTCAGTTTATAAAAAAGTATTGTGCTTTGTATATTTTGTACCGAAGATATAATTTTTTTTAACGTAAAAGAAATATACTTTCAGATATATAAGAAAATATTAATTATATGCATATATATCACTGCTCCAATAGCTACAATATGTTACCAGATATTACTGTTTTAACCAGTATCAGTTTAATGTCACGTGCGCTGTAAGTTTTATACGACAATTAATCTATTTTTTATTTTATTCTTCATTGTGAATGAATCTTGATTACGACATAATGGTTAATATGGTAAAAAATATCCAATCTCAATTGGCTATATCATTTGCTCGGCAAAAACTCTAATAGCGAATCGAATAAATAAATGCATTTTATATAATTCCGTTTTTTAAGCCATATCCCAGGAATCATATGTGAATAGGTATAGAATCTATATGATTACACAGTGCTAAATCATTGCAACGAGAGAGGAAGCGAGGCGTACTGCGGCGAGGACTCGCACATCGTCCTGCACGAGCAGGGCGGAGCGGCACAAATCGGCGGCGTAACGATCTGCCCGCTACCGAACAACCCTGACGGGACCTTCGACCTCGGGGCGCTAAAGAGCAAGCTGAGGAGCGACCGGCAGCACGAGCCCAAGTCGAAACTGGTCGCCGTCGAGAACACGATCAACGGCAAGGTGGTGCCCCAGGCCTGGATCGACCGACTGGCCGAGTTCGCCCGCGAGCGCGACCTCAAGCTGCACCTGGACGGCGCGCGGCTCTGGAACGCGTCCGTCGCCTACGGGCCTGTCGGTCCAGCGGCTCGCCGAGAACTTCGACTCCGTGACGTTCTGCCTGAGCAAGGGCCTGGGCGCGCCGGTCGGCTCGGTCCTCTGCGGCAGCGCCGAATTCATCGACAACGCCAGGCGGCTGAGGAAGGTCCTGGGCGGCGGCATGCGGCAGGCCGGGGTCTTGGCCGCCGCGGGGATCGTCGCCCTCCGCGAGAACGCGCCCATGCTCGTGCACGACCATCGCAGGGCTCGCCGACTGGCGTGCGCTATTAGGGACGCGAATTCGAGCATTGTCTCCGTGGATCTGAGCAGTGCGAATACGAACATGGTGATGGTTACTCTCGGGACCAAGGGCGTCACTGCCAAGGACTTCGTTCGCAGGCTGCAGGAGGTTCGCGACGAAAGCGAGGACGACAAAATTATCGTGCGAGGCCTGGCTTTAACGAACGAATTGGCTAGATTTGTTCTCTATTATGAAATAACGGACGAATTGACGGCAGCTGCTATAAGAAAAATCGAATATGTAATTAAAGAATTCGAATGTATAACGTAAATGTTTATATATGTATACATAATACAGAGGTTCACAATAAAGCAATATAATTTCTTAAATTTTACAATCAATATGAGTTTTTTATTTTTCAACATCTTATATCACTTCCGCAAGTTTATAAACGTTAATTATAGATACGAAAGTAAACTTACAAAAATTCATTGACTCGATAAAATAATTCGCTTCCATTAACTCTGGAAAGCATCTTTCACTTGATCATCGTCATCGTCTTCTTCCTCTTCTCCTTCACTTTCAAACGTATTATCGGGAATATCGTACAATCGGATCATTGGCTTATTAGGATCTTTCATGATCAAATACTTTCCGTCTTTCTGTTTCATACATATATCAATAATACAACGCAGAATTCCCCATGCATTGTCCATATTGAGGTTGATTTGATTAGCAAATTCATTGGGTTTATATTGCTGAGTTTCTAAAATTACATGTTTGCTCGAATCTCTAACACTGGCTCTAGATACATATCCAAATTTGAGTTGATCAGAACCAGCAAGTAAAGCTTGAACAGTCCATTTTGCTAATTTACAAGCATTATTTCGCAATTCATTAGCAAGTACTGCACCACGCTGAGTATCTAATTTTCGACGCCATTCAACACCATTTGCTAATTTTGAGTCCCATTCGTTGAGGGCCTTTATAGTTAAAAACTGGGTTTCGTTATTTGGACCCTGCATAACAGCATCATGTTCACAACGAGCA
The DNA here is from genome assembly GCA_018907035.1 of Sycobia sp. Sy_11. Lineage (NCBI taxonomy): Eukaryota > Metazoa > Arthropoda > Insecta > Hymenoptera > Epichrysomallidae > Sycobia > Sycobia sp. Sy_11. The sequence goes on from JACCIC010000302.1 coordinate 163,463, forward strand.
ATCAATACTATATCATTATTCAGATCCCATTTTCGATATCTGTAAGCAACACTTGCCACCTCTCCTTCTTCTTCTTCCGAAATAAAAGGATTAGGTTCATCAAATTTGAATCTTGCTTCACTGGATTTCAGAACTTGTTGAGAGAAGTTGTGATTAATGAAGGTTGCTTCTAAAGCTAAATTTCTTGGTGAATTTAATGAATTTCCATCATCTTGTGGTGGCTCCACACTAGTTTCATTGACAGTAAGTAAATCAAACTCGGTATTATCACGTTTATCAAAGAAAAGCTTATTACCAATCTTTTCAATAACAATATCCCAAGAATAGTTACTTCGAGTACAACACATGATTGTTGCCAAAATAGCATCAGTAGCATAAACATTACCTTCAGTTTTTGATAACTTACGAATAATAGGATCATCAGTAGTAGTAACAGTATGAAAAATACGGTCAATCCTTTGCAAAGGTTTTTCATTCTTAACATTAACTCTATCATAAGTTTTATCATAAAATTCTAAAGCTCCACAGCAAAGAACATCTTCTCCATCTTTAATACTAGGAAGAGTAAGTTTGCTAAGTCGAGGGAAGTCCATTTCTTCAATAGTAACCCAATCGGGTCTTACAGTAACAGAAGCATCTCGAATCTTAATTGGAGGCTGATTTTTATGGTTTCTAAGACCTTGCTGACGACCCCATCGCTTTGTTTGACCTTTACGTTCCCTTTCTCGAAGTTTTAATTTACCAAGAGCTTGCATTTGACTTAAAGCACCACGTTGACCACCTCTACCACGCATACGTTGATTCTGACGTCCAAATCTTCCCCGTTGATAAGGTGGTTTTTGGACACGAGTTGTATCCACCAAGTGAAAAGTAGATTCATCTTCATCGTGGTAGTAAGCATATTGGCTTCCTGAACCAAATTGTGAAGCATATTTATCTGAAAATTATTATAAATATTTAGTTTCAATAAACTTTTTGTATAAAACTATAACTACTATTAACATTGCACTGATATAAAAATGTTATAACTAAAACTGTTTAATTTAAATTACTGTTTAAATTACTCTATATACTTTTTTAGCTTGAAATTTAAATAAAATCCTATTAAGTAGAAAATCTCGGATTTTTTTGTCTACATGTCTATTCAAATATTCATTCTGATATAGATTTCTATATGAATACAAGTTATTTCATTCATTCACTATACTTTTTACATGACAATTTAGACTAGTTATAATTTATTTTAACAGAGTTGGAATGTACTTTTAATCATTCAAAATATCTACTCAAATATTGCTGTAATCAAATAAGATCAATTTTTGTATAAAGCTAATACTGAGATTAGTCTGTAATGAATTATTTTTATTACTATGATTAGTAATGTTAGTAATAAAAAGAAATAAAAACAAAATGATCTAAAATCTTAAGTTTCTGTAGATAACATTTAAAAAATATATTTTAAACGACACAAAGTAAATAGATTATAGTTTCACAACTACTCTTTTTTAAATCGAAACGATAAGTGATATTTACTTGCAAACTTCTTATCTTGAAAGGCAGGTCCAGTCCAATCAGAGATCTAGTATTAAAGTAAAAACAAACAATCGATAAACAACTATATTACAAATATAAAGATGAAAAACAAAACATATCTACTTTGCCAATTCTATCACCCTTCGAGAATGGTTGGTATGGTATATCTTTAAATTGATCAGGTAATTCACAGGGTCCCCATCCATCTGGATTATTTTGTACTGCGGGAGGGATGAAGTGCTCTTTTATTTCAACTGATTCATTTTCAGTATGATTTTGTTCATTTTCCTCTTGCACCTCACCCCCATTAAGTTCTTGCATTATTTCAACCGTTTTGCCTGTTATTGTTCGCTGTCTCCCTGCAACAACCGTAACAAATTCATGAACTTTTATATATACAAACTTTCATTATCATGGTAGCCGGCAATAAATTATTTCTGCCAATATAAATCAAAGTTCAATGCTACATAAGAAGATAAATAGTTCTATAATTCGAAGTTGTTAATTACCTAGGGACAGCTAAAATTCTACGATACACTTTCACAGTTGCTTTGCAAGAGTTAGGTTATTTGTAACTTTCGTGTATCGTGGCATGTGTTCCGCGGTCGGAATACCGGAAAGAACATTACTGCCATCTTGAAAAACTCTTGAAACGACGGTAGCGCCGCGCATGCAAATCTGCGCAATTTTATCAATATAATCAATTATAATTTTGCACAATATTTATTCAATGAAACTCCGCTTGATGTCGCCACATAATCTTTTTTCAAATAAAATAATAGTAGTGCTGAAGCTCCTATAAAATCTGCTAATAAATTGGTATTATATTATATATATATATATATATATATATATATATATATATATATATATATATATATATTATTGTTCTTCTGGTAGCATTGATAACTGATTTTAGGTAAGGACACGGTCAGGCCAGATATCAGGATCGTATTCGAACACATTGGAATTTGGAATTGAGCAGGGGCGGCAAGACTCCATGATGAGTCAGTTGCTTGCTGATGCTGGACCTGGGCATGGAATTTTCGAACCCCTCCTGCAACACATGTCTCAAAAAAAAAAAAAATTCTACTTAATAATAAAAAAATTAAAAACAACTTAATTTATTATAATAATTAAATAAAAAATTTTTTATTTACATTCTCTCATTTTATTAAACTAAATATTGCCTTTAATTTACATTGGATATAAAATTATAAAATAACAAATAACATTGAAATTAAAAATTGTACTTATATCGACTGTTCTAACTTAAATTAATAAATATTTTTATCGGTCTTACAGTCTTTATAATATAATATGTTAGCTGATATTATCTAAAATAATGACAGTCAGACTGATCTTGTTTATATTCACCCCCGTAGAATCTGAAATAAAACTTATTACTACAATAAGTTATATTAAAAATTAAAAAGAAAATAAAATTAATAATAAAATAAAAATAAAATAATAAATAAAATAGAATAAAAATAATGAAAACAATATTCAATGTTCGTAAAGGACAACCTGATTACCCCTACCACCTTAAATTTTGAATCACCTTTGGTGTCCGACGTTTGGAATCACATTGGAAATGAGCATTCGTTGTACAAAAGAATTTTATAACTCCTAAAAATAACTTAACTAATTGAATTAATTACAGTCAAACGACGCGTAATTCACGTGTCCTTTTGCATGATTTTCAATAGATTGTCAGAAACGTTAAGGAGTTTTTTAGGAATTCTTCCTATTGAATTCCATATATCTAGTGATTTGTTGAGTATGGAATTTGCATGCCCTCCTCTCCATACCTAACTTGCCGCTCCTGAAATTGAGGAAGGGAAATAAAGGAAAAAAATGAATTGCAGGCATGTTGACATGCATCGGCAGAGATGAAATGAGTACCTTCATCTCTGCTTGCAGTAACTATAGCAGTATTACAGTATATAGCTATATATTTATACCGGCGTAATAGCATAATATATTTATATTTATAATTTGCGCCCTACTGTTCTTTTTCTTTTTCTTGTTTGACCTTCGCTAGGATCTGTGTTTTATTGATTTATTATTTTTCTTATAAAGTACATTATAATAACCAACGAAAAAAAGACAGTTGGTAGTCAGTAGTTCAGTACACATGTATGTAGTCGGTATATTATTATATCACGGCCATCGTCAGTTTTATTTCACACGGCACTTCTCGCACAACTAACGCATACGTTATCGTGATTCAGCAGAATAATTTTTTTAATTGAATTTGAAGCAACTCATTCGTACTATAAACGTTCGTCTGATTACTTGACTTTAATATTTTTATAGTTCCGTATTTGCTAAAACAAAATGACAGTGAAAGCAGTTTGCGTCCTTCAAGGTGAAGTCAAAGGAACAGTATTTTTCGAACAAGGAGTAAGCAAATAAAACAGCATTTAACGATTATGGTTGACTAATTATTCGATTATTATTAATATGAATTATAGTATAAAAACTGTGCTATGAAGTTGAAAATTCTTTTTATTTTATTTAGATTTTCACGATTTTATTCTTTATTTAGAGTGAAGCTGATCCAGTAAAGGTCACTGGCGAGATTGCAGGTTTAAAAAATGGTATGCATGGTTTCCACATTCACGAATTTGGTGATAATACCAATGGTGAGATATTTGTTAATATAGTTTTACATAATAGTTTCATAATCATCATATTGAATTTATTATAATTATTGGTTAAATTGATTTGATATTTAAAGGTTGCACAAGTGCTGGCCCACATTTTAATCCTCTTGGAAAAGAGCATGGAGGACCTACTGATACTGTCCGTCATCTAGGAGACCTTGGGAATGTCGAAGCTGGAGCTGATGGTGTAGCCAAAATTAATATTACTGACAATTTAATTAAGCTACAGGGTCTTCACAACATTATTGGAAGAACACTTGTAGTATGTACTCAATGATGGATTTTAAGTAAATTAATTATATGTTTTAATTTTTACAAAATTGTACTTTAAAATAGATTCATGCTGATCCTGATGATTTGGGAAAAGGTGGACATGAACTTTCAAAAACTACAGGAAATGCAGGAGGGCGCTTAGCATGTGGTGTTATTGGTATAACAAAAGCATGAACTTTAAGAAGTAAAATATAAGTGACAAAGCTTTAGATTATCATTCCTTTAAATATAACTTTTGTTAAAACAATGCCTTATTGTAACAAAAAATGTATAAATTTTAAAAATTTATAATTTAATATGTTAATAATGAATTATCATTAAAGATTTACAAAAAGAAGTTTATTCAATTTTTCTTCATAATTACTTGAAATTAAGTTAATTTATTAAAACATTCTCAATTTTCTAAATTAGTTTATTAAAAATCTTATAAGAGATATGTACAAATATAAAACTAATGATTTATTACAATATTAAAAAATAAAATATTTGTTTTTCAATAATAGAATTTTTTCAATTTTGTTATTTATACACATCTCATCTGTAGTGTGGATGATTTCTATAATTCGTTGGTTTGTAATTAGTTCTTTGGCCAAATCTCTGATTGCTACTGAGCAATGCATTTGGTATAACAGGTGTATTTGAATTACCCCGAAACATTACATAAATAAGCCAATAAAATCCACCTATACATTTTCCTAGAAATTCAAACATTCCTAACCATATTGGAATTGAAACCTGTATAACAGATACAATAACTTGACTTAATTTTATGCTAAAGTCTCCTAAATATTTTACAGCTTCAATAATAAATGTAATGATTGTCATAAAGAGAATGGTACCAAATTTGAAAGCTTCTCGAAAATTGTGATATGTTAAAATCTGAAAGAAGGTAATAAATTAATAGAATCAAAAAATTATTAAATAAATATTTTAATCTTAATTACTTCTTTAAAAGTAAGATTAGGAAAATCTGAATCATCACTATTAAAACTTTTTTCTGGTGATTTATAAGGCTGAACGTGTTGAATTTCTAAGATTATTTCTTTTGCTTCGAATCTAATAGCAGACATTTGAAACCAATGTTTGCCAACTGGTACAGTCATTCAATTGAACCCATAAAAGGCAGTCATATTTATTATCTTGTTCATCTAAAAAATAAAATTTTTAATCAAAATATAAAATAATATTTGTGCTTTTAAAGATAAATGTTAATACTTGAGATTCCAATCCATCGACTGTTTGTGTAAGCTTCTAATACCTTTTTAGTTTGCATTAAATTTGGAACAATATCTTCACTCCATTCAATTACAATAATATCTCTACATGTAAAATGTCAAGTAATCATTTTCAATAAAGAAACTTAATATAATTACATAAGTTACCTAAATTAAAACATACCTATAAGCATGAAGTGATTCAACATAACGCTTCTCAATATATTTTCCCAAAAATACTTTATTTTGTATTAGTTGCAAAACCTGTTTCTTTACAGCTTCAAATGCATCACGTTGATGACATTCCTGCTTTGCATCTATACCAAAAAGTAAAAGCATTAAATATTTAAAAACAAAACTTGTATCTTATAATTTATAACACAAAAGTAAGAAAAGGCTTAAGTAATGATATAATTCAATAGAGTGGTTAAAAACATTATCTCTTCTAACTTGAAAATTGATTTACAACACATTATTAAATTACTTACTTGCTTCTAGATACGTCATTGTTATTACTGTAATTTATTCATACATGTGAAAAATAAAATTTTACTGTGATTTGATCATCATTGATGCATTGATAGTTTCGTTATATTGTTAGTTTCCATTACAAATTCATTTAGATAACATTAAAATAAATCTTATTTAGTTCCGTCTTGTGCAACATTTTTTTTTTGCATTCTTCATGAAAAAAATGTACGCATGTACATATAGGTACATATACATATACCTAATATAATGTGAAATAATGATTAAATTGATAAACTTATGTCTTCTTATACATCTGAGTGATTTGAACTACTGAAGTGAGATAATAATGAACCAAACAGACGAAAGCCCATTCGACGTGACCCAAGGCCCAACCCACGACGACGATGACGGACAACGTCGTATAATGGCGATTATCGGTGTACAATATATACATATATCTATGTACGAGTTGTCCAGCGATATATATATATATATATATATATATATATATATATATATATATATATAGACAGTATTACAAAAATATAAATTACGTTTTGGAACCGAGATCGATCAAATTAAAAGTATGCAGGGGTTTGGAAATCATACATCTCAATTATAATAGTAAACATATCTGATACGATTACATATTCACATTTCACATCCTACAATTCTATCTATTTGCATAAGATCACTATTAGTTTTTGGCATAGGTACGCTGTTATATCTGCTATTATAGATTCGAATTAACAATCAGGGGTCATCTGTATCTTAATGATATCATATTTTTGTCTCTTTTATTGTCTCGAATAGTTTTTAAGGAAATCTGCAGGTGTCGTACTTCTATTGTATTAACATTGCACTGTATTGTATTATTATTATCTATCTGTTCGTATGACCCTGGCTTGTATAATTATTTAAATACAAATCATTTTGACACAACTCTGTGAAAATACGATGAAAAGGCACAACCTGTACAAGGAAGATAGACGCCTAGTGTTCTTGGGCAGAAGCTGACAGAAGCATATAGTCCTGATCATGTTCTGTTCTGTCCTTGCTTCTGCTTAGGCCCATCACAGCACAGCACAAGTTCGATCATACAGCAGACAGGAAATGTCAAATAGCACATGAAGGTCAAGGTCGGAGAACAAGGAGGAGGATTCAAAATTAGCTCGTTTTGCCTTATCGTTTCGTCTTGTGCCAGCACTGTCAGTTGTGCCTTTTTGAGCAATATTAGGCATTACAGAAGATATTAATATTATTTATATCAAAAAGATTGTATTAATGATGATGATTAAGTTAAAATTAAATTTGAGGTTATTATATATTATGCTTATTCTGTAGATTCTATTATATATCCCTAATTTCTGTATAGCCATACTTAATTTATTTTTATTAGAATTTTTTCAACAACTTGACCCCGACGTTTTCCGATAAAAAAAATTTTTCTATAACTGCAATGTTATATCAATTGTTTTATCTGCATACTAGAGTATGATGAGTTGGTACAATAATAACGCCATAATTGCATCTATAATATGAGAAGATAAGAAGCCTAAAGTAAAAATTTAGATCAAACGTGAATCCTTGCGATAATAAGTAAATGAGCACCTTATCACTGTGTTTATCATTTTCAAATCAGGACCATGCTTATACACGCACGCGCACGCGCGCAAGCAAACTTTTTCTAAACTATCCCAATCATTTTCCAATGCTTTATTTTAATGCATTGATATTTTATGAGTGCTTCATATTTAAAAAGAAATATTTTTTATTAGTCTTCTTTCTGTTCAAGATTTTGTTCAAATTTATTATTGATTAAAAATTACATTATCGTCCATAATAATATTTCTTGAATTTATAAATGTCGTCTCATACACTTGGCAGTGTCCTGAATTTCTGATACTGTATTTAATTTTTTGGTTTGATATTAATCCATTATAAATTGTACGTCGATTGTACGTCGATTCTTGTGAACTAAATTAATAAATATTTTTATCAGTCTTACAGTCTTTATAAAATAATCTAATTATACTAAAATAATGCAAGTTAGACTGTCCTTATTTATAATCACCCCCGTAGTTCGAACCGCTCCAGTTCATTTTTGAGGACTAAACTGCTATTGATATATATCCATTTAAAAACTTCTATATCAAAGATCCATGAGATCCATTGAATTCAATAATTGTAAGCTATAATTCGTATGCACATAATTCATAGCTTGGGTTTCAAAATCATACAATCTTGATTTTTTTTCTTTATATTATGACTATATTTCTTAATAGTTGCATGATAATAAAAAGATACACGAAAATAAAAATCAAGTAAAAAGTTTCGAACAGTAACTGAATCAAAACAATATAATACATCAATATTCAGGAATGGAAAATGAATACATTTACTGGAAAAACAATGCCTAGAGTGCGTTTGATAACCCTAATTTATTCTACTCTCATTTATAATTAAAATATAAAATAAAGACTTTTCCCAAAGATTATTGATATTTTTCTTAAATAGTGTAGTTTAGGTAAAAAAACAATCTTTTAATAATTGCTCTTCATTAGGTTTCAAAGGATGGCTGTTTTTTTTTTTTTTTATTTTCGATATGATTTTCATATTCAGTATCACGAAATAGATTAATTTACTAATCCTTGAAAAAATTACACGCGGATTTTTTGAAAATATATCCGACAGCATTATGATGAAAAAATTTTTTTAATAAAACAAGGTACATGGAATATAACATTTTCAATATTGTGAAACGTAAAACTTAATGCCGAAATTATTTATAGCACGTTAACGGCCATCAGGGCACCACAAAAAGTTGGTCTATTTTTCTACTTATGATAATAGTGATTATAAGTTATTGTTTGTCAATGCAATGATATTTTATTTCTATAATTATCATAAGTAGAAAAATAGACCAATTTTTTGTGGTGCCCTGATGGCCGATAACGTGCTATAAATAATTTCGGCATTAAGTTTTACGTTTCACAATATTGAAAATGTTATATTCCATGTACCTTATTTTATTAAAAACATTTTTTCGTTTGTTCGTTAAATTAAATTAGCTAAATTTAACAACATATTTTTACTTAAACATACCTATTTATAATTATTTTTAATTTTCTATATTTATTATTGAAAGTTATTAAAATAGTAAAAATATCATAGGCTTAATAATAGCATGTGATATTATTAAATCTATTCTCTATTGTTGTAAATATACAATTCTAATTGAAAAAATATTTCTATATTTATAATTAATATTTATGTAAATACGTACTTATTTAACTATATTTGGTTTTTAAAAAACATTAAGCACGACAATTATTAAAAAATTAATTACTATACTATATTAAAACTACAAGTAGATATATTAAGTATTATTATACTAATATAAAAATTAATGACATTAATCCATATCGAGAACAGGAAAGAAATAAAGACACTAAAGCTTGTACGAGTGTCGTGTGCGGTTCGCAATATTTTTTTAGATATAATTTCAAAACGCCCGCTAAGCCTTCGTTAATTCTTATTTGATATTGCCTCAAAATGGCATACCCAGTCAACAAAACGAATAAACAAAATTATCTACCACCAGAGATAATAAGGGACCCTTATTATCTCAGCTATCACTATTACTTGTTATAATCCATTTATAATCAGTTTATAATTTCACGAACTTACGCAATGCTCCTATGCACAATGTACGAGGTACCTCGTGATCATGAGCTTATCCATCGATCAATTATGTATCCTCGATGAATGCTTGATAAACGCGATCGATTTTTATAATGCACCTTCTAGTGTTTTTACCTATTTATACATACATGTTCTGATTTATATACCCCCATTATCAGCCATTACCCTCCCCTAAAATCATAATTATTATAGTTCCCACTGGTCTGGGTGTGATTGCGTCCGATCTGGTCTGATTGTGTTTTGCGTTATGCTTGCGGACTGTGGTTACGATTGCGACAAGATTTTGCGAACGTGCGGTCGCGAGTGTGAGTTGCGATCTTGCGATATTGCGATGCGACCAGATGCGACTTGAGCGAAATGAGCACGTTCTATACTTTTGCACATACTATACCTTAAATATATATAAGCAGTGTTCACCGGTCCGTGGAGTGTGCGCGCGCGCGCCGTGATTGTATTTCAGATTGTATGAAGAAATATTATGCCGGCAGGTCTCGAGTTAGTCTTGCTCGTGCTCGTGCACGTGTTGTTGATAATATTAAACTATGTCTAATATGACTGTAACAGAAGATAGCATTTCTGATGATCGAAGTGAAAATATTTAAAAAGTTAATATTTTGGATGGCAAAAGTACGAATTCAAATAAATGAATTATTTGATTGTTAAGTAACATAACCAAACTTTCATTAATCTGAAACATTCGTTTGTTTCTTAAACTTTCAGCATGCAAGAGTTTTGCCCTCTGTGCTCCAAAAATGGCCAAAAAACAAGAGTTCGAGCTTATCAACTCAATAATGAAGAAGCTGTGTTCTTATGCTCCAATGACAAGGTAAGATTATTTTTTTTCGAACAGAATATAACCTTGAATAAAATTTACATTGTGTACTAATGTTTTTATAGTGTACATGGCCAGTGGGGTATCAGAAGCTCACATTCTTCACTCGGCAGATTGGAAAAGAATGGAGCAGTAATTGGGATGATATAGCATCAAAACATTTGCAAAGTGAATCTGATATATTGCTGGACTTCTCTGCTTATACGCCTCCGCAAACTCCTGGAAGTGAAGTGACATGCAAAGATTCTAATTGCAATATATCTTGTCCGTCAACGGTTCCTACTAAAGTCGTTGATTCCATGGTTATAATTCCACAGGCTAATGTAAATACATCGCAAGAAGTTTCTACAGTACCAAATAAGCAATGTGTTGTTTCTGTAGATAGTAATTTTAAGAATAATGTAAGTTTGAAACCAAAATTAGTCTTCTCAAAGTCAGTAAATTATAAAGTAGAAAAATTACCAAGTAAAGGGTTTGTGTTCGTTAAAAATAAGGAAAATAATGATATTACAAAAAGTTGTACATCATTTCCAAATTTTAAAAATGACGTAGTTTCGAATTCAGTTAATTTACGAAATAACAATTCATTAATTATTAAATATGATAATAAAACTGATAAATTAACTACGATAGATACAATTAATAAGAAACCAAATGATAGAATTAGAGTATTAAGTAGAAAAAAAACAAAATTAGGTCCTTATAAAAAATTTGATTTTAATAATTTATTAAAAATTAAAAATTCAACTGCAAAAAAGGAGTGTGAAACAAATTTGCTAAAATCTGTACAAACAGGCAAAGAATTAGAAACTAATTTAAATAAAATAAATGATTCAGCGAATGAATGTCCTGCTGCTTTGGAGCAATCCGAGTTAATACCTTCAAAAGATACAAATCTTAAAACTGAAATTAAAATTGAAAATTTCAATGGCTTACTTGAAAGCACAAATGTTTATTCTACTACTACTAATCATAATAGCAATCAATCGGAACTGGATTCCATATTTAATTTTGTGAATTCTTCCAAAGAGCCAGAAGTAGATCAAAAAATTGAAAATAATGATTTAGATTTTGATTTAGATGATCTTTTATATGGATTTTCTGATGAAATAAATGCATCAATGAAATCTGATAATGAAAATGCAGATGATTATAAATGGATAAAATCTTTATTTGAATGAATAGATTTAAGCTTATTATTATTAATAGTTAAATTTATGCATGTAATTTATGTACAATTGTAATGAAACAGTGAAATAACTGTACAATCTATAAATATAAGACTAAATGAGACTTATAGTTGTAAGAAATCGTTTTACACGATTAATAAAGGCTGTATAAAAATAATGAAAAGACTTTTTCATTACGAATTCTCGTCTCTTTTAGAGTTGAGAGTATCTTCCTAGTATTTCTTACTCCTTCTCCCAAGTGCCCTCTCCGCTTGCTCTTTTAATTCGCTTCCACGGAATCATCGAAAATTTCATAATTTGAATAGTAGCAACGCGCGCGCGCGTGTGTATATACATATATATTAAATAGTGAATTAGAATTGAGAATTAGCAAAATAAGGAACAAATGCGAGCAAAAAGAAAGCCCGTTTACATCGCGGGCATTAATGGCTCGGAGCTAAAAGAGAAAAAAAACAAACAAAAAGAACGGGCAATTGATATAATGAACGTGCCGGGAATCGGGATATATAAATGCGGCTGACAGGATCATCGATTCTTCCGACGTGTAATACTACTGCCTGATATATAACAGAGCTGTGCGCGCGCGGAGCAAAAAAGGAATTAGTCGCGATTATCTGACCGTGGGGCGCCGTGGGGCTTTCACTCTCTCTCTCTCTCTCTCTCTCTCTCTCTCTATCTCTCGGTATAAGTTATTTTGAAATCGAGCGGTTTTTCGGTTGTGCAATTATCTCTCTCTCTCTCTCTCTCTCTCGTAGCAGCAGTAACATTGAGGGAAACGAGAGCCAAAACACTATCTATCTCCCCCTCCCCCACCCCTTTGTGCTCTGCGCGGATCCGTCAGTGTGCGAATCGTGCGCACTACGTGTACGTCCAGAGCGCGCCTTCCATCGTTGAAATTACAACCTGACAAGTCTGACACGTAAATTGGCTTCCACGACTTTTATACACACACACACACACACACACACACACACACACACACACACACACACATATATATATATATATATATATATATATATATATATATATATATGTCGAGGGGGGAAAAAGCGAGAGGTAATACGAGGGCGAGAGAGAGAAAGAGAGACAAAGAGAAAATAGTTCCATGCCGCTGGACTATGAACGCTTATGTATCAAGGCTACATGTTTCTTTAGCTAAATTATCTTTTATACGCACACTTTGATCGAGGAATTTGCGCGAACGGATAATACAACTTCATATAATACAAATGTATGTGACACGGTGTGCTACGCGTCGTTCGCGGACTTTTGCGGACTGCGAGGCGAGATTCGAGTCGCGAGTATTATATTATTTTTTGGAATAACAGAGAGGAGAAAAAAAAACACCGATGCGTAATTTTCTTCTCGGTATTAAATGCAGCGAGAAACGCGGCCGAATTATTTAGAAGCACGGTCTTTAGAAGTAAGTATATACTTGGTTTCTAATAAGTTTCGCTCGTCGCGCGCGTCCCCGCTCGCCGCGGCGCCTGCCGGTCTGCGATCTCAGAAATTTATTCTCGTTTCTCGCCATAATATATAAATTGCCGCCTCAATTTGGAATATTATGTGCGGCGTTATGCGCTTTTCGAGGAAGGCGAAACACGAGAACGTGCGTATAACATTGCGAAGAATTGTTTGTACGAACGGGACGCGCGAAATTTGTTGTACGCAAAACGTAACGAAACTTTGTAATAATTACACCGAATTGGGCCTTTTCATTAAAAGGTGACTTTTATTTTGCAATTGTCGCAGAGCAACAGGTCGAAGAAAGGAGTAATCCAATATATATATATATACATATTAGTAACGCGATGTAAACATATACAGTTTTTTGCGCTTTATTTACAAAATGACATATGATAAGTTTTTTTCTAATAGAATAAGTAGTAATTCAAATACGCACCCGTTAAATGTCAACATGAGATTTTGTAGCTTCGCGAGATATATGCGGCCTGCAGACGCATTGTACGATATTATATTATAAACAAAATCAACTGAAAATTTGCAACTATTTTCCTTAGTAATTAGCTTTTTGGACGACTTCGCGAAGTCAAATTACTTAAGATTCTGTATCGCAATAGATGTTTTCTTATTTACTATAGCGTCTCTACTCTTTCTCATATTTCTGCGTAACGAAGATTTTTATGTTTATTGTTTAGATTCCTGGAATTTTAAATTTAGTTTCTACAGTAATACCTGATAATGCAAGGGTTCAGACTTGAGTTCAGAACTCTTGATTTTGAAATAGTTTAGTTATAGTCTTTTGATACTTGTCCTCATGGACAATCGTTCTTTATTCGAGCTAAATAAATACATTTTATAAAATATTTCTTGAATCTGATCTTTTGGCTTCCTAATAGTCCTATATAATATTACATAACGTATTGACAATAACGTATATACCTTAACTTTTTGGCATCATCCACGCTGCCAAATATATATATATATATATATATATATATATATATATATATATATATATATATATATATCTAAATGGCAAAAGGGCGATCGGCAAGAGCAGGTGCGTGCTGGGATGCTCCACTCGTTTGATCCGCGCGCTTATATATACATACATACATATAGGAATTAAAATGCTCTGGACTCTTCGGTTCTCGCCTCGGTTCTCGCTCATCCTGGCCATCAGTCCGTGAGCGCGAGTTCCATCGGGCAGTTCGTCTGAATGTCGATGCAATCTGTACGCTGCATATATATATATATATATATATATATATATATATATATACACGCTCATAATTCGTTTGCCTGTCTCTCTCTCTCTCTCTCTCTCTCTCTCTCTCTCTCTCTCTCTCTCTCTCTCTCGCTATTTCTTTCTCTCTTTCACTCAATGTCAGGGAAGTATATATACGTCTCCATTCTGTTCAGTTTTCAATGTGCCCCATGCACATAATGGTCTAACATGTCCAATCAGGTTCTTCTCTATAATCGCTGTCGCGTCAAGTGTGTATATGTATGTATATATAAATAAATAAATAAATAAATAAAAAAATATATATATATATATATATATATATATATTCATATATTACGTGTGATAGATAGGTTTTGTTTGTGCATTTTTTCACTGTTTGTGAAATTTTTTGGAAGGAACAGGTGCGACGAGGTATAGTTGTTATGGTTTTGAAAAGGAAAATAAATACACACAGGTATATAATAAATACTGAAAACATTATATATCGTATTGCTTTTGAGAATAAATAAATAAATGCGCGCATGTCTATATATCATATCATGGAAGTTCGGTAAATACGGATAATAAGCCATAAATGGGAGACACTAAAATCATCGCAATCCCTAATAAAATAAAAAAAAATCATTTGATTGATTATTATTAATACACTTATTACTAAGTGTTATCACTTGATAAATCAGTTTATAATCTGGTCGGATTTTACACTTACTCAATCACGAGAATCATCATTCATACAATAAAATTTTAAACAACTTGCCTATATAGAACATCAATATTTTCATTTGGGGATACTCGAATTTGATGAGACTGCGTAGGTGAAAACGTGGCATATTAATTTTTTACCTCTAAGTCAAGGTAAATCGACTTTTTAAATATTTTTCAAACAGAATAAAAATTTCAATAATTTTATTATCATCCACACGATTTCATCCAGTAATATAATGCATCTAAAATTATCTATTATTGCGATTGGTAGCTGGAGAAGCAAAAAGTCGCTATTGAACTTTCTAAGATACGTACAATTAATTCGAAATCCTGCATTTTAACACAATATTCTTCTCCCATAGATAATTTTATCGTCTTTATATTATAACTTTTCATCGATTTTAGCAAGCATCGTACGTCTAGGAATTGGTTACATGCCGTCCTACTGACGAGCCCAGCAGGTAACTGAGGGCGAAATGTACAAATAGTATTTATTTCTGTTAATAATTTTAATTTATTCCTCAAAATTAAAAATTATATTTTGCACATATCGTACAAAGAAAATCTCACATCTGACTTAATCGTCGGTCAGGTAAATGTTGTCGATGTTTTACATCGCACAACTTGTGGAATTATCCAAGTGTTTTATATATTATATTCTTAGGAATGTACCGTAATTATTCAATATAATGCGTTTTTATTGATTATAACTTCCATGATGTATTATGGGATTTTTAAAGCAGTAATACGGTACAAATATTTATCTTGCATCCTTTTAAAATCTGTTTTACGATTATATTATATAATTAAGAACATTTGAGTACTTGATCTATTTAAAAAGTATGTCAGAAGTTTTCTACTTAAAGAATATATTAGTTTACTTGTTTACATTTTTGATAAGTGAAAGAGTTTGCATGGCCAATTTTGCATTAAAACAAGATTAAAACAATAATATTACAACAAAGTATTATAAAATATCTTTATCGTTACAAACTTATAGGCATTTACATAATCTCCATTAGATACATATATGTAGAGTTTTCCCATTTTTTCAATTTGTTTTCTTCTGGATGACAAATACAAATCTGTATAGAAATGTCAAAAAGTGATTACTCGGGATGCTCTGGATTTACATAACTGTATATATATATATATATATATATATATATATATATATATATATATATATATATATAAATATATACCTATACATATAATGTACTTGTGGGTGTAGCTAGACGAGCATATAGATCGTTATAAGCGAAAATTTGTTAAACTTATATCTTATAAACGATTTTCGCTCTTTGGTCTGGTCTTTTTTGGGGCATTTTATATTATATAGATATATATCTTCGCGCGCTCTCAAAGATTAATTCGGATTAACTTTGCCGGTTGAGAAACATTTTTTTCACGTCGCTCTTGAAATGATTTAGCGATTCATCATTTTATTTCAGAATTTCGTACATTACAGCGATATATATATACAATGTAATGAGATAAACGCTTGCCAAAATTCTTAATTTTTTTATGCAATATATTTAAAATTCTCAAATATTCATCCCATAAAATAAAATAAAATAATCTTCGATTTATCTATACAGCTATAATGTACGCATGTTTCATTCGCGAGTATAGCATAATGTACATATTTTTTTGATCGAATTGAAGAATTTGGTCCATGTTATTGTGATAGGGCGTGACTGACACAGCACTTGTCCATATCTATAATAATACTATACCTACATATATATATATATATATATATATTATAACAAGAAAAAAAGTGGAAGCCGGTGAAAGCAAAGTCGCCACAGCATCATCATCTTCTATTCTATAGAGCTCCTCCACGTGAGTGCATTTATATATATATATATGAGAAGATCGAAGGAGCCGCTCGCCGACGGTATATTATATTATATACACGTTCGTATAACCGCAGCGCGAAGCGAAGCGAAGGGGAAGCGCAATTTGGCCGGCCGATGAGGAGGGGTGAAGAGCGATGGAGGAGGAGGAGGCGGTGGAGGCCGCGGCGGAGGGGGAGGGAGCGAGCGAGCGACGGTGTCGCGCGTGGGAGTAATATAATAGCGGTCGTTATCGTGATCCTGGCCGGGGCGGAGCTGACATGCACCAACCAGCGTCAAGTCGGCCCTCTTGCCGTCTATATATATGCGTGTATATGTGTGTATGATAATGTACTCCGCCGCACCTTTCTCTCACTCACTCACTCACTCTCTTTCTCTCTCTCTCTCTCTCTCTCTCTCTCTCTCTCTCTCTCTGTCCTTTTTTCTCTTCCCTCTCCCTCAGTGCTTTGCACGCGCGCATTATCGTTATAATGCGAGATCCGGGTGGGAGAGGGAGGGAGAGGGAGTGAGAGAGCATTATGTATGTGTGAGTGATAGAAGCAAGGTCCGCCATCATGATTTACGCCGACCGTCCTCGTGCCGTCCGGTGCAGTCTCGCCGGCCAGCAAAAGCCGAGGAACACAGAAAACCCCCTCCTCTCACCCGCAACCGCGGCGCAAGTCACAATATTTCGACGGTCCCTTGATATTATAATATGTTGGTGTTATCTGGCTTTATATGGGAATTACCGCTCTAATGTGCCTGTTCCGCCGGCTTTTCCCGAGAAGTCCCTTCCTAGGCTCCGAGAGTCGTTGTCGTTCTATTGCTGCTCCGAAAACAATCTGATATCGATATGTCACTCGATGGTCATTACCACGGTTGCTAATACAGTCTATTTGTAATTATTATGTGCTCGTTGCATTGTAAAAGAGTTGCTAGTCCCATTTTATATTATATGTACTTGTTTTTACTAATATTACTTCTGTTGCAAGCTTATTATATATTTGTTATATATACCATATTAAAACGTAACTCTAATTTTGTGACATACTTGACGTATAATTTTTTGCTTAGTTTTCTTTATGCATCAGGAATTTTAATTTTTTTTTAATCACTGATGCAATGGTACAAGATTCTTTTACATTCCGTTTCTTTTTTGCAAAAACTTCCAAGTAAATTTATTAGAAATTCCATATATAAGGGATATAAATCAAATTCAAAGTTATGGAATATTTTTACTCGAATTCTAATCTATTGAATGTTTTGTCAAGTTTTATTTAAATTGGTTTGCCAAATGAAATATATTTAACTAAATCATAATAAAACGAGAATCATTTATTATAATATTCTTATGTAAATTACACAAAATAAAATGAACAAATATTTATTCATAAATGCATGATTTTTATATGTAAATATCATATTTATAATAAAATCAATTTACTGAACTGTATATAACACCTTTGTATACAACTATATATACATTTGTTACCGATCTGCCAAATATCGTTTGGATAACCTGCATATATCACAAATATATATATATATATATATATATATATATATATATATATATATATATATATATTATATATTATATTCAGTTATCTGATTTTGGAAGTCAACTTTATAATGCCGAAATCAAAAAACCAAAAAGTTCTGCATTTGAGTATGTGTTTAGATCTAAGCAGATTTAAGGTTTAATAATTTGTGATCGTGATATAAAAAAAAAGAATTTCAATTTAAAAAAAGGTTAACCTTCGATATCCTTGAAATTAGTGTTCAAGTCGATTCCGAGGTGAGCAATTGGACTATCCTTGAAATTCAGAAAATATGCTGTGATAATAACGTGCGTTGATTTTTATTTTATCTCTAGGGGACATGCTAACCTCAAATATAAACACAGCCGAATGTAAAAATTTATTTTCCTTTTCAATTCCGGATTTCTGTCATAAAATATATATTAAGGGTTTCCACGAGGGTTTCCAATAATAAAAATTACGTTTATATTTTCAAGACAAGAATTGAAAATTGATGTTCAAAGTTCGTTCCAAGGTCACCATTGGATTCCTCATTGAAACTTATATAATATAGAGTGTTATTTTTGTTTTCTTATATCATATTTTTAGTAAAGAGACATCCATTGAGTCAACTTTAGATAATCTATACGTATATATATATATATATATATATATATATATATATATATATATATATATATATATATAAATGAAGAGAAGCGCCTTCTTCGGCTTACCATACATAGTATACTTCTTTCAAACCCAATATAAGTTCTCGAAAAAGAAAAAATAGAAATGCGAGAAAAAGTACAATTTCTTATCCGAGAATAGCGAGGAGGTGATCGGGCGAATTTCTAAAAAACGCACTTGGCTATAATGATGACGGATAGCTCGACGTCCCTTCATAAAGCCCTCCCCCCTCCCTCTCTACCTTTATCCACTTATATACCACAGTATCGCCCGACTCCCTGTATTATCCACTCCGAGATCCTATATATATATATATATATATATATATATATATATATATGCGCGCACCGTGGAGTCAGGTGTATTATTCGCTATCGCGCGAAACTCCTCCTCCGCGCGCACGGCTGTTTTCTGAAGTTGATAAAGATCGTCGTGGGCGCGCGCTCTGCGATATATATATATATATATATATATATATATATATATATATACACATATATATCGAAGTGCGCGCGGAGGCGTTTCAGCAGAATTTCAGCGCGGTGCAGTGCAACAGAAAAGGAATCCATATTATATACACACACACACACACACACATATATATATATATATATATATATATATATATATATATATATATATACGCGACCAGCATCGAGTCTATTATATATAAACGTATGAGTGTCGGCTGTATTTTTTATACTTTTCTATCGCGGTTTTTTTATATGCTTACTTCCCCGCCTGCGCGCGTAATGTCTCTCTCTTTCTCACCCCTTCTCTCCCTCTTCCTCTCCCTCTTTCTTACTCCTACTTCTTTTTTTTACTCCTCCGATACTCCTTCTTCTATATATAATACATCGCGCGGAGACTCCACCCGCAAACTTCGCCTTTATATATATATTACAGGTATATTCGTGTGTCTCGAGTATTTCATTATTGCGCGCGCGCTCGCGGTCCTTGCGGCGGCGCTCGTAAATTATCGCGGGGGACACGACGAGTATTAAGGCGTACTTCTTTTTATTTCGCCTCGTAAAAAAATAGCGCTTATAAATTTTATGGGCTGCTTATGTTAATTTAAAATTTCAATAAATGCGCGCTGGCGCTCTCTGCCGCGGCCGCGAGCTCTCGTAATTGTGTTTTATATGTGCCGCACGCACATCCCGCCTCCCCCGCCCGACAGCTTTTCGCTTATTTTTTTACCTCTGTTTTTTATTAATTGAACAAGGACGTTGGAAAAATTAATGTAGTTTTTATAGCCACGGTGGCGTGTTTGAGTATTTTTGTATCTCTCTCTCTCTCTCTCTCTCTCTCTCTCTCTCTGTGTGTGTGTGTGTGTGTGTGTGTGTGCGCGCGCGCGCGTGCGTGTGTGTGTGTGTACAAAGAAGCGCGTTGGCGCGTGTTAGCTCATGCTGCAGGCTTATAAGTGCGTCCTCGTGCGCGGCTTTTATCGAGGAAAGAGTTGCCGAAAGCAGGTCCCATTCAGATTTCAACGGAGAATAATGAATTATAATCTAAAGTCGTATTTGCGAAAATATGCTATATTAAGATCGCGAAAATACTTTTATATGTGTTATTAAAAATGCTTGCAAAAAAAAAATGAATTACAGAGAATACCGAATTGTTATAGAATTTTCAGTTGTAAATTCATACGTTCTAAACGAACAACTGTAGGAAGAAAGAGTCAAATGTATGTCGCGCACTCTATAGTCAAATTGCGAATTCAAAATTGCAATTATACAACGTCGAATGTCTAAGATTTTCATATTCTATACATTTTAGTTTATTTAATTTATTTCATATTTGTTATTTGCTTAAACGTTATACTTGATTCGTGTTACGATCACTGCTTTAATACAGTGGATTTCAAAAGAGTTTTTTATTGGTTTTGATTTAGAATACTTAATATCAATTTGCAGTCTTTAGAAATAAATCAGTTTCTAATGCTTAATGTAGAAATAGGGTTCAATCTGAATTTTAAAACACTGTATTATTTGTTTTTAAAGTAAAAATGGGCAAAATTAAATATTATCATATATGCTAATTTTTTTATATTTCATTCTGCATCGCTAAGTATACTCATTAAAATTGCAAGAAATTAGAGCGAAAAAGTTTTACAAAGGAAATGACTATACGAAGCAGTATTCGATTTTAAGATAATAAGTGTGATATATATATATAT
>JACCIC010000302.1:190000-443448 GCA_018907035.1 Sycobia sp. Sy_11
GAAACTTACAGTTTTGCACAGTGTAATTGCAGCTTTAATAGGTAGAAAACCACGTTAAATAAAATTGACCTAACTGTTCGCATGTATACGTATAAGCAGCCGTAAGTAGATGTATAATAAGGAATTATGGATTATTCGTTTGTTCGCAATATTGAACAGTCGCAGTTCATTTGAACACCTTTATAATTCTAACGCCCTTAACTTTTCGAACAAGCGTCGTACATTCGTATACGTCTAAGATTATTAAATCACTTGCCATCTGACTGACGAGCACCGCAGGTGGTCTGAGGCAAAACGTACAAAGATAGTTGTGTTTTCTCGGTTTACTAAAAATTTTTTCCATTTTATTTGTCTTTTAATATGAAATTTTTTATTCGATAACCTCTTACAAAGTAAGCTTAGAATTATATATGGCTTAATCGCTAAGAAAAAAACATTTCGATTCATAGCATATCGCTTTTGTGAAACGACTCAAATACAAATGCTATTATATCCTATATTATTATAGTTATAATAAAAGATAAGTTCTTTCTAATTATGAAGCATCGTATTACTGAAAACGTATATTCTGCACCGAATAATAAATATTGTTTTCTCTTCCGCGTATATAGTTATAGCTTATTTGATATTTAACGAGGTGATGGCGATGAAAACAAGAATGAATAATAGAGAATATATTTTCTTATTTTCCACTTTTACGTTATATTATATATTAATTTATAATCAAAGACAGTCTAAATTTCGTTATATTATTATAATTAGATTATTGTATAAAGACTATGAGACCAAGAAAACTATTTATTAATGTAATATATAACATCACGAAGTTACATGTAAAATATAAGCTATAATGATATGCAATAAAGAGAAAACAATACATTTATTATTCAATGCAAAATACGTTTTCAATAATATGATACTTGATAATTAGAAAGAACTTATCTAATACGACCACCCACGTAGAATCTAAAATGAAAATTACTACAAAAAGATAAAATAAAATTTTAATTAAATTAAAAACTAAAAATAAAAATTAAATCATTCATATTCTATGTTAGCAAAGGACAACCCGACAACCTGCCAGTAGTGGCATGCTACTATAATATATCCCATCCCCGCACCACTAAATTAATTGATATAATATTTATAGAAGTTCCATTCTCCTTGATATTATAAATCTAAAACAAAATTTTATTTTAAAACATAATTTTATATTAATAAAGAATGACATAAGTGTTGTCCAATTTACTTGACTCTAACGTTAAATTTACATTATTCTGATTTTTCAAAATGTAAACACTTTCAAGAGTTTCCTCTTTATATCTACTTTTAACATCTTGTTCTAAAATATACATATTTTCAAAATCGAAAGAATGTAACAAGTCTAAACTATTGTTCCTCTAACCCGGATGTACCATTCGCACTTCGTAAATAATACTGATGTTCGTGTATTCTTCGCTTTGAGTATCAGCCCGTTTGTCCAATGTAATATCTGTCACAGTCCTTACCATTTATTTAGTGTACAACTCTCTCTTTTCAACATTTATCATCCATATTAATTTTAATTTTAATTCTATCATGGATGGGATTAAAAATATCCACCATTTCGTCCATACATAACTTCTCGATATATATTCTATCTTTTAGCTGAACTATATAGATCTTTTCTATATAGAAAAGATCTATATATATATTATATTCTATATTTATTAAATTTATATATATTAGGTTGTCGAATGGTACTTAAATCCTAGGCAATCGCACCTACTTGTTATGCACTGCGCATGTAATGTATTATAAATAAACTCATAAGAAAAATATTTAATTCTCGCGCATAAGAAACACAATTTTTTTTCAATTCCTTTTATATCTATAATGTAAAGAAATTTCGTAGTCACAAACTCCGTCTTTCTCCCTCTCTCTCTTTCAGTACGTTACGGCGATTATATATATATATATAGGCCCTCTTAATTGATTGTCTCAGAAAGAATATTTTATGTTATTATACGAACCATGTAAACACTCACGCGTACTTGAAATTTTTTTTTCTTTGAATTCGTATTTTGCAACGTTAAGCTTCGCTCAAACAACATTAAGGGAAAAAATCATCACATGTCAGTACATGCCTGGATCAGTATCCAGGCTTTCATAAATTCTTTTTATAAAATATAGAATATTTCGATAGACCGAAATTTTAAATGGATGGAAAGAATTATTTATTTTTAAGAAAAAACACTATTGTATCAACTAAATTGTAAAACGTTGTAAAAAATATTCATGTGTATAATATTTTTAGATATTTTTCTTTAATGAACAGTTAAACTTGAATATCCCGACAGGTAATGCAATGTATGTGTGTGTCTTTACAGAGTATTTTTAACATAAGTAATTAGTGATTGCTAGCGTTATTATAGTTAAATATAGGAGTCGCTTTTTTTCAATTAAACTGTCGTGCATCGACAGTTGTTGATCTTTGTTTGAAATTGCGCACATATCGGGATGCGGAAAGTAAAACGAGGGCAGGAGAGCGCGAGAATCGGTATGCGGGATTCCATATGCTCATTGGCGAGGGGGGGGGGAAGGGCGAGCGAAAAAAATCCATGCAAATAAAAGATGAAAGAAGTTGGAAAGAGGTAGAGTGGGAGATAGCGAGAGTCGGGCAAGAGAGTGAAATCGGCGGAAGGCGCGTATTACACACACGTGCTTGTAGGCCGCGGGGGGGGGGGGGTATGAGGTCGCTGGGAGTTGCTGGGGGGTAGCTGCCCGCGCCGAGCGATTGTCTTGTAGCGTTTATACCCCAACTTCCGGCCCGAGAGCTCTGGTTGGTTGAGGTATATATACATATACGTATGTACATACATATACGGAATTTTCGCGTCCATCGGTCCTCGCGGCGGGTGCGCGCGGACTGCAATTAAAGTAATTGGCCTCATTGTGCTGTCCGACGCACTGCATCGGAGTATATGTATATATATATATATAGAAGAGACGAAAGCTGATGCGAGCGCGCAGAGCGAATGAAACGCCTGCTCACATGCACGCGGGTGTCGGTTGTATACATATGAGCATATATTATATCTATATACAGCCGAAACTCGCCTGGCAGAGAAATGCATTTTAAATTCATCTGTGTGTGTACGTGTGCCTGCGTGTGCGTGCGTGTGCGTACAACACGTTATCCTGAAAACAAAAAGACGCGCTAAAACAGGGATTTCTCAGGGTGTATCGTCATTTTCTGCATCGTCGCGGCTCCCCGGAGACGGAGCGCGAAGCGCGACAGAGTGCACAGTAAAAATTTCCGTGGAAACCTCTACTAATACTTTTGTCATGCTATATGGATATACAGGACTAACATTATTATATTTAAATTTTGTAGCGCATATATAAGAAACATAAATAAGAAAATGTTTGTAGACGTTAATTTACTACTAATTATTTATAAAAATAAATATTTTTTTATTATGTACTTATAAGAACATGTTTATATAAAAATTAAAATTCAAGATAATGTAATTGAATATGGTTTGCGGACTCTTGAAATTGCTAAAGATTGGGTAGGTTTTGATGCTTCTAATTATATAGCTTTAATGAATGACCTTTTCTTTCTTGTTCACAGATTTGTTGTAGGAGAAGTGTTTCAGTGAGAGGAAATTTTCAAACTGATACGTTCTTGTACTGCATATATACTAAATATTGAAGAGATAAGGCTCGTGTAAATATGAATTTCAGATAAGAACTGTCGTTTGCGTAGACGGTGGTCATAGTGACAGGGATGGCGGAATAGCGAGGGTATCTGTGCAGAATAGGATAAATAGAACAAGAGAGTTTGGATCCTTGTGGAACCCCTACAGAGATCGGCCTAAGTGAAACAAGTATCTTCACTTTTACTCCCGGGATGTACCTTTTCAAAATAATTGGATGGTGCCTATGATAAGCAATCTCTACGAAAATCACTGAAATATTTCACAGGCGTCAAGAAGTATCATGTCAGTATAGTGTTTGTAATTAAAGACAATCAAGGATGAATTCAGTAACCCTATGAAGTTTATGGCAGATGTTGCGTCTCTTATGAAAACCATGTTGACGATTGGGGATGAAGTCTTTGAATTTAATGAATATGAGTATAATGGTATCAACTACATGAAAGATGTCCAAAACATGATTTCGGTGGAGTTTTTGAAAGATATTACTTCGAATGCCATCGTAGCCGCGAGCTTTTTCATTTTTCAACGCGTGGATGATGTCCTATATCTCTTTGGGAGAAGTATTACAATTATTCAGACTACAAAATTTATTTAAACAATTCTTTTTATTTAATTTTTTAATATTATATGATTTGTTTAATTAAAATATAAAGAAAACAATTATGTCACATTTTTTCTGTTTTTTTTTTTTGTTAACATGATATTGGATCATAAAATATAGTACAATAATCAGATAAATATTTTAATTATGAACATCTACTTTTTAGTGAAAAAACAAGTTCACTTTTTTACACTCTGTACTATCTTAACCGTTTTTGCAAATTATCCATAACTAACATAATATGTAGATTAAACTATTTTATTTTAATTTTTTATTTAATTTGATTTTATTTTATTTTGAATTATTATTTCCAGTAATAATTTCCATTTCAGATTTTACGAGGGTAAATATAAACAACGACAGTCCGTCTGTCATTATAATAGTCTTAGTAGATTATTATATATTAAGATTGTGAGACTGGTAATATTTGTTAATTTAAAAACACATCATTCTTTCTAAAATAAATACTTAGTTTTCTGCAATGAAATTAGAAGACATTCATAAATTATCTTTTATTTAAATCCTATATATACAACAAGTTCTTAATGTATGTACGTCGACTTAGACTCTTATACAAGCTCCTTTACGTAAAGGCAATTTGGACAATTTAGTTGGTAATATTATAGCGCACGAAGAAATAACGTGTACCTTGTTTGTCTTACATCATAATTATTGAATTTTTTATATACTGCGCTGAGGTTAAAATAATAAGAATAATAAGTATAATAAACGAAGACGCAATGAAGAATCTTCTCGCTAATTTAATCAGAATTAACGAGTCTCTGAATCCCTAGGCTGCATGTATATATGCGCATACGTGAAATTCGCGACTATTGGTAACTTAAATATAATATGTGATGCTAGCGGGTGAAGAGGAAAACTAAAAGAAAAGACAACCACGGGCGGTACAAAAGTACGTAAATGCATTAGTAAGATTTCGGAGTTCTTTAAAAATTTCTTTTCAAGAAACTCAAAATTATCGACATACATAAAATTAAAGCATAAAAAGTGTTACATGACAGAGTTAAGACTGTTAAAAAAGCATCTTGGAGTTCTTTCCACGTCATCGAAAGAGTTCTACAAGGGGAGATTGTAGTGAAGAAGTTTACTTTTATAGAAATGTTAATACTAATATAAGTTTTCATTGTATGCCCGAGCCTGAAACTGCTAAAATCGAGGCTAAAATTTATTTTGTGATATTCAAATGGTAAAAAGTTATAAATAATGGATCAAAATAATAAATATTAAATGCGCTAAGAAAACAGTTATTTACAGCTGCAATGACAGTTATACATGTATAACAATTATCAAGAGAACTAAATCTATTTAAAAAATTATTTTTAAGTTTTTTTTAAATATATTATGTGATTAATTGGAATGTTAAAAAAACAATTATGTCGCATTTATTTTGTTTTTTTAATATGCTATGGGTTTATAAAATATAATACAACATTTAAATAAATATTTTAATTATCAACACTTATTTAAAAAAAAAAAAAAAACAACCTCACTCCATGTATATTTTTTATTATCTTCACCACTTTTGCTTCGAAGCAGCGGAGCGCTCATAGATGCGGCGTATGTTTTCATTGCCAATAATATATATAATTTATCAGGCGTATAATTTGAAATGTTCTGATTTTACTGTTAATATTACTAGCAAAATATAGTTTGTATATATGAATAGTTTGTGATTGTTTTGCGCAATCAGATCGAAAATATCCGCATTCTAAGCGCTAAATGTTTATTATCAAGCCATATTACTTGTATAATAAAGTGGGAAAAATAATTTAGAATAATTATAAATATAATTTACCTTTTAACTTATAAGAAATATAAGCTCGACGTTATTTTACAAATATTAAATATTCATATTTCTGCCTAAACGAGCATTGAAAAAATTTTTCTAATTAAGTAAATTCTTTTTTTTTTATCTAGATAATAAACCAAGCGTTTTTTATATTAACAGAGTATTTTATAATTCATGACAATATATTTACGAATTGATTTGAGTGAAATAAAACTTCTTGTATTGAGCAAATATTTTCTTAATTGAAGAAAACTGATTTACTTGTTATAAAACAAGAAAATATTATTAATCTATAATAAAAATTTTGTTTTTAAGTTTATTATTATGCTTGGTTTGAAATTTTAAAATTATTAAAGATCATTTTCTAGAGAAATTCTTGGAAAATATTTCATACATTTTTTTTTATGGAATTCGACACTATCAGAGGAGTAATTTCCCTCTTTATTATAAGCATCGAAAATATTTGAAGGAAGTATGTACCATATGAATGGGCGCGCGTGCGCACGTCGGCATACGCAGGTACAGAAGGGACACAGCTATGAGTGTTGGGATATTTAATTTTTATCATCAAATTGCCTATGTATTTCTGAGTATGGGAATAATCAATAGTTTATGGTTATCGAGAACGTGTGTAACATAATCAACCATCAATGCAAAGGTTATATGTAACGCGATCGATCATTGAATCATGGCGAGAAATCGAAAGATTCTTTGAGACGACGTTGTTCCTTTAGTTTCAGTGTCAGTCCAGCTCTCCTCTCGGGGAGACGTATTCCTTCCTGCCTTTGTATAATTTTTTTTTGTACACAATCCCATAAAATATTAATGAGCACGTAACGTGTGGGCACGTAGCCATACGCACCGGCACACATGCATCATATATCGAGTCTCCGAAATAATGCAGAGGTAAGTAACTTTTATCCTAAGGTTTTATTCGTTCTTTATTTATCCATTGTCCTATTGTTTTTATTATTTATGTATTAATTTATTTATTTACTAAACTGTATCTTAAAATTTCATTCATTGTCAATTTTATGTTCTAATATCATTGCCTTTCTAATGTGAAGAAATGTCCTGTTAATTTACGAAAACTGGAAAAACAGCTCAGAAGCTTGAGTGTATTGAATAAATGAAGACGCGAAACGCGAAAACTTATAAACATCTCCATAGGATTGGCTACATGTTTTCAATCAACAAATTATTCGTACATCATAAACTTATTGCATTGTTCGATTACGAATATACTAATGAAATTCTGATATTAACAAAGTATTTTTTTATTTCTATAAATTTATTGATCATTATATAAAGTATCTTACTAATATATGGGACGTTAATAAGTATAGAAGTTAATTCTGAACATTTACAATGTTATAATAGAAAATATAAGTATTAAATTTTTAAGATATATAATGGAGATTTGAAATTTTTTTAAATTCTATATATTCAAATGATATATTATGATAAAATAAATAATTTCACTTGACGGTTTTTTTTATCCTGTATAAATATTTTATTTTATTTCATTTAAATTATTTTTATGTTATTTAAAGTCACTCTGTTTATGCTCCCAAATTTTTTTTATAACCAGCGATGAAGGTCTACGTTGTGTTTGTAAACAAAAATACACATGTAATTTTTTACTGCGGCATTTGTATCAATCGGCCGAGATCTTCACTTTAATATGATATATATATTTTATATTAGAATTTTCTTTAAAGCTTCTAATGTAATGCTGAATTTAAATCCTTTTTACAAGCCATATTGATGTCATTTTACCACAGAAAGTTTGGTTTATTTTAATGTATATATATTGCGATGACCAGATATGCTAATAAAATACCATTGCCAAACAACCGTGTGATAACATCACATCTACTACAAGTGAATGCACCTTGAAATATAACAGTATCCATCAGACATCCATCATGAGTCGTTGACACCGATCTCCGTCAGTCAGCTCGATGTACTAATTCGAAATTTATTCACTTATGTCCCATGTTTCGTCCATGTCATACTATCATATTTTATTGTGATAATCAACATTATCATATATTGTATAGAAATATACCAATTTGTTGATTTCAATTTAAGGTTAGATTAGAAGTAATTTTCAATATGTAATAATTGTTTTACAAATTAAATGCAATGCATTTTTATGTGAGATTTAGTAATATTTATGCGTAAATTGTAAGAAAATAATCTTAAATAATTTTCTCTTGAGTATAATGCCAGTAGTAACAATAATACTAATCGAAGCAAGATATAATCATATTAATATTCATAAATAATAATTAATTCTGCTTTCAAGAAAGTATTTTTCTATCTATCTGATATTTGGAATTCTTTTATTTAATTTATATTTGTAAGCTTTGCAAAAGTTTCATTTATATACAAAGAATTTTCTTTATTTATCGATGTTTTACAAAACCCTTATTTTTCTTAATATAATCTATTTTTTCAGCTTTCATTAACTACATACAGCTAAAGCTGTTATCTATGCACGTTGCGTAACTGCAGCATTATTACGTTTATTGAATACATGTTGAATATTATTTGAATATACTTATTCTTATATAAATGCAAATATAGTTTAGTACCTGTATCGATAAGGAAGAACTCTGTAAGTATAAAAAAATTACGTAGTAATTCGTATATGCCTTTATATAATAAATTGTTTTTATAAAATATAATTAAGTTTTTTTAGTTATAAATGTTACTACATTAAATCCCCATTTTTTAATTTAATTTTCTTTTTATGCTTGGATTTATATGACTAATTTATGTAACGTAAATATGGAAGATGACAAAAAGAAAATATTATTTTTTTAATATTTATTTGTTTGTTTCATTATTAAATCTTGCGTATTGAAAATATAAAACACATATCATGTTTACTTTTATTGTAGGTACCCATTTATAAAGCATTAAGAAATTAGAAACACAAGTCCTCGGTAGTATAGTGGTCAGTATCCCCGCCTGTCACGCGGGAGACCGGGGTTCGATTCCCCGCCGGGGAGTTTTTTTTTTTAATTCTGATGCAAAAGTTGTAATATCGTAACTTAGTATAAGTATTGAAAATGTGTATTTTAGAAAATGCACGCCAACCCAAAAAAAGCCTTCAAATACGTGAAATTTGCTTCGTATATAAGAGAACAATACAACTGTAGTAGGTGCGCTGAGGTCATATAAACGTGTTAAAATAAGTAAGACTTATTCAAGCAATTTTTAAATAAATATATTCATTATCAAATATCTAAAAATTACGTTTGACTCTTCTAAATCATTATATATAAAATCTAGTAGAAATATTATATTAGGAAATTACAGACCGTAGTGTGGAATATTATAGGAACTAAAAATATCAGAATCGTGAAATATTTTATGAAAACGAATTTATTTAGGATGGACAAGGAACGACTGTCCACAAATACGATCGTCAAAAGACTATAACTGGATCATTTCTAAATTCAAAATTCTGAAACTTTGCATTACTGTAGAAAATAAATTGAAAACTCCAAGAATTTAAACAATAAACGTATCAATCTTCGTTACGCATGAAATATGAAAGACGGTCGAGACGCTGGCAAAAAGAAAACATTTGACGCGACGCTGATTGTGATCAAACTAATCGGATTCACAACTTTACGATTTTATAAATGCTTTATGCAAAACTTAAATTATCTTGTTGAAAATAAAGTTACATGCCTAATACATTTATAAAGACTTTACATTTTCAAATTTCAATATATGTTATTACTTTATTTTATTTATATAAATAAAGAGTCTGATTATTCATATTATTACAAATATATGAGCTTTTTATAAATAGAATCTAACTTTCTTAGAATATATTTAGCTTTTTATTGTACTTATTCCGTAATGTGAATTTAATTTTCCGTAATTTCATAATGTGAAAATTTTATTATCGCTAGCGAAGAAAACTCTGAGGTAGTAACGAATTTTTATAATTTAAAGACATACAAATTTAATAGTTTAATGCTTAAAAATGAGAGAGGCCCTTCCTAAGATATTATTACATTTTCAAAACAACTAGAATTAGAAGACTGACAAGTTCTGAGATTGATTTGGAAAATCCTTGGGACGAGGAGGGGGGGGGGTTACAAAATTACCAGACACAGAAAAATATTTTTTTCTCGCACTCGCTAATTATAATTATTAAATCCTCTTCATTTGTCAGTTTCAACGTTCAATTTATTAAAAACTAAAATTATATACTTTGATGAAATAAACATATGTGAAAATAAAAAAAATCAAATTCAATTTTTTATTTAAGACTTAAACATTTTGAAATTTATAAAATAATTCAATACCTATTTAAATGTTCCTAAAGAATTACATATAATGGGTTACAATTAAAAATGTTTTATAATATTTAATCTTTTTGTGTAAATTGCATAAAAACAAGCTTATAATTATTATTAACTCGAGATCAAATAATGTAGTATTGTCTTGATTTTCTTTAAAAAACTTATAAAAAGTTTTAATAACCATGAACAATTTAAGGTAGTCTATAAGGCGAGATGATAGTAATTGCTCGAGTCGCTTCGAATCAAATAATAAATTCTATTTTTTTTAAATAAGCGTGCTTATCGTTTATAAAAAATTGAGATCTCGAGCATCATATTATATACAATAATATATTTATATTCATTCCTGTCTTTAATAATGAAGTATATTTTTTGTATCCGTTAATCCTAAGATATTCAAATAATGTACCATAATGAACGTACGCTAAAATTTTTATTATGTGCTATGAAAATAAATTTTATTTTTACGAGTCCATTGTTCATCTATTTTATGCATTTGTAACAAAATTATGGAAATATTATCCAAGGCTTCAATAATTTTTTAATTAGGAGAAAAACTGCTCTTGTAACGAGTACAGTTGCTTAATAAGATCTTAAAGTAATGAAGTAGTTCTCTATTTAACATCAATTACGATTTTTAATTAATGTAGGGTTTTATTATTTACGCTTTATGATTTTATATATAATTTACGTAATATTCTAAAAAATCGTATAATATTATAATGTGTAATGATCATTTCTGATGATGTACAATGTTATTTCCAGGTATTGTAGCTCGAAAGAACCGTATAATCTAAAAAACCATAATTTATTGTAAGAGGTGATGTATAATAAAATTCAAAAGAATATTGCATATCATATATCGGAAACAAACTGCTTAATTGGATTCAGAATAAATGTTTTTTATTTAATTGTAAGCAGTAAAATTAATACGTTTTAGATACGTATATAATTATGAATATTTAAATTATATTTTAAAACAATGGAACAAAAGAATCTAATTTTGAATATGTTTATTGAATTTATTATAGAAGATGGAATTTTTTGATAAATAAATATATGAGAAACATAGTATTTTTTAAATAATAAAAGCATTGTATTATATTATAGCAATAAAAGCATAAAACTACATTAATTCAAAGTATTTCACTTGACTTATTCGTAATAAATTTTAGGAGTACTCGATATAACTTTTTGAAATAGTAATTTCAATATGTTTCATTGTTTACTTCAATTTTCTATTACTGCAGGTGACGCACACTTATCTGTATAATACGTGTAATGATTTTGGTAAAAAAATCATTAAAAATTCCGGTCATCGGGGGGCGGCGTTTAATTTATTTCCAGTACGAGGAGTAGAGTGAATAGGTGTCTAGTATATACGTATGGAATAGTTAACTTTATTACATTACCAAAAAATCAAATAAATAGTTGATATAACACAGTAAATAAAAAAATTAACGAATAATCAAAAATTACAACAAAAAATTGGTCGTTTAAGAAGCAATCTTACGAAACTTCATCTGAAATTGATTAATACTACTAAATTAAATAAGGCAGAATTATGAAAAAATGTAAATAATATCATTCATTCGGAGAAAAAGTGCGATGAAGTAGTATATATGAGAACTATTAGTGGTA
Source organism: Sycobia sp. Sy_11 (assembly GCA_018907035.1). NCBI lineage: Eukaryota > Metazoa > Arthropoda > Insecta > Hymenoptera > Epichrysomallidae > Sycobia > Sycobia sp. Sy_11. Next base: position 202,088 of record JACCIC010000302.1, read on the forward strand.
AATACTACTAAAAATTTTCCTTTTTTATAATTCTATAGCATTATAGTTTCTTATTCTTCTATTTTTATATAAATATAGTATAGAAAAATCATAAAAAAAAAGAAGCGTTACACGTTCACTACTGTACACGTTAGTCGATATGACACGCAGTACCAAAAGTTCCTTAAAAGTTGATTTTTTTTACAATCTTCTGCTTGTAAAATACCTCTTATTGGGAGCTTGGAGCTTCAAATTAGAAAATTTTAATGTTTGAAACTCGCTGGTGTGTATGAGCGAATAGAATACTTTATATTTCAGATTGAACATTCTCTTTTAGGATTTAAATAATTTCATATCTTCATTGGAAAAGGGTTTGGAATTCTTCATACCAGTTTGTTCATATCTCTGCTACCGATATAACAAGTACTTATTAAAAAAAGTTTTTAAATTTCTCCATTATACTTTTTACATCCCTGGTAGAAATCTAACAATTTTTAATAGGCTGGAAAGTAGTTACTAGGTAGTAAAAATAGAATCAATCATTGTGGCTAGAAACAAGGTAAATCTTAGAATGCAAAATGTGAACGTTGTCAATAAAATTAAGAAAAAGGTAGAAACAAGGTTTAAAAACTAGTTAAAAACTAGGTAGAAACTAGGTAGAAACTAGGTTGTTTTTAACCTTGTTTTTGGTTAGTAAATGAGCAATTTATTTCCCAATTAATATTTATATAATATTATGACATTATGTTGATGATTTAATAAAAGAAAAATCATAAGATATGAAAACTAATAATTTAAAAAAATTACAAAGTAATAATAAAGTCTGCTTGTCGTTCGATTTTGTCATCTTATAAATTATACGTAATAAATTAGTTTTGGAAATATTTTCCTTTTATTATTTAATATCTAAAATTTCGCATGAAGCAAATTAAAAAATTCTATTTTTTGATGTCTTATATCGGCTTCAATTATTGGTTGTTAATTAGTAATTCTATTCTATTTATTTATAAAATAAATAATATCATTTGATATTTTTGAAATTTTATAAAATAAAGTTAATTTTTTAAATTAAAAATCATGCTGAGTTCATAACTATAACTCGTAACTTGAATTTATGGAGAGTGTATATACGGCATGTCTGATGATTTGCCATTCCCGCAAGTGGTAAAACATTATCTTGGTTAGTATATAAGCCCGATTATGACTCCTCATAAGTATAACATATTTTATACGAATGTGTAAGCTATGGTCAATGCGTTGTATATGTATTTAGATGTATATGGTATATAGAACCAACGTACTTATAAGTTATTTCAAAATTTTCGAAATCAGCTTGATAATCATTTATAATTAATTAATTAAAATAATGATTCAAGTCAACGAATTTACATAAGAAAGCAGAATAACGATATCAATTTTTTAGCTAGGTTATATGTTACACCTCGCTTAACCTTGTTTTAAGATAAATTTTAATCATAATCAAAAATACATTGATACGAAACTAACTATAATCGGCCTTAAATACCTAAAAAATAGCTTGAAAAAATGTAACTATAAATCGGCCGGAATGACCGTAAAAACGTTACATATTTTCCTATTTATTACCGAATAAAGATACCCTGTTACTAGGTATCTTTATTTGAAAATTCCTTGTTTATACCTTAAAAATAGAATACATTTCTACCAGGGATTGTAAAAATTTGTAAGCTATATTTATTTTATGTGTCAAATTCTTTTTAAGGCGTATAAAATTAATAAATATACGTTTGCTCATCAGTTGATCTGAATTCCCGTGACCAGGAAGACTGAAATCAAAGCTCCAACTTCGAGGTCATTCAACAATGGCTCTGTCCAAATTCGATCTAAACAGGATTCATCTTATATAATGTACCTGCATCATGGATTCCTATTAATTCGTTGTTACAATTGTGAGCAATTTAACTATATAGACAGTCCGACTGCGAATTTCCAAAAAATATTCACAACCGATTTTGCTGTATATACGTATACTTATATGTTTTGGGGTTCTGATTACTAATATCAAAGTGGATTTTGGTGTAAATTGAATTTTCATATCAAGAACATATATCAAAAACATTCATTTTATTTCAAAAATATGCTGCTAATTAGTATAATTAAAACGAAAAATAAAATCCTAAGGTCTTGTACTGTAACTGATGAATTTTACAAAATTGTTAAGAAATATATGAAAATTAGACCGCAATCTTGTAAAAAAAGATTTTTTGTAGAATTCTCAAATGGTAAGTGTGTTCAACTACGTATTGAGATTCATAAGTTAGGCGCGATGCCAGAAAAAGTGACTTTATATTTAAACTTTTCTAATGTCGATGAATAGACAGGGCTCGCTTTCATAGAATATCTGCTATATTATTAGTAGATATTGCTCAGTCAGTTAAAGAGACACGATGTCCGGAAAACTAGCACAGTTGCAGAAGGATATATTACTGATTCCCTTATTAACAAAAAAATAATTTAGGAGCAAATAATGTCAGGTATCGTTTTCGATAATGTAAATATTAAAATGTGTTAAAAGCTAAATTCGGCGTTGCGAAATGTATTGATTGAGGTCACGGTACTTGTATGTATATGAAAAATGCGATAGACAGACAACACGCGGAGAAACCTCGGGGATAAAAGTAATTAGGCTGGTCGGAACAGGTATAGGTAGCCGAAATTTATGAATTAGGAGCGATAGTTCAGGAGAGACAGAAGAATTTGAGGAAGGATTGTCTAAAGATCAAGACGCGTGCGCGTAGGCCAGGGTTAGTGAATATAAAAGAATGATTTATTCGATAGGTAAAAAACATAAGTGCTAACTATATTCTAAAACAGAATTTTTTCCATATTAATAATTCCTTTACTATCACGGAGGGAGTCCCTGGATGAGTGGGGCTCTAAGGCAAGGGGCTCATGGGCTACTCTACAAAGACGATCTTATTCAGGAATAACAAGACTACATAAACAAACGAAAAATTTATTGAGCAATGAAATAAATCTTTGTAGTACTGTTCATCTATTATCTACAATAAATATAATTAAATATATTTGTTTAAATTTAAATTTAAATTTAAATACTAATTAACATGATTCTAGGAATATATCTGAGAAAGTAATGTCATTGTTGATTTTCAGCTGACTACAGCATTCCATATTTTTAAATATTAGAAATAATTATCAAATTTGGAAAGTATACCTAAAGTTATACATTTTTAAATCTATTTTTAGCATTAGTATATTAAGATCGACCAAATAGTTAATTTTATTATCCTGACAACATTTTTCCTGGATCTTCCAACAAATGTTTCTTCAATTCAAAATATAATTAATAATACAGAATTAATATTTCATCAAATTCATATAAATATTATAAAGAAACATAAATACTAATGAATTGACTTTTGAAAAAAACTAATTCTCAAATTGCTTTCGTAACATATTGCGCGGACAACGTAGTTTCCAAGTAGGACGTAAATGAATATAAGTTTCTTGAAGTTATTCTGATTCCATGATCGGCTTATACACAGTAAGTGCAGAAGGTGAAAAACATGTTCCTGTTTAGTAATTGTAATACAACATAAATGGTAATTGCGATATAATACTTTTTCATAATTATTCTACAAGAATTGTGCTTACAATATAGAAAATATAGAAAAAGACATATACTATTAAAAATGTTGTTTTATTCATGTTTTTATTGATATATATATATCTGAATGGTTTCAATAAAAATATATTGAAATATATTTTACGCGACGCGAGTCTGAAAAGTTTGTATTATTCAAAAATTTGAGATTCGATTATTGTACACATTATCATTTTTTTTTCACTGCGATTTAATATTTTTACATCACCTCGGCTTGGCCTCGGTTCCACAAATGACGGGTGGGCATAAATTGACCATAGTTGTGCTAAAATGTCCTGAAAATGATATCAATACTATTACAAATATTTCCAGTCAAATAATTTGGAATATTTATTCATACAATTGTACTTTCGGCTGGTGAGTAAGAAAAATTGCATACGACCCTTGATCAGAAAGCGCGATACCCTATTTTTGCTTTCCATTAAGGCCGTTGATTAGAATCTTTTATTTAAAAAGTCATTGAAGAAGATTACAACCGTGAACAGGATTCATTTCCTAGGGCTTTTAGATCGGTGTTTGGAGATATTTTCCAAAAGGAAAACAGTAAATTGCCAGCACGTACATTTGACAATGGCATAACTTATATTTAATATAGAGGTCGTTAATTTTCCATCGTAGACCAATATACTTCGTCATGGAATGATTTCTGACGCTGCTGCTTGGCTACTGAAGGTGTGTAGCGTGTATGACAATAGTAAGCAGACATAATAACAAAGCAGTTAGCACGTGGTGACTGATATCAGTGATATTATACTCTTAAAATTAAAAGTTATACGTAATATTTACAATTGAATTGTACTTTTGTCGACTACCCATATACAATTAATAAATATTTTTTTATTGGTCTTACAGTCCAATCAATTCAATTTAAAAATAAAATAAAAATAAAAATAAAAAATAAAAATAAAAATAAATAAAAAATAAAATAAAAATTAAAAATAAAAATTAAATTAAAAATTAAATTAAAATTATAATGACAGTCAGACTGTCCTTGTTTACATTCACCCCTCGTAGACTAATTTGAAAATAAAATATTAGCTGAAAAAATTCTTTGTTAGTAAAGTGCAGTCTGACTGTCCCCAACACCCTTACCCAATTGAAGACTTGTCCAACGTTTCGAGCTCGCTACGGCTCCTCATCAGGGACTGATGTAAACAAGGACAGTCTGACTGTCATTATAATTTTAATTTAATTTTTAATTTAATTTTTATTTTTAATTTTTATTTTATTTTTTATTTATTTTTATTTTTTATTTTTATTTTTATTTTATTTTTAGATTGAATTGATTGGACTGTAAGACCAATAAAAAAATATTTATTAATTTGTAATATTTACAGTTACATATTTATATTTTTTATATTTTTTAAAGTGTTTTTTATATTTAGTGATTTTTTATAATTAATCACTTTTTATCAATAGTAGGGTTTAAAAATTATTTATATTTAAAAAATGAAAAATAAGTAATTTTGAATATGTATGCTGTGATATTTAGATTTGATGTAAGAAAACTATTTCCAAAGATATCTGTGTGTGTGTGCTTGCGTGAATGTGTGCGTTCAACACATTGAATATAAGATTTATATATAATTTGAATTTATCCTACAAAATGATGTTGATTTGTATTTAAAAAAATAATAAATGGAATTTCTTTTAATTTTTCCTTGTCCCTGAGAAATATTATTCAACAGTAATAGCTCCGGATTGATATCAATTGTATCTGGAATTACTATTGGATACTGGAATCTGCCTTCTTTCTTCAAACAAACGTTATATAATATGTATCAACATAGAATGTAATAAGATACCAGATTTATTTTTTTATTTTTAGATTATTAAGTATTCATCTCCATCGACATATGAGATGGCTAATTGAGCGTTCCACCATTACCCTTGTAGAAGATAGTAATTTATTAAAATGAATTTGTTCTACAGTTACATGCCCATACTCTTTGTAAAGAACCATTACATGCTTTTGAATTGTATAGGCTGAATCACCTAACAAATGGTTGTTTTGTGGAAAATATTCATAGTAACATTTTTTTTGAACTCCAGAATATTTGAATACTCTCATGTTCTGTACTGATCCAGGCAGCCCAACATGACCTGAAAATATTAGGTTGTCAAATATCTCCCTTCCATATTTTCGTATTACGAATTTCGCGGCTATGTAAAAAGCGCTACAGAGCTCGTATCTGGAAATACTAAACATCATTTTAAAGGTATTGACATAACGTACAAAACGACGATGTGCATGATTTGTTTGAATATTGCGTTCAAAAGTTATAGACGTGTAAACATGGAGTTCACTAACGCCGAAATTCGCGCTATTTTAAAGTTTTCCTTCGTCAAAGGCAAATCGGCTAGAGAAACGTTCCGTGAGATTATTGGTGTTTTGGGAGATGGCACGCTATCACTTCGAACCGCAGAGGAATAGTTTCGACGATTCAGAGTCGGTAAAAACGACATCGTCGATAAGCCAGCCGGCGGAAGACCTGTGACGATGAATACCGATCAAATCATGGAATTTATCGAGTTAGACCGGCATGTGGCATCTCGTGACATCGCCCAGGAGATGAGAGTTAATCACCAAACCATTTTAAACCATCTGCAGAAGGTTGGATACAAAAAAGCTTGATGTTTGGGTGCCGCATGATTTGACGCAAAAAAACCTTTTGGACTGAATCAACGCCTGCGGTGTGCTGCTGAAACGGAACGAACTCGACCCATTTTTGAAGCGGACGGTGACTGGCAACGAAAAATGGATCACATACGACAATATCAAGCGAAAACGGTCGTGGTCGAAGGCCGGTGGACTGTCCCAAACAGTGGCTAAGCCGGGATTGACGGCCAGGAAGGTGTTGCTGTGTGTTTGGTGGGATTGGAATGGAAACATCCACTATGAGCTGCTCCCATATGGCTAGACGCTTAATTTTATCATGTACTGTGAACGAGTGGGCCGCTTGAAGCAGACTATCGACCAGAAGCGTCCACAATTGGCCAACAGGAAGGGTGTAGTGTTCCACCAGGACAACGCCAGACCACACACTTCATTGATGACTCGTCAGAAGCTACGGGAGTTGGGATGGGACATTTTATCGCATCCACTATATAGCCCGGAGTTGGACTCAAAAAAGGTTTGTGAAAAGTGGCTGTCCGAGGTCTTCGCAAATAAGGAGAGGGATTTCTACGAGAGGGGTATTATGAAGTTGCCGTTTAGATAGAAACAGATTATCGAACAAAATGCCGGATATTTGAAGTAAATACGACCACTGTAACACTTTTTATAAAGCATTGAATGAAGAGCAAAAAAGCGGAAGGGAGATATTTGACAACCTAATATATTACAGTGTTATATTAACATTAAGAAAATTATACAATTAGTCGTTTGTCAATTTTATATTCTCTCGAAAAATGTACTAGTACGAAATAACCTTACATATATTGTGAATTGAATGGACATATTTTTGATTTATTTAATTCTATGAACATTTTTCGAAGAAGGAATGCTAATGTAACATGTTTGCCATCAATTGCTCCCAAGACCTTAGGAAATCCATATTTTTTTCTACTCTTTGAAATGTGGAATCTGATTCAGATTCTGCAGGCCATTGCAGAAAATAATTTCGAAAGTTACAAACAGCCACGACAACATGATAAACTGTACGCCAAGCCATTGCTTTTCCTATGTCAAATTTTGTAATTACTTACCTATAACTATATATTATACAAGTGCCTATAAGCGATATTTTCAAAAATTATTTTTAAATTTCCATGCATACTTATAACAATCTGGAGTCCCAAAAACATACAATGAAAGATAAAATTCTCTCTTTGGACAGAATGGTATTTTTCCAAATCCACATGTTTCGGCTCTAAGTGTGGCTTCAATGTTAATAATAAATAATTAAATATTGTTGGATGTATTATAAAATGTAAGTTTTAACAATATATAATTTGTAAATAAAGTTGCATGATAATATAGTAATTTTATTTTAAATAAATCTACGAAATTGCCAAAAGTCTTTTACTGATAACATTTTCAAGTATTGCAAATTCTTGTATGTCCATATTTACTATATGTTTGCTAAAATAATTTGGTAAAAACTTCGGTTACAGTAATAGCATTGCGTCTATACAATAGCCCCCAATAGCACTTATGCGTTAAATGCATATAGCCAGTAGCGTCAGAAACCATTTCATGAAACTTACTGTTTTACATTGGAAACATACTGTAAGGTTCTGAAATGGTAAACAAGGTTGGGTGTATAAAGGAATGACGAACCAGAGAGATATATGTATGTGTAGACAAAAAAGATAATTTATTCACTCAGTATTTACAAAATTATGTAACATACAAATATATACAAAGTCTTTTTCAAAAGTTCCCAGGATCTTTAAACAGATGTTCAACCAATGGCGGTACCTGTTTGTGATCATGCACGTTCAAAAGGGACATCTTCTATGTACATTCTGTTGAAGTTTCATGGTATTTGTAAAAATAGAAGCGAAGTTATTGCACCTCAAGTGACAGGGTGTTTTGTTTTTTGATCGGAAAATGAGCATTGAGCAAAAAGCTAACATCAAGTTTTGTTTTAAACCCGGCAAAACTTTTACCGAAACACATCAAATGATGCAACAAGTTTATGATAGTAAGAGTTTTTATTTCGTGCAATAATTAATGAGTGGTTTCGACATTTCAAGGACGGCAGAGAAAACCTCAATGACAATGAACGTTCGGATTGGTTAAGAGAGGAGGTAAAAATAAGGAACATTGAAAAGCTACGTGAATTCATCAAAAATAAGCCAAAATCGTTCGTGTATCACATGAAAGTGGAATGAAATGTGTCAGTAGCATCGATTCGTCGCATTTTGACCGAGCATTTGGGCCTCCGAAAGATTTGTTCGTGTTTTGTTTCACACAAATTGACTAAGGCTCAAAGAGCACTTCAAATTCAACATTTTAAAGTCATCATTAAAGAAGCGAAAGGGGGCCAAAACTACCTTTATTCTATCGAAACTGGCGTCGAAATATGGTGTTTTCAATATGGTCCCAAAACCAAACGTCAGAGTGCCGAATGGAAAACTCCCGATAACCCAAGTGGACAAAATCGCGCTTGGAATAATCGAAAATCAAAACAATGCTCAACGATTTCTACGATTCCAATAGCATTATTCGCCAGAAATTCGTTTCATCTGGCAAAACGGCGAAGCGTTTGATTGCCTGTATTCGTCATGTTCGGCCAGAATATCGTGAAAGTGGAGGCTGTCGTTTGTTGCATGATTACTGCGCCGACCCATCCATTAACATTGGTAATTGATTTTTTTGTCAAAAACGGTATTTTGACGGTCAATCGCTCACCGTATTCACCTGATATAGCACCTTGTAACTTCAGCGGTAAATTGCATTAGATGATTTCATGTCACCGACATGAAAAAGTCATTGACATGCTGTTCGAACACGTTAAAGTTAGTATTGACACGGAAGGGGGCTATTTTTAAGCAAGTAAATGAATTTTGCAAAAATAATTTCTTATCGTGATTTTTTGAAAAGTATTAGCGTGTACTAGCAGCTGAATACGATATCCCGACTCTATTCATACTTTCATAACCGGACGGTAAAATACAATGTCCAGGTGTCTCTGGACGATTTCTACGAGGAGTATTGTATTTAGTTGATAGGAAACGATGTCTAACTTCCTTGGGATGACTTCTAGTAGAACTATCGTGTTTAGTTTATAGGAAACGATGTCTAGCTTTCTGGGGATGACTTCTACGGGGAGTATTATGTTTAGTTGGTAGGAAATGATGTCCAGATATTTCTGAACGACTTCTACAGAGAAATTCGTGTTTGGACAGTAGAATATGATGTCCAGGTGCCTCCAGATAATTTCTACGGAGAGTTGCATGTTCGAAAGGTAGAAGATGATATCTAGGTATGACGCGACGACTTCTATGAAGAGATTCGTATTCTTTTATTCGAACACACAAACTTCCAGTAGTGCAGTGCAGTAGCAAATGTGGCCGTGTCTTCTTCAATTTTTTATCGAAGCGATCGAATAACTCACTGTAGTATTGTCCATTGATCGTCCTTCCTTTTTCTGAAAAGTCCATTAGGATTATGCCCTTCGTATCCCAAAAAATCGTCGCCACGACCTTTCCTGCCGATGGGACCGTCTTCGCATTCTTTGGAGCAGATTCACCGCGGGAAATCCATTGTTGTGATTATTGCTTTGTTTCTGGCGTGTAATGATGATTCCAGGTGACATCAACGGTGACAACTCGACGCAAAAAGGCCTTCGGATCTCGCTTAAATTGTTCCAAATACTCCTTCGAAGTTAACAGCCGCTTCCGTTTGTTGTCTACCGTGAGCAATCGCGGCACCCATCGGGCCGACATTTTTTTTATAGCAAATTTATAATGTAAAATATTTGTTTATTAATATTTGAAATTTGTTTTGGCGTCGTTTGATAGATGGCACACACGGTAATAATACCAGCTTCCCTAAGGAAAGTCCTCTGTCTTCAAACACGGGTACTTATTGAATTATATATATATATATATATATATATATATATATATATATATATATATATATATTCGGATATTTGCGTAGTTTAAATTCAATTCGGCGAATATTTAGTTATTGGCGTCAAATGAACTTAAAGCAAAAAGAATAGTCTGTGAAGTAGAACTTTTTTGAAGCGGACTCTGAGTAGCAGCTTTTTATATGGAAACGATGATAGGTAAATTTTTTTATAGGAATATAGATTTATACGTAGAGCATCTTTTACATATATATTATTGAACTGTTTAATAAATCAAATAAATTATTATCTCAGGCGAAGCTGAGACGAGGGATATTAATTGTTTTATATTTTCTAACTAAACAACTTTTATAGCAATATAAAAACATCTGCGGCCTGAGTGACTATGTCGAAGCATTACCAGTGCTTTGTTGAAGAGTGCACGCCAATGAAGTTGGACGATTGAAGCCCCAATCTCTAAAACGAGGTGTGCAAGTCACCAACGACATTTGTTACGTACAATTTAATCATGCATCATAATTATAAGCTTTATTATATTACTTTATTTTTGACAATAAATCGTTAGCATGGGCCGAAATTATTTATTGTTTTTGTTTAATTTACTTTGATTTCTACATTCATTGTGGATAGAATTTAATCCGGAATACTGACGCAAATGTTGATTACAGACAAAGGTCAATACACTTAATATTCAAAAGCATATTACAGTTGATGGGAGTTAAAATTATACTGGCCATCGGCAATAGTATAATTAATGCAAATGCGCACATATCGCGGGACAACACTTTGAATACCGGAAGAAGTCCCTTTTTCTGTGTCTGCTTCTTCTTCATCCACATATCATTATTATTGTTATTATTATTATTATTCCGAATGTGCACGCTCGACTAAAAGACTGATATGCGCGCTGGAATAAACATTAAATGCCGTTCCGCTGAAGGACTTATACAGGACGATGATGGTGCGCATTCGCGGACACCGGCTCGCCAGGCCCGCGCGCGCTCGATATAATTAGATTCCGAGATTACGATAATTGGCGCATAATGCGCAAGAGATACAGAGCAGGAGTCTTGTATGTTGCACGCGCGCATCGCCCTCTAACTTGGCCAATTTCATTATCGACGAGAGTTGCGTGAGTATGTATATATACAGGTATACATTATATTTATACGTTTGCGCATGCGTGCACTGCAAGCGTCAAAAATAAGCGGCGCGCATTAAGAAACGCACGCGGTCGCTACACTTTGCAGCTGCCGTCGGGCCCTATACCTGGCCTATCCCTATATATACTGATAAAATGCAACGGCGCGGCGCGCAGATGAGCGAGAGGCGCTCCTAATGAGGCTCTGCGCCGGCGCGCGAGCAGAGCGTGCATAAATTTCCCCCAAAAAGTCTCGCCGCTGTGACATTTCCTGTTTTCTCAATTATTCTCTCTCCTTTCCCATATATACCCACTATCCGCACCTCCTCCCCAGTATTTCTAATACGACGTTTACGAGGCCGTAACTTTTATTTATGAACTCGGCGCGGGCGCTCTCTGCGCCCCTCCCCCCTCCTACAGCCCTTCACCTTTTCGTCCAACTCACTCAATGTGTTAGCGCAGCATATAAAAAGTGGTATTATGGATTTTTTTCTCGTTCGGGCAAAGGAAAGGCAAAATAAAAAATTCGATCTCGATTAGGGGCGATGGGACGATTCAATTTTCTTCTGCACCATAAATATAAATTTGTAGCTGAAAGTTTGTCATAAGCTTACCTTCGCATAAAGCTGTTTGCGCTTGCGTTTGTCAAAATATATAGCATGCCTCAATGAATGAAATTATATGGATAATGCCTATTAGTTTTCGCCTCCATTCATATGTGAATTACTTCGTCTTTTCATTTAGGCACATAAAAATAACACAAATCATCGAATTTTTTAGTTTAAAAAAATTCATATCTGTTTTGAGCTCTAAAGAAACATTTTAATTCTTTCAATGGCAATGTGGGAGAGGAAGGGTTCTTACAGTTTCTTATTAGCGCCACTACTCTCGCCAGTTTTAAGAAATAAAAACTCTCGCATATGTCAAATTCCTTAGCTCCTACAATCACCTTCATGATTCGAAAGCAATTAAAAAAAACCTAATTATATACGCCATCGGCAGTGAATTAAACATTTCAAAACACTACATACCTTATCAGTTTTATCCAATGGAAGTCAGTTTCAAAAACTAAAGTGCCATGTATGAGGTCTTATTATTAGATAAGAAGACTCTGCGCTTCAAATGCGTTCCAGAGAAGTAAAGGGACCAAGCGAATGCATTGTTGTGGAACTGGTAGTGTCTACTATGCGAATAAGAAAATTCGTTTTCGACACTGTAATATCCAAGCGTGACAAAACATACAAGCAATTTATTAATGTGAAATTTTCGTTTAATTTAAAAACCTTAGAGTAAGTGCCGAAAGTTTTAAGAGGCCCATGGTAAAAACTTTTGTATCTCGTACGAAATAATTGTATTTCCGAAATAAATGGTTTTTTGAAAACCGAGAGGATGCCAATGATACATATCTCCAGAATGAATTTACTCTATTTAAAATCTACAAGCAGTGGCCAAAATTAGTGAAATTATCACCGAATAGGCTCCAAAGAGTGAAATTGTAAATAAGACATATTATTTGAATGTTTTGGTGAAATAAGAACATTGGGAGATAAACTACATAACAAATGGGCGAAGTTATGGAACAAGAAGTTGTTGATTTTGCATGATGGAAATTCACGTTTATATAATGCACTGTCTTTCAAGTGTTATTTAGTTGTTAGACGCATTCCCGTGCTGGAATACATTCCATTATCGCCTGACTTAGCATCCTGCGACTTTTTCTGCTTCTGATAGTATTCCTGGAAGTGGTGGAGCAATAATCAATAGAGCTTGTAAATACTTTTGTGAAAGAAGTCTTACAAAATTGCTTTGACTAATAAAAAAATGATATGCAATTATTAAAATTTCAAAATTTAAATATCCTAATTTGTATTTAAAAACCTCAGCTTTTAAATCATCTACATCTCATTTAGTGACTGATTTCAGATCTAGGCTTCGGTGTACTCCCAGATCACATCTTCTAGAAGAAAGTCTTTTGCATTGTTATTATTCATAGACCAAATGTATTATAGTAGTAACAACAGTAAAAAATATTGTAAACGTTTACGCCCAAGATTTAGAATATGCTTTTAAAGAATCAAAAGATACATCAAAGCATAAAATAACAACTTTGAAAAATTTAAAGTCTTTTATAGTATATTCCAAACAAGGGAACAACAATTAAATCAAGAAAATTAAAAAAAAGCTTTTCTGGTTATTTTAGAAATGATTTCACAAATGTTTATACAATCCTTTATATAAACAGAGCTATACAAAAAGATTATAACATATAGCGATTAGGAAAGAATTTAAACAAAATTTCTAAAATTATTCAGTTCGAACTAAGTTCTTATAACAAGATTTTTAAAGAATCGCTGTAGAATCTTCACATAAAAATTTTCCATTATTATTTTCATATCCTAAAGCAAATTCTTTCAGAAACCTTTCTTAAAATTCTTATAGAAATCATTTTTGTCCTTGCTCAGGAGAAATTCTTTCAGAATTTTTTCTTATATGTATTTTTTCTCATTATTGTTTAAGAATCCTTCGGTGAATCTTTTCGCGCCGTATGAGGAAAAAATGTACTTCAATAAGTGGGCGAAAAGTGCTTTACTATGTATCTCTTAATGCAGATGTACTGACGATATATCTTAGGAAACTTATCCCGCTCTATATATCCATATTGATAGTTTATGCTAATGCCTTCGAAGAAAATGATTTTTGTTGTTGTCAGCAAAGCAACGTCGTATAAAATAACAAGTTAAATAAAACTAGTTTCAGCAGATCCATTAAATATGACGATAAAATTGAAGACGGGTCTAATGTAGTATAAGGAAGTGCATATATCAAGTTCAGGAAAATTCTAGAATAATATTACACCTTCTAATGATGTTTAACGATCAAAATTACGACCGATACATCACATAATTTTTTGATAGCATACACATCGTCTTTTAATAGCTACCATAAGTCTTAACTTTAACGATGGAAATTCGCACATGGAGTTTCTTCTTAACAATTTTTCCGCAGCATGAATATTCAAGGTACTAAAATTCAATTACTATTATCTACATCATTTCTAGTCTGTGCAATTTCTTTATTAATCACGTATAAACCCATTGCATGTATGCATAAAAACCTTTATAAATTATCACACATTGCCGCAATAAAAATGGAAGGTCTTTTTGTCAAATTTTTTTCTCAATAACTAAGCAATGAGTCAAATTTAAAAATCGATGCTTTATTGTAGAAGAATATTTTTTATTTATATTTATCCTACAAAATGATGCATTGACCTAAGATACATTTAACACTATTTTTTCCTAACGGAAATATCTGTGAATACTTCCGCCGTTTCTATACAACCAACCATTTTTTTTAAATCCAGGTTAGTCTTCCTTTATAAGTAGTGAAAATTAAAATTTTGCTTGAAAAATTGATTACACAGTTGTAATTTTAATTTCGCAATTGAATGCACTTCCTTAGCATAATTATATAAACCATTGGTGTATACTTATTTTCAATTCAAGTTTCATCAGTGCGCTAAAAGTGACAGGAAAGTATACCATAGTTAATAGTGGCAATGCGATTAATTACTACATCAACAACAATTTTGCAACTGAAATATTGCTTTTGAGTTGCTGCACCAAATTTTTCGTATTTTAAATAAATCGTGCAAGGTATCGACAGAGAAGAACTTTTCTTTTGTTTTTGAACTACATGAAAAATAGCTTGTTTGTATGTGTCTACTTTTAAATAAATTTTCCTTTTTGTCAAAAGTACACCAAAGCTTTAAAGAGCTGAAAGTTGTTTTTTGGAAGATTGTAAACCCCATTTCTAAAAGTATTTAAACATCGGTCTTGAGTAGTTTATTCGTCGGTTAATATTTACTAAAAGAAACAAAACGAAAAAAAATTCTATCAAGTAGTGTAGCCCGTGATTTTTTTTATATCCAAATGCTTTATTATGGAAAAATTATTTACATATACAGGATGGTAAAAAAAACATTAGAAAAATCAAAAATACATACATTCGCTTATAAAATGGTGGCATTTGAACCAAAACTACACTCGTCACAATAGACTTACAATTAGATACATACATAGATACTTATAGGTATAGTTGTCGCATATTAGAATTTAATTACTAATGAAGTGTAGCGCTAGAAAAATTAATTCACAAAGAATCGGAAAAACTAGCTATACTAACATTTCTTTAAACAAAGAAAGAAAAGAGAAGCTCTTAATTATATTTAAATTTTAGCATAGCTTAGATGCATTTGTTGCTGTTTCTTCTGGGTATGTGGTATATGCTCGGAATACCTTTTTTGGTTTATTATGTAATTATTATTGTTTACGGCTGCATAGCCTTTGTTTATTGCTGTTGCAGATTCTACCAGATCTAGTTCGTGAATATTTTTGAACAAATGATTGTTAATGTTAACTATTGATTTTACATCATTTCTAATTAATGTAATGATAAATATATTGATTCTAATTATTTAGTGAAGCCAGTAATATGAAAATAAAAAATCATCCAAAATTTTATATCGGTTCTTAAGTTAAATTTTTTTTTTGAATTTTTATATAATATACAGGATGTTCAAAATATAATTGCTTACCCTAGCAGATCGATAATAAACGGGGAAAGGTGTGCATAAAGATCGTATGAATTTTGGAAAGTTGTAATTAGTTTTTGCATTACGTGCCAATTTTCATCGACCAACGAGCAAAAGCTAATTTGGCGCTCGCGTTCGAGGAGCTTAGAAATTGAGAAGATGGGCTGGGAATTGGTCGATAATATAAAGAACAACGGGCGAGGCCTGTCGATCGAGACGGTAAATGGTTTTGTTGTTTATTGGAAGATAAGTTTTCGAGGGTGTTCGTATCTGCTTGATTAATAAACAGACGACACGTACGTATGCTTTTTATGCTTTAGAAATTTCAATCTGAGGTAACAATGTCCATGTTAATAAATAAATGTGGCCCCTTCCATTTTTATTCGAGTCACACATAAAATGTACATCTTTCTTTTTAATTTTCAAGCCGCTCGGTTGAGATCGAATTAGCGTTCGTTCATTAACCGACGAACATTGACGAGCAGCGCAGAAACTATGTGCAACATTTCAAAATGTATAAACTCTTTATATACAATTTTTCCTGTTTTTTACTGATTCCGCTATTGTGAGCACCTTCCATATTTGGGACACCCTGTATATACACGAGGGGCGCATGAATAAAATAGAAAAACCATAAATCCCAGCACGACTGACCTAAAAGCGTCGCTCACTGTACACTTTATAAACAACCTATCGGGCTGATTGGACGGCAAACTTAAGTCCCGGATAAGACAAGCTTGTGTGTGTGTGTGTATGTGTGCGTATTGATGAGAACAATTATCAAGTTTCCTCTCTGTCTCTCTCTGTTTATTATGTACATACTATATATACTATAATACGAAAAATACGAGCGGCGCAAAGGGGAAACTTTGTTAAACAATGTTGAAAGGGACCAGATACATACACAAGCGCACTAACACAGGCGCAGGGATCCCAACAACCAAGAGGCCGGGCATCGGTATGTTTAGTGTCTGACAGTTTGATCGGCTTGGTAATTACATCTCTTACACATTCCCTGGAATAGATATATATATATATATATATATATATATATATATATATATATAGATGTGTGCAGATGTGTGTATGTGTTGCCAAATGGTGCGTATATTACCTTGCCACGCATCAACTCTGCAATTGCTCGCGTTCGTGCGTGTGCCTAAAGCGATATCGACTTCTTGAAATATATATATATATATATATATATATATATATATATATATATATACTTTAGTTGCTAATGCAAATGTATTACGAAGTAGTTCATAGCCAATTCCGTGCAATTTGAGGGTAATAATAATAACACTTCACAAACTTCAAAGGAATATAGTGAATAAATTGTTTCTGCATGCAACTATGTATATTGTAGAGCGTGTACGCTCTAGACAAATGATAGTGGTTCATTTCGCATTCAATCCGCGTAATATGGACACAAGTGTTTTAAATATCTTTAATTATATGTTATGCAGTGTTGAAAATACTGAACCTATGTAGGGCCTAACGTAATATTATGACGTATTTGACAAAAAATTCACTGGTGTAAGAAAATATGAACGTTATTCTCATAGTTGCTTCTTTAACCCGATGAATTTTTATTCACTACGCACACTCTTGTGATTAACATTTTTTTTTATACAAAGATGCCATTTAAATGCACATAGTTAACTTTTTTATATGTTTGCTATTGAGCAAAATAACCAGTTTATCATCGCGAGATGTCATTGAAATGCCATATATATGTTGTACTCAACTATTGTTTTTCAAATGTTAGCAGGTGAAATCAAATCATGGGAGTGGATATTTTGTTAACTTTAAGGTCATTCAATACACTTTTTACTAATCTATCGTCGACATAAAATAGTGTATATATCTATATGAAGTATACTTATTATATTTCCATTAAAGAATAAGTAAACATATAAAATAAGAAAAATTTTTTTTCAAAAATTACATTTGTATTTTGACTCTTAAAATGGAAAAAGGCCAAAAATTGATCCATACCCATAATTTGAATGTCCTACGATCCTGACAAAATTAATTGGAAATTAAATTTATTATTTACCAAAGGACCATTGTAGTATTAAAAAGTAGTGGTTCAGCAGTCTATAAAATGTTAACTTTTATTAAAGCTAGGAGTCTACAGTTTAAATTGTTTTGTAGCATATAATTAATACATAAATCAATATTATTATTTATATTATTATTATTGTTGTTATTATTATTATTATTATGTTTTTAAACAAATTTAAGCATATGTGATATTTTTTTTTAAAGTACCGGATCACTGTAATATCTTTATCAAATATCTTTGATCGAGCCAACTTAAGGTTCTGCAACTAAATTAAATTATCATATAATTGAAAGTATTGCTTTTCGATCAACTTTTAATTTTCGACTAAAAAAAAGGAATTTTTCAATATTTTAATTAAATCGGATTTTTAGATATTATTATGTTTGAACAAGCTTCATGGAATGAAAATGGGTTGTATTGGAGTTAACAACTGTATGTGCTTTACTATATAAACAATGGGTATTACAATATATTTGATAGAAGAAAATATAAGGTTCTTTCAGATATATATATATATATATATATATATATATATATATATATATATATATATATATATATATAAAGTGAGGATAAATTTGAAATTTGAAAAAATGGAATAAAACAACGAATTCATGAATTTTATTTATTTTATCCCATATATGCAAGTTCTACAAGATCTTTGATTTAACACCTAATCTCATATTTATTTAATTTTTTTATTTAATGTATACAAATATATTCGTAATTTACGTTCTACAATATCGATGTGTATTAAGTTTTGATTTTTTTTTTTTTTAATGAATAATGCGGAAGCTGATAATAGCGACAGCCGTAAGCTACATTAAAAAAAATCCTTCGAGCCGGATTTGAACCAGCGACCTATGGATTTCCGCAAATGTATGTATATGAAATTATCCAACTACAGTCCACCGCTCTACCAACTGAGCTATCGAAGGTACATGCTCATATTGGCTTCGCTGTGGTAAAAATGCCTTTCACCTAGCTCGCCGCGTATGTCTACCCTTCCATTTATGATATATATTGTTAAAACGCGCATTATGAATGTGGTAGTAAATCTATATGCGGTGAAGTTAATCTCATGCTCAGATAAGAGGATAATTATATTATCATACGGGAAGAACTGAACTTATTTAATTCTTTATAATGATAGATGTATTCACAGTCTGGCGATATCATACGTTCGATTACTTTGAAATAAAATTTGCGAGATTAATTAAATTTCTTTTATATACATATTCATCGCAATACTACATTTAGGTTTTAAAAATAATCGCTGACTGTTCGTCATAACTAAATATATCAGTTTGGATTAGCAACTAATTTTTCGTCGTCTTTTTAAGTTTTCTGAAAATTTTTATTTAGAAAATTTATAAAAACAATTATTAAATAATCTATCCTCTCTTTTTATTTATAACTTTTTCCAAATTTTGACAGGATTTTCAGTAAGTTATTCGTACATGAATCATCGAGCTTTAAATTTCGGATGGAAAAATTCATTCAAGAAGCTGCGCCTTGAGATAAAAGAAGTCCATTGTTCAACTTGGCATACCTGCCAATCCAAGTACCAAATCAATCTCACGCGGTTCTTTCCGAAGTTCCTTCAACTATGGCGCTCTGTCCACATAACCTATACAATGTTAAACACAAATTATTAAATAAAAATTTGTATATTGTTTGAATCTCAAAGAAATTGATACATTTTATTAATATAATTTCGTTCGTATTGAAGGTTTATTCAAGAAAAGGGATATTATTTGTATATTTATTCAAAGTTAATTCTCCCTTAGGGACACGTGACTTGTGATGCATACTATGAGCCAAATATAATGATAGTATATTAAGTATTTTGGTCCAAAAGAAAAAATCAAGAACGAGTGGTGTCGCCTGAGCAGGTGCATCATATGTCCTGATAGCTTTTGCTGCTATCAGGTTTCATGGGGCTGAAGTACCCGAAAAAAATGCATCGCACGAGCCGATTGCCGATATAAGTCGATATTATCCGCAGCTTATCTCTATATGATACTACATGAACCAACAATCCTGGCATAACATTTTACTTGGACTGCTTTCACGTTATTCATCGGTTATTGACGTTACTGAAGCATCCGAGGCAGACATCGTTAATATACCCTATTATTTTAGTCATTTACAAAAAATTTGCTTATATATATTGCTCGAAGTAGTCTTGTAAAGTAGGCGGCATTCATAATCATTATTGTTTGTCACTTACACATTCGCTCACATGTCCATTATCATGCGAGTTGGAACATTTGAATTAATTATATTTATACTACATCTAATACAGATTCTATATATTATTCCTTGTATATCTTAACCTTAGGTTCTGTTGAAAATAAATTAAAAATAAAAAATAATTCAATATTTCGGGAATTTTTGTCTTAAGATAATAAGAATGAAAGGAATCTAAAATCCAATGTTTATAGTAACAGCGTGCCGACCTTAGTCTTGACGATGTCCTTGAGCACACAAAAGTTTTCGGTGACGCCCTTACATAGGACCGCCCCATATCACATATTGGGAAATAAACAATAATTTTTTTTTATGAACCATATATATCATTTATTCATTTTATTTGTTCTACGTTCAATAAATCGTTTTTATCATAAAAACTTGTTTCTTAAATTTTACTTTATAGAATTTTTCCAGATTAAAATTCGACATCAATATGGCAAATCAAAAATTAGTACTCTCTTATTGGTCTGGATAAAATAAGTTTATTAACTTTATTAGTCATTAAATTTATTATTTCGTTTGCACATTTTTTCAGCAGTAATCGTCAGAAATTTGTGTTTTAATTGACGATTTTGTATGATTTTCTATTGCAATGTCTGACGTTGCTAGTAATTGTACTAGACCAAAAAATGTACCCTTATTAAGAATTTAAAATTTTTCTGAACCCTTTCTAAATGTGATATTATTCGCTACTAAATATATACTTATATGCATTGGACGTCTAAAAATTTGTTGCCGTTTTACCACTCTTCTTTAATAAGCTTTTGCTGTGTCATAGCAATAACTTTTTCTTCATTTATATTTATTTCTATTTTCTTTTATTATCGATAAAATATGATAACGTATGATAAATGCTATTTTCGTGGTGACTTCATGCTTGGGATAAGCTTTTACAATCTCTATACAATATATATGAAATTGGAATTTACTTTTCTTTTCAAAATTTTGCAAAAAAAATTCAAAGAATTTAGAAATTACTATGAGGCCGAATAAAATAATAAACCGATCAAAAAGGCGCCCTTCTTGGTCTGTAGGAATATGATTCTTTATTATTTGTGTTGGACCATAGTATTTAATTATCTGCAATAAATATATTTTTTTCCAAATCGCCAGTTTCTATGTATTATCATTAAATATTTCATAAACATTAATTTTTTTTACTTCATTCAACATGATCAGCCATGATCTTCAAATTATTCTGATGATTAGCATCTTGATTTTCCTTTTACTATTCTCATAACAGTTCAATTTTTTTTCATTACAATTTTATTAGACATATTAATAAAATTTTCACATGTAATAATAAAATTCAAAATCCATCCACTCGTCGTTGGTACTTCATGGAGCCTATTTCTTAGCATCCTTGCATTCTTTGGGACCCTGCGTTATGCTTGGTACTTTATACAATAATTATAAAATAAGGTCGCAACAAAGTTCGCCCCCACCCCTCTAAAAGCGGGCACTGCAAAATATAGTCTCTTTTTCTAACATCTCGCATATTGAATAATATATCGAATAATTAGCGAAGCCTTATGATTTTATTTTGAAATGCAATTCCTGTGTAAGATATACAGGCACGGGATAAAAGTTTCTGTAAGCCATCGTCGCCGCCGGGACGTTTTCTTTTTCGATAAATCCGAGTACTGCACGCGCGTCGAGCGCAGCCCGCCGCAAGGCCGGCTTTTAAATTCATTAAGACGCGTATGAGGAGGGGACAGTGGTAAGGAGAGAAAAAAAATAATAAAAAAAATAAACAAAAAATAAAAAACAAGGGAGAATAATGACACGAAGCCGATGGGCGGCCGCGGGTAAGCGCGGAACTAGTGCCCGGGGACAACTTTTTTCCCCGTTCCGCGTCGTGCTCGCCCGGTTTTATAACTGGCCGAACAATGCTTCATACGTACGTGAATTATGGTGGTCCGATTACGCGAGAAGCTTGTATTTTGCAAAAAAAAGAGAGAGAAGTTGGGGCTGGATGGGGGGATGAGGCAAAAAGTCGTCAGCTACAAGGCATCCGGCGAGAATCATTATTGACTTATCTCTCGGGTAAATTTGGCCTCGCTCTCCTGCTGTTACTTATAAGTAAAAAATATGTCAGTCGTCTATGTTGTATACTTAAAATGGCCTTGATCCTCGTATTTTTCAATGAAAAACATTTTTACATCATTATAAGCTAGGCATGTTTTATAAAAAAATGAAGAGTTGTTTAATAAATTCAGCAATTATTATATATAAATTATATATATAATACTTGGAAAGATTCCAATTGCAGGATAATTTTTTGTCGTTATATATTTTTAGAACACATATATTAAGCTTTTTTTCAATTTTTTTTCTTATTAATATATAAATTATATATATAACAAATGAGTTATTCGAATAACTCTGATGTAGAGTTTACTTATTGTACATTGAGTCGTCCAATAAGTACCTGTTCATTTCCGAAAGGTGTTCCGCTATGGTTTGTGCTACTCGGCGCGTGCTGGACTGGAACAATAGAGACCCAGTAAAAATGCGGGAAGAATAAAATGCTCGATCTTTAATTTGGGCAGTGTTTGGTTGATAAAGAGTAAGAAGACCAGTAGCGTATGATCATCTCTCTCACGCGCGACCTTGGAGTAGCAAACAGGGGGTACAAGAGGGAAACAAGCAGCGAGAAAAAAAAAATATATATATATATAAAGAGAGAGAGAGAGGTGGGGGAGTTTTAGAAATATATTTTGTATTGCTAAACTGTCTCAAAATATATGTTATTGACTTTCATCCCGACCAACGAGGAATTTTTACGTGATTTATGCTGCGCTACTTTCTTGGAAATAAATGTGTAACGGAAACGCATTCTTCGCTTGCGAACGTGTATGGTGAAAATCCATTTTTGAGTACAAGCCAGTAAAGAATGCGATTCAGGCCGTTCAAAAGTATGTAAGAGGAACCCGCAAGAATTGAACTAAAGAGTTACCTTGTGGTAATTCGGGTACAAAATTGAAGAAGTTATTATATATATATATGCATTGCATTGAATATCGATAAATCCACAGAAATGGATAACGTCGTTAATTATTTTTACTCTATACCAATGCGGTGCTACACGTTGTCAAAAAAGTTAAAATCTATATAAGAAAGATTGACATGGAAAATTGTATGGAGTTGAATAAGATATGGAGTTTTTCTAGAAGAATTTATGAACTGACAGAGAGGTAAAGCAAGTGATAGCTTTAAATGGAGGGAGGGCTTGGTATAAACTCATTTATCGAGCACCTGTTTAAATAAATAATAATATCGATGACACAATGACAGAAACTTACGTTGTTCCACTACCTAAGATTATATTTTGTTAAAAAAATAAAATATTAATTAAATACGTTAAATCTAATTTTTTCAAATTGTAAGCCTAAAGATTCGGATCGAAAAGATTATGTACACTGAGAAAAAAATATCTGTTATCAAATAAATATTTTTTTGTTTTGTACCAAGTAAATTATTTTCTTAAATTGAGAAAGCGTCATCTTAAATCAAGGAAGTATTTACTTAATGCAAGAAGAATTCACTTGAATTAACCCACGTACTCTTATATCTAGTGAATATTTTCTTAATTTAAGAAAATGATTTACTTCGTACAAAACAAGTAAATATTTACTTGATATCGGAAAATATTTTTTTCAGTGTATGTACATTTATCTAGAAATGTCAAATGAAATAACGAGACTCTAACGAATATTGCTTTCGAAACAAACACCAGGGCATCAGTTAAAAATCCTTGGATCTGTCTTAACTGCGAATAATTTTCATATTATAATTTTACTTCGTTTCATTCCGTAACCAAATATCCGATCGGTCATTATACGCTAATTACGTCTGTATATGTATATACGTATACGTCAGAACTCGAGCAGATGGGCCAAATTATATCGCCCCTCGTTTCCAGCGATTGACGAAATTAAGGCACCGGCATATACACTCGGTCCTCCTTGATTCAGAGAAAAAAAATCAGGCCAACCCAACTTCTGACGCTCTCTGACCGGGTCCCCGCGCCGTTGGCCTTCGCCTCAACGCGGCGAGTATAATTTCGGGAGGGCGCACCGTCGGAATTTAAAGGCTTATATACGAAGGATGATGGCTTCTACAATTATTATATATTAAACGCTCGGTGTCGAACCGGAGACAGGTTTTCGTTGTCCGTCATTTTTCCGAGGTCGGCAGATTTTTCAATATTAAAAATTACTTTAAAAACTACAAGAGGCCAAAATGGTTAAATACTGCTTACAATAACTTTTATGCAAATTCTATGCTTGAGAATGAAGTTACTGTGGCTGTCCGTACGATAATTTTATGAATAAGAAAAATTTTTAATCAATGTGAAATGCGAAGTTACAGACGTGAAATATAGCTAAATATATTTATATGTTTGTATGTACAAACAGCTTGACTCAAATGTTTACTGATATTATATTAAATATTTTTAACGGTCCACGTAACTGACGTCGAACGTACTTTATACTCAACTGTAAAATATGCCTGTTTTATACCCCAGGCAGCTAATTTACAAAATCCCACTGATACTACGCCTCAGATCTTCTGTCCTCAAACCTCACCGCAAAGCCAGCTAATCAGTCAGCGATCCGTTACGAACTTCAACTATTATGTGCTAAACTCTAAGAAGCTGAGCCGATTAAATACAAATTTATCGAAATTAAAGCGAAAGGTGCCTGCAGCTGTATATTGTAGGGATTAGTAAAATATAAGTAAATATTAAAAGAATATTTTGAAGGAAAATGGTTGGACGAGAAGATTAGTCAACGGCTAGGATAGTGTTATTCTCAGATGACGATCTTAATAGAAAAAATATAAAGACATACGTTTATCATCGGGTTTTCACGACGAAAAATAGCTGGACGCTAAACGGCAATGTCGCGCCCACTGACGAGTTGAACTGCCAGAGTTACGCAGCTGATATTCTGCAAAAAATTGTAAGCGTTAGTAGACTGTACGTCCACCTGCAGTCGACTATATGAGAACTGGACGTTAAATTAGGTTTCCTGGGCAGCGAGAATTTATTTTTATCCTCAGTTATCAAGTATGTAAGTGAACGGCATTTATTTTATTTCAAGAAATGGAAAAAACCCAGTTTATATGGAGGAGTTAGTAAGCATTTATACATTTCCGACGGTCCAACAGCAATGGTAAGTCCCCGTATTTGCATCAGTTTATAATTGGATTAATGCAAATTTAAAGACATGGCCGTACATTGGCAGCAGCCGAAGTCATTTGGGATATCCACGCGATTTCTTCTATAAGCTCTTTGAGAGTTCCAAAATCGTAATCCAAGATAAGTTTCTGCGCGCATAAGTGGCAGAATATGAAACTTGGATACGCCATGACGCTCTTGAATTCAAATAACGGTCAAAATAATGGATTTTTAATATCAAGCGGGCCTCGGAGATGACAACGACAATGAAATTATAATTGGAAAGGTTATGTATACTTCTGTATTGTGGGATGCGTGTGGTTTATCGGCTATTTGGAAAAAGGACACACGAAAAACTATAACAAAACAGTAGCTATGTATAAATAAAAAAATCTTTTTTCCTCGAGAATGGAGAAGTGTATATTCGTGCAATTTCAATGGCTAAAACTGAGGAAGCGAAGCTTGAATCGATAGACCATCCTCCGCAATATTCACCAGATCTGCAACCGACTGATTTCTTCTTATAATTTACAAGTTTTCAGCGAACGAAGATGTTTTGTCTCGGTGGCGAAGAACGATTTACGCCAAAAGAGGAGTAGGGCATCGTTCCCAGAAATGCTTATTTT
The DNA here is from genome assembly GCA_018907035.1 of Sycobia sp. Sy_11. Classification (NCBI taxonomy): domain Eukaryota; kingdom Metazoa; phylum Arthropoda; class Insecta; order Hymenoptera; family Epichrysomallidae; genus Sycobia; species Sycobia sp. Sy_11. Next base: position 228,149 of record JACCIC010000302.1, read on the forward strand.
GACGAACGATTACGATACATCTCTGACGGTTGAACAAAGTTACAGAAATACGCTGATATATATATATATATATATATATATATATATATATATATATCCCTCTCTTAAAGAGTGTGGAACAAGGAGGAGATTATGTTAGAAAATAAAAGTTAATTTACCCAAATTATTTTGCTACGTTTTTCTTATATTAAAACTGGCTGATCTGTCTTTGTTAATTTACGACAAAATCCTCTGCGCTATTTCTACACTCGGCATAGCTCTATGCTAAGAAATCGATTTTACGTGTATATATATAATACTCCGAAAAATCTCGCGTATGCTCATGCGTGTGTGTATGCGTTGTGTGTTTGGAGTGCAGCACTGCTGCCGACTATATATTATATACGTTTACAGCGCATAATAGCAGTCTACACATATATACATATATATATATATATATATATATATATATATATATATATATATATATATATATATATAATGTTCGTCTATATGCGCCAGTCCAGTGAAAAGTATGAGTGCTCGGGCGGCGAGCGCGAGCGCGCGCAAAAGGGGGGCGGTGGGGTGGGGGAAGTGGGGAGCGAGCGAGGGCAGCCGTCGCGGGGCGGGATGGGTCCGCCTCCCTTCCTTCGCCTGGTGGGGGATTTCCGGGGTCGCGCGCGTAGCACGCCTCCGTATTTGCACACAACTACTGTACACTGTGCCAGTGTATAACGCGGCGTGCTCCCTCTCTCCCTTTCTCTTTCTCTCTCCTACCGTTCTCCACTCTCTACATATTATATATACATATATATATATATATATATATATATATATATATATATATATATATATGCGCATTGAGAATGCACTCGCGAGACCGCGGCGCACGGACGCGGAGAGATCCCGGCGAATATTATTTATGTCATAGCGAGCACACACACACGCGCGCGCGCGCGCGCACACACAAAGTGAGCAGAGCCGGCGATTTTACGGTAAGATTCGCGGCCTTCCCACATCGTACGTAGCGAAGCAGCGGACGATTCGCTTTCTTTCTGCTACGCATATGTCTGTGCGAAATGCATGCGCAGTCGTTGAGTGGCGGCGAATTTCATGGTTGCGCTGGTTTTGGCGCTTGATATTATTTCTCCTTTTGTCGTTTTGGTTTTTTTTTTTTGCCCGGTTGCGAATAACGGTGCGGGCCATAACGTCGAGCGGGATCGGTGCAGTAGCCATATTAAAGAAACATACCGCGTTTTGAAGGTTAAGGATGGGGACGTTCGGCTTTTATGGGACTGATTTCCAACGCATCTATTGAATATCTGGTTGAAATAGTCCTGCTGCTAACGAAAACAGAAACATTTTCACTGAATTATAATATAAATTAGTGAATATTCGCACTGTTTACCCAGTGAAAATCGAAATCGCACTCTCTATAAACAGAGAAGCATTTGTTGATTTATTAGTGAATATTTTTTTTTCAGCGCAACGATTTTTGCCAATATAAATTTAGAGACTATGGCAACGTACTGACAATTAATAATAATAATAATAATAATAATAATAATAATAATAATAATAATTACTGTTATATTTAGTTATATACAAGATATATATCTATATATACACGAGAAAAATAATTTTCAAATGTTACTGTCCCTTTGGACCAAGTTAGAATCGCGATGTTCATCAAAGTTGAACAAATAATGCATCTGATCTTAAAATCTATAATAGCAAACGTTTATACTCACACACACACATACTCACATATACATTAGCTTATACAATGTAATCTTGATAATGAAGTTACACAGACACGAGCGCATGCATACTTATAAATACTCATGGACGATTATCATTGTGAAGTGTAGTATATTAATACGTATATATAGGTATACATATATATACACACATGCGAACTTATTATGTAAAATTTGAATGTATGATTTATTTTAAAAATATATGATTAAAACAAGATTCTTATACGTGTGTGTGCTTTATATGCTCGCATTTTTAAAAAACTTGCATATACCGTCCAGCCTTTATTTGCGCAAGTGCGCGTTTGCTATGTCGTTTTCGGATAATTGCAGCCTCGATTACGATCTCTCCTTTCGCCGTTTCTAACTTCCCCTTTATTTTGCTATTTTTATTTCTCGACGAGAAAAAAATACGAACCGCTGAGAAAACACAATGTAAGATATTGCATTTTTTTTTTCAGTCGCTAGAATATAACTTTTGATTTGTCAATTGATTTAGCGTATAGTAGTAAGTCAATGACGAAGGTAAAAATACACACTTTAATGGATATATTTTTTTTGACGATTACATAGGCGCGGCGAAATATATTTATATGTAAATAAAAAAAAAAAAAAGTAGACGCACCCTCAGATATATTACGATACGCGAATATTACATCTACGACGCACATAATACGGCCGTACACGTGTAGGTCGCTTGAGATTAAATCGAAATTTAGCAAAAACTAAAGAAATCGCGTTTAAAAGCGCATTACATGCAGGGGCATAAAGACGCGCGGATAATAGGAGGGTTTCCACGTTTGCAGGTGCGTATTATATATATAAAAAAAAAAACCATGTGGGAATCCACGCACAGACGATCTTAATAATTTGTATACGCGCGCGAGGCATTTAAATGGAAATGAAAGAAAAAATAAATAGCGGCCGGAGAGAGAGAGACAAAAGCCCATTGTCCAGTTTGTCGGGGATTCGGGAATGAGGAAGAGAGAGGGAGGGAGGAAGGGAGGGGGGAGGGAAAGGTCTGAAGTAATTGTATATTATATTATAACACTGAAGTAATAAATTTCCTCTCTTCAGTATTCTTTAAATTGTTTCTATAGTTAAAATTTGATTCTGTATATAAATTTCTTGACAAAAAGAAATTCCACTGAATTTGCATTATACATTCTTATTCTCCATAGGCTTTTTTTCTTAGAGGAGGTAATCGAAATTGGTACATTTTTTCCTTATAAATAATTTAATTTAGACTAATGCAAGTTCGACTGTTCATTTCAATATTAACTTTTGATAATATTGCAAGTATTGACCAATTTTCTAATAGATATAGTTAATTTCAATTAATTATTATTTAAATTTTTCAGTAACTGTGATTACACGCTACTTTTAATTACTCCTCGAGCTTTAGCTAAACTATTTTTTTATATACTTATTACGTAATATTTGTATTATTATTAAGAATTGAACGATAATACAAATAATATCACGTACAGTGCCCAGAGGTCCTATTGATTATGATTCATACAGCTATATAAAGTAGGCTATTTGCAGAAACTGTAAAATTGCGGTTCTTTTCTTTTTTTTTTTATCAATGAATCTGCAGTGTACTTACGTTTATATTACATTGTATTAAGATAGTATTATCTTTTTTTATCTTTAAAAGGTTGTAATGCTATTCATAAAGAAATTTAAAAAAAACAGGAATTTAAACGTATAAATTTAAGTGTAATTTTATTTTGACTTTACTCTTGGACTTCAGTTGTATTGAAAAAATAAAACTTCATGACCTTCATTATAAATATTTCATTTCTATCATAAATTTGTCTTCAATTTATTTATGAATAAAAGTGAATTTTGAATGAATAAAAATAGGTTTTGAACTCGATTTTAATGATTGAAAGATTCTCTAAAGTTAACCGTTCAATAGCTTTTTTCTTTAACATCTCGATTGAAATTAAATATTTTTGAACCAAACAAATTAGAAATTATACGTGTTTTACAAAATAAGAAAATAAATTGCCTGTTAATATGAAAAGTAAGGGCAAAGTGGTTCACTTAGATGCATACGTTCAAAAAGAATGTGACCATTAATAATCTCTATTTGATTCTGATATTTAGAATTCACAATTTTTGAATTGCATTCAGGCAGGAGTTGTTTTTATCCCTTGAATGTAAATATACTGGGCGATACAATAACATACGAGCTTCTAATTGTATTTTTCTGTTATGATGACGTACTTGCTAAACTCATTCAAATCGGTAAGATTTGATCGGTAATCTCTTCCTGTATGTGCTAAGAAATTTTACGAACGATCAGATTTTTGAGCTCAAGAAGAAAGTAGCCTAATCTTTTTTTCTTTGCCCAATATAATGTACCGCTTTATCGATCCCGGGTCAATATTTTGAAGATTGTCGAAAATAAAAAAAAAATTTCATTAAAAATGTTTAGGGTGAAAGTTGATGAGTTCGCGATGACTTTTGTCCCATGACTCTAAGATCAAAGATTATAGTCAGTAGGAATGAAATCTTTGTTTTTTTTTTGTTTTCTTTTGTTTTTTTTTGCAAATTGAAACCCTTATTTTTGATGTTGGCTAGAGGAATAACGCTGATGACGACTGTTGCTCGGGTAGCGCGAACGCCCGTAAAATGTATTGATACATATGGAAGAATATGAATTTCCCGTTATATGTACGTTTATGTGATTTTTTTCCATGAAATTTTTTGTCCCTTTAGTACCGGTGAAAAACATGTCGGTTCTTATTTTTCAAACTAACTTTGAGCTTCAAATGACATTGCAATAATTTTGAAAATTGAAGTTTCAAGCATTATTACGTGCTTCCCTTCGTATCTTATAAATTTTGCCTCTGCGGCTTTTTTATTAGAAGTCAACTTTCAACGAAAACAAGCAACGAAGTTAATTGGTATGAACTCAGGCCAGAAAAGCAAAATAAGCATTACGGTAAAGATTTATGTACAATTGACAGGAATTTAAGTCTTTTGGGCATAGGTACCGTCGATTTTTCTTTGCTTAAATTTTCTGCGATTTCGCAATTCGGGATAAAAAATAACGGTTTCAGTTAAGAAAACAAAGTTGATCTTAACGCGATCATAAATCTTAACGTCACAAAGTCATGATTAAGCTCATTACTGATTTCACCCCTTCTAAATCCTAAAAATTTCGTGATGAATATTTTTGCCAGCCACAAATTTTACCGATTTTGATGATTATAGAACATAAGAACTTGTATAAGTGTATAAAGGAATTTTGAAACAGTACATGCGAAAAACTACTCCATCTCAATTCGCGTTTATTATATGGCCGTCTCGAAATTCCCGGACGGCAGGAGGGGGGGGGGATCATCGTCTCACAGCAAGGATTCCGTTCAAAAATCCACAGGGCCCACACCGACTTACACAATTATATATGTATATATGTATATATATATATATATATATATATATATATATATATATATATATATATATATGCCGCGCATTATCAGATGTGCGGAGACCGCGCACTCCCGAGATTAAATAAGTAAAAAACAAAGGTGAAAAAAAAAGAAGAAAAATCAAGCCTGAGCGCACGCGCCGGGCTCCGCTCAACGCTCCGATAGCCGCGCGCGCGCGTACGGCGCGATTTATGCCTCCGGCGGCGGGCGGCGTCCTGCAAAATTTATGACTTTATCGCTGCGGCCAACTATGCCGCCCTCCTCTCCGTTTCCCACTACCCCCTCCAACTTTTTTATACAATTTCGCGTGGGTTTTATTCCAACGCTAAGAGAACTATATATATACACCGTCACACACACACACACACACACACACACACACACACACACACACACACACACACGCGCGCGCGCGCGCGCGCGAAGCCAAAACTTTACTTTTTACCTCTTACATTACACATGTATATCTTAATAAATAAATAAATAAATAAATAAATAAATATAAATATAAATATATATATATATATATATATATATATATATATATATATACGGCCGCGGTGAGCGCGTCAGTTTTATGTAGCTGTATAATGCGCGCATAATACAACAGCGAGAGGGCGAACCTTCCCGCACAATAATATTGCGCATTGCGCGTTCGCCTTTGTAATTTTTGAGCGTTTCTTCACTCGCGCGTGGATGAAACACTCGCCGTTCGCCAAGCGACGATCAGCAAGTTGGCATTTTTATTCGCGAGCAGTTTATCACTTAAAGCACGAGCATAATTTTGCCGCTTTTATTTTTTGAGAAGAAAATACGTGTCTCTTGTAGCTCGTCGGTGTCTGTCGTTGATCTACTAGAAAGAATTATAAATTAAGCAGATTGCCCAAACAAAATTCGATTAAATTAAATATCTAAAATGAATGTTTAACTAACAGCTTTATTATGGATGGATTATGCTGTGACTTAATGCCTTACCAATATAAAATATTAATTAAGTACCAAATTTTACAGAGTACGGGTCTTATCATGTATTCGACATATACATTTCATATAATTTGTATATTCATATATTAATGGATTCATCGTATTTTTCGGAGTATATAAATTAATCACGATACTGTGAAACAACGTTTTACGTATGAATATATCACGAATTTACTATAGTGATTAATATAAAAACTCGACGTATATTTAAAGCAATATTTTTAAATAAACTTCCAGTTTGATTTAAAACGTCTTAAAGATTGAAGCCACGATTTCAAATATTGGGACTGTGTTTTTTTTAGTTTCTCTCTCTCTCTCTCTCTCTCTCTCTCTATTTTATATAGTCAAATTTAATTAAATCATGCAACTACATTAATATGCAATTCTTTTGATAAGTGTATTAAGGCCACAAACGAAATCACGCAATAGAAACCTTGCAATTATATTTTACCAGATATGGTTTCTATTTATAGTTATAATTATCATAATATAGTAGCCTAATAAAATGCAACTTTATTGTAGTAACTTATTAAATATTGATGTAGTAATATAGTTAAAAGAAATTGAGGTTAATGTTATTCCTAGAGAATATTCTAAAACATTATCTTAACGATTAGTTTTAAAAGTATGTTAATCAGAATTCATTTATTTACTTAAATAAACACAGTATTTGTATAGTGGTAATTAGTTGATTAGATCAGTGTCAATATTCTCTAATCAAATTCATTCTTTTAAGATTTTGTTAAGCTGTTGTTGAATGAATTTTATTGAAATTGTTGATAGATCCAGGGAATTATATTCTTTATTATGAATAACTTTATTTGAATAAAGGAAATACAATGCGTGTATCGTGAAATACAATAAATGATAAGTCATTAGAATGTAGTAAGTGAAATGAAATACACTATACGTTTGCAGTGTTACACTGGCTCTCTCGATATATTTCGTGCAGACTTCGGTGCGGGACTTTTATACTTCACGTTACTGCTAATCCGCTCCGCAGTCACATGTGATTGGTGCGGACCTACAAGACTGTTTCTTCATAACAGTATAATGTTTCTGTAATAATGCATATTGTCGTTGTACACCAACAGAAATGTATTATTTTCTTTTGTAAAATATATCCACGAAACCATCAGTGCGATCTATATAATAAAATACAATGATTCTAATTTGATAAAATATAATATTTATAAAAAGTTTAGGAATTTACCAATAAAAAGTTTCTATATGTGTATTATTGTTATTTTATAATTTTTTTTATCTACTTCTATGGAAGGATATTGCTTATTTTAGCTAAATCTATTTTGGGCATTCTTTTCGGATCAGCAAACAGCCAGTAGTCCGGATGGGGACAGAGTAGAAGCGAGGAGTCTGGAGTAGACGCCGATGCGAATGAAAGGATAATTCATTCGATTTGTCCAACGTATTCAGAAAGTTCTAGAGAAACATTATTTTTTCCCGCTGCCCCTGGCTGTCTTTTCATTATTCGCTCAATTGGTTGATCCAAACAACGCGATTGAATATTCACTATTGATGGATTTTGACTTTCATATGTCAAATGAAATTCTGGAAGACTAATAAACAAAATTTTAAGCAAAATCCAAAAAAAAAAACATAATTTAAGTAAATAATCTTTACATTTTGTAGTTGCCTTAGTTTGCTATCAAATCATTCGGTTTTAACGATTTTAATCACCAACCAATAATTAAAAAAAATTAATTAGTAATTTTTTAAAATTTATCGTCATCGATAAAACCGTAAAATGGACAATTAAAAACCGTAAATGGAAATCCATAAGCTATTCTTTTTTGATAAATTATCTTTCCAAATTAGAATAGCATCCATAATATTCCAAAGAGCAAAATTATGATGAAAACTATTTACCGCTTGGTGATCCTGTCAGTGGTATAGTTATAGCGAAATCCAGAAAATAAGATGTTTAGAGATATGTTGAAATATTTTCAAAAATTAAAAATCATTTTCTAAGTTAGATCAATAAACCCAAAGATGTACATTGAACTTTGTGCTTTCAGTAATATGAACTTACGTTGACGAGTGAGTTTCTTCGTTCGTCAATATATCGGACATTTTGTTTTATAGATGTATTACATAGTATAAAGATATCATAGATTTTTTAGTTTTATAAAGCCCTTTCATGTCTATTTAGCTCTACAAGAAACAAGTATAATACAAGAGTAAATAAGAACAAATAGAAAAAAAATTAAATACAAGATAGAAGTAAATAAACAAATAAATAAAGAAATATGTATACATGAATAGACTTCAAACACTTGTCCTTGCTTTGGAGGTATTTTATCAGCTAATAGAACATATTTTTCACAATTACAAATAACTTACATGTTACGTGATAATATCAGAGCTATCTATTTTGTCAAAATCAATTGTAACAAATGTTACTGCATGCGGTGACAGTTACATTCGATCCAATAGTCCCTTTTCCGTTTTATTGAAACCGCGGTGCAACAACATTACCAGTGTATTAAACATCGCAATTTCATTCCAATTCCAATGAACTTCTCGATCTTCATACATAATAAATCCCTCTCGATTATTTTCCAACTCTCTGCACTTCCCCTCTGTCCATCAACGCGAGTTAGCCCACGCTGGCTAATTATCAGCTCTGCGCCTCGCTGCGTCCTTGCATTTCCCCTCTGCCCCGGCGCAAAGTTTGTCGAGTAGTTTGTATACGGAGATTCGAGCTCACGGGTTAGGTATATATGTATTGGTATATATATATATATATATATATATATATATATATATATATATATATAAGCGATCGTACGGAGGCGTTTCAATTTCCGCGCCGGAGCTTCACCTTTGGCTTCCGTGCGCAGTGAGAGACACAGGGAGAGTGAGAGAGAGAGAGAGGTCGAGCAACCCGCTGAGTTTTCATCAAAGACCGACGGACAGCGCGTACCGGTACTGGGTTGGACGTAGGTGAGCGCAGGTATTATATATATATATATATATATATATATATATATATATACATATATGCAATAAAAGGAACGCTCACGCGAGATCGCGGCCCGCGTGGCGCGGGTGATCACGAACGCTCCAGAAGCTCCTCCCAAGCGTGTCATCGGCGTGCGTGATCGCGCAGCTGATCGAGAGACGCATCACGCGCTCGCAGCACGACAAGGTCGTTTCTTTCTCTCTCTCTCTCTCTCTCTCTCTCTCTCTCTCTCTCGCTCTCTCTCTCTCTATAAATACATATATACTATATACTGATGCGCCGTCAAGCATTTTATTCCGCTCTTTTTTGCTCGCGCTTTCTCTATGTAGAAGCGCCACACGTGCCACCCCCTTCTATATATATATATATATATATATATATATATATATATATATATATATGTACATGTAACGCACGCTTATAGGATATAATATGACGCCCCGGAAGAAGAGCACCGCGAACGTTTCGTGTTTCTGTCGGTCTGGTTTGTTGCTCACGGGTCTGGATTGTAGGATCAGTTATACGTTGTGGATATATATATATATATATATATATATATATATATATATGCATGTATGTATTTATGTATGTATGTATGTATTGTATATATGTATATACACCGGATTGACTGCGATGCTGGGACCGCTGCGTAAACGTAAATGCAAGCAAGAATTGCTTCCGTTTGGGGAATTTCGTTCAGGGGATGGGGCCAATTTAGTCGATGTATCCCGTTGTAAAAAACCTGTTTAGATAGCACTAATATATGCTTTTTCACTCAAGTGTTTTTTTTAATTATTTTCAATTTTATTTTCAATTGTATTTTTATATTGCACGGTGTTTGATTTGTCATTATTGTATTATATTTCAAATATGTTGGATATATAATTGAAAATAATAAAAAACTCTCATTTTATATTTCTTGCCTTTAATTTATTTATTATTTTTAATTATTATTTAATTTATGTCTTAATTTAATGTTGCAGGTATTACTGAAATATCGTCCAAAATTTTGAAATTTTGCTATGTAATATAAAAATCGTAATTTTGCTCGAAATCAAAAGAGAATAGAATGCATTAATAGTATAAGATTCTATTATATATCGAATTTTCTTGAATTTTTGTCTAAATGTTTGACAATAATAAATATAAATATGATATTATGACTATATCGGTATTAAACATTCGGGTTTAATTTTTACTTTTTTTACAAATTAAATTCTAGGCTATTCATATGAATTGTGATATAAACTATTTTTTGGTAATTTATACATCGGTATTCCCTATATTATGTACAATAATAAGAAATACGAGAAAAAGAATTTCGCATAAAATATTATGTATGAGATTATTATATCATTTCTAAATTCATACATGAGATTTTACATTTTAACAAATTAGTTTTAAGGTTTCCTCTCTTGTAAGATTGTTTAGAATTTGCTATATGGAATAATGTGACTTAAGAAAATACTGCAAAAAATTAAAGGAAAAATAAAATAAAAAAAAAGTAAAATGGCTATAAGAATAGAAAAATAGAATCTTTGAAAAAGTATTAAAAAGAAAGGTTGCGTAGAGCAATTTGAGAGAATCCTTATGCAACCTGGACATGCACCCCCTGAGATAACGTAACTGCCCTCGTTTAACGAACGAAATTTAATCGCGATCGACCGTATACGTTTATACACGTTCCGTAAAAGATCTCGCGTCAATTGATAAATTGAAATTCGCCGGTTATGGAGCGTGCGCGAATGCAAAACTATGCACGGTGCGACTCGGCGCAATCGATTATTACCATAAAGAGAAAAAATAAGGAGGAAAAAAAGAAGGCGGCCAGTGTAACTAAATATTCGGTTAAAATACGCGAAGCGCGCATTAAACCGTACCGGCTGGAATAAATCAAGCTGTCCCTGGAGTTAAATATTAATCGCCCCGCATTAATCGCCCGTCTTCGTTCTCGTATATATGTATGTATACATACATGCGACGCCTCTCGTCGCGAGAAAGCTTAGCTTTAATATGAAAGCGGTCGTTTTGCACGCACCCTTAAGAGCCGCGCTGGAAGGATTAAGAGGGCCGCGCCGATAAGGGCAGAAAGTGAGAGAGCGAGAGAATGAGAGAGTGAGGGAGAGAGAGAGAGTGTGTGTGTGAGTGTGTACGTGTGTGTGAAAGAGAGAGAGAGAGAGAGAGAGAGAGAGAGAGAGAGAGAGAGAGAGAGAGAGCAAGCAGGTGACACCTTGCGCTGCTCGCTCGGCTTTAATTAGCCTACTTAGCCTAACATCGACGTGGCCGAGCGTGCGCGTCCGCCGCTGCGCAAATTAGCTCAGCGTTCGACGTGCTCCGCTGGCCTCGGCCAATTTGCATGCGCCGGGGCGCATTTTTCGCCGGCCCCTTGTCGCATTCTTTCCGAAATTTGGCCTTTTGCCTGCCTCGATGCATTCGTTAACCACGACTTGTTGTACTGCATAAAGTTGGGCCGGTTTCGATTCGACGGCCATTTGGTCGAGAAACGGCCGTTGTAGGTGGGTGAAATTGTTATTGAACGTCGCTGTCCGTCCGAATTAGAAAGTAAATGGTACATCACAGCGTTCTAAGAAAAAGTCTTGGCATCTATAGAACGCGCTTTCTGTTTACGTATGGGTGGTGCTAAAAGTTCTTGCAATAATTAGGCGATTTAGCTTAAAACAGGCACTAGAAAAACTTAGTAAAGAGGAGTTGGTATGAGGTGGTCAGAAAGATAGAGGAATCAAAAGTGTCTTATACTGTTCTACCACGGATTTCTCTCTGTCGGGCTCAGTTTACTATGGTTGTAGAGGAATTTGAGGCTACGAGATTGAGACCTACTCCTAACTATGGCAGAATATAAAGAATGAATCGGAGGACCTACCCGTAAAGAGATTTATTAAACTTTAATCATGTAGCAGCTTGATTTCGATACTTTCTTCTGTAGATGGAAAGGAAGGATCATTGTTATTATCGTAAATGGCTTACAGGCGAAGGTTTAGCTAATTAGCAGTCTAGCCAACCTTAAGCCATGGTAGTCAGGACCATTAAAACAGGGAGATGTTGCTCCACAAAATGACGAGCTTCGGACTCGGTCCCGAGTGAAACTAAGGATCGCGAAATTATTATTATAAATTTGTAGTCTGGAGAGGCAGAAGCCCAGGTTGGACTAAAATTCGAATTTGGCGATTTCTCTAGTATAGCAGCAGAGATAAAGCCAGTGCGACCAGTGGAGCAAGAGAACTAGTTCTATCGATATCAGAAGTCTAAACGAATGTTATTGAGACACCAAACTCAAGGGTATACTATGATCAAGGTTAATCATCGAAGATTGTTAGTTGTAAGCTAAAACACCTGTGGCTGGTGGCGACTATCCAAGAGTTTTTAAAGCATTAGAAAAATTAATACATGTACTGTCGGTATTTCGTTTAGTAAAGCAATGTGTAGCATAGCAAAAGTGCTTATAAAATTAAGGATAATAACATGGTTGCGTTGTTTATACGCATCTCTCAAATCTAAGAATGTTTGACGATAGGGTAACACGATTTTTTATAGATGCCCATCGCCGAAGAAATTCTTAGTCTACATGCTAACAACGGATACTAACATTATTCTTTTTGTATACTGTAGCAGAGGTGACCTGTAGTACTTGTGACGACAGTAGAGACAACCGGTAACCTGACAATTTGCTCAGCCTATCTTCTTTATGGTACTCTCAGGAACCATCGAACGAATTCCTGAATATGGTGGAGACCTTACCGAATATAAATTTTTCTCTTTTAGTAAGCTGCGATGCTAACTCATACCGTATGTCCTGGAAAAGCACTGTTGATAATATGATCAGCCTATTAACAGGGCTAGAGCTATATAATTGATGTAAACACCCATTTAAATAGTATTAATGGTAAAGATCATGCTCAAATCAAATTGGAGTCGGATTTCGAGAAAATGGATGCAAAATAAGGATTTAGGAACCCAAAATTAAAGAACTGAATTATATTTTTCAGAATATCATTTTTGATAGCAAAGACTTCTTACAAAAATAAAGAAGTTTGCAACATTTGGGTGGCTTCGTCGATTGTCCACTCATTTTATCGTTTCCGGTTGATAAAATTGGCGAATCATCCATCACTTTTACATCTGACTTTTCAGACTATTGCAGACAATGAAAGCAACCAGCAAAAAAACAAAAACAGGACTACGTGACACTTCCCCGAGTGATATTTCGTGTGCTTGATTTGCGGAAACTGGAGAGCCCCCTGAAAAAGGATACGTCACCTCGAGTTCCTTTGCGCGTACGAGCGCGCACTTAATAGAAGTAAGAGGACACCCTTCCCTGGTGCGGCGGTACCTGACCTGCGGCTATACATAGTCCTACGTCTAGTAAACGAGCCAAGTGCGTCTGCATCGGAACGGGTATATTCTATTCAATTTGAGAATCACCATATATGTACATTACCCTATTAGGTGCTAAATTTATACATGTTATGCAGTAATTATTGATTGAAAATTAAAAATGGAATTTCACGAGTGATTGTATAACGATATTAAGAAATTCATCGGAAAAAACGCGACTTAAAAATGATTCCCTTGATTATATACAGTATGTAATTTGAATGAAATATGAGGGAGTGTATCTGTTGAGTTTTAAAAATTTACGGTTTCTATTTCGCAGGCACTTAGAATTACTTCACTCATTTTGTACTAAATCTGTTCTACGTGTAAATTTGTACTAAATTTATAAAATTATGTTCCTTATAAAATAAAAGGAATACAAGTAAATCAAGCAGTTCTGTAGCAATTTTGTAATATTTTAGTATTTGGTGGCATTAAAGGAATCAAGCTTATTATCTATACCGTTGAAAAAACTAATTAATTACCTTTGCACAGCTAAACCGATATGTACCAAATATAAGAGAATTGCCAAAGTATGCGTCCTCGTTGGAGGAAAGTAAAACGTGAATCTGGCATATGTCCACACGCGAGCGTGCGTATGCACTGGCACACAGGGGTACTTAGCTGGTCTTTCATCAGAATGCGTGCGTGCGTCCATCGGCGCTAACAGACTGTCATACCGCAGAGAGGTTGGAAAGCCCCCGGTGCGCGAGAATGAACCTCGCGCGTTCTTTCCGTTTCAAGATTTCGTCCCGCAGGGTCGGCATACATATATATGCATATAAGTATAAACATATACAAGGACATTTTATTTAGTACGTGTAGAGAGCCGCGATCTTTATTATTCGACGGTGCCATTATAACGGGGCGGCCAGCTGTTCCGGATTCCGTTCTTGGCTGCTACATACACGCTTACGCTTCCCGTATTCCAGGAAAATTACGGTCTGGCGCGGGTGCAAAATTGGAGCATTCTCCCGCATATATATATATATATATATATATATATATATATATATATATATATAATGTACTCTGCTCATATAACATAGATGTATATATCTACACATGTTTTTATATTTGTTTATATGTAGATGCACGAGACACGGACCCGTCATGAATGGGTCTCGTATAGTTCAGCCATTGGACCGCGGAGACAGCGGCTGGCAGCAAATATGCAAGAAAGAAGAGCCGCTAATAAAGTGGAGAAGCTCGGCTCGTGCATCAGGGCTCGGGGGTTCATAAACAGCCGGGATTTACGATGTCTCACTCTTACGCGAGATAGATAGAGATAGAGAGAGAGAAAGAGGGGGAGGCGGCCATAGAGGGGGTGGCTGGAGGAAAAGAGTGACACCATGGACCTCGCGAGGGTATATCGCGATATCACCGGGCGTATTTACCGGCGCCCGAGTATCATTAACAAATTATTCTCGGAATAACCGGCTAATCCGCCGCTCGTATACGTATGCAAGTATATATATATATACTCCAGGACTCTGCGAGCGCGACGATTTCTCAGATCTCTCTCTCTCTCTTTCTCTTTCTCTCTTGCTATCCCTCTACCCCTTTTTATTTTCGGGAGGTATATAGCGTGCATATATACACAGGTAGGTTGGTACGTAACGGCACCCCGAGGTGATCGACTGAGGATCCCCCACTGCGGCGCCTGCGGTCGCGCTTCCTTTTCTTTCTCTCTTACCTTTTTTTTTTTTTTAACATTTTTTTCCATGTGTTCTCGAGGTTATAATGTATACGGCGCGCGGCGGCGTCGGCCGATATTTCGCCTCTTCATTCCTCGCGCGCGCGAGTGATGTTCCTGAGAGTTTCTTTATTGCGACTACGCGGCCCGATGCTAAAATTCAAAGTTATGCGCTCCAACGCGCCTCGACGGTATATTATTTCGAAGGCTGCGCGAGCTTTTGAGCCAGTTTCATTTGTGTGTGTGTGTGCGCGCGTGTGTGCGTATGTGCGCGCGCGTGTGTGTGTGTGTGTGTGTTGTAGATGTATATGAATCTGTATAAAGAGCTGCGTTGAGTTTCCTTTGACTCGGAGGTACGGATGTGAATTGCACCCAAGTATTTGCGGTATTTTTTTTTTACTTTTATTTTTTCGATTCAGATATGCGTCGTGTACATTTATGAAGTGTCGGATTCATCGGATCGCTGATAAAAATATCGTGGTACCTGTAATAAACCTGGACGAGATGAATCTTTAAGTTAAAACCGAAACCACGTACGTGTGCGATACGTTCCGTGGGTTCAAAATTATTTTGCGTTCGTTGCAGGTTTGGAGGATAAGTAATATTACTGACTTATATTACTCTAGTAAGTTTTGGAGAGTATTCGACAGGGCCGAATTAAAGCATGGAAAAAAGAGCAACTGATGCATATATGGGTCTCCAATACATACAGTTCTCGTGTCAATAGATGATTCTTTTTCTTTTGTAAAAAATAAATTGCATATTAATTTTATTAGGTATTATATTTTGCTTGATATAAGACACATTTTTTCAAGCATAAATAACCCTTAACTTTTTTTTAACAATTGCCCATCGTCTTTTTAATATTGATCGATCTCCTCAGCTCGTTGATCGTTCCTGCTATTACTTCCGGTTCAATTTCTTTGTCATCCATTTTAGTTGCATTAGTCACGCTTGCTTCGAGCGAGCAGTTATATACCTAAAGGACCCGGGCGCTCTCGCTTCGAAATAAGTTAAGCCGTCGTAAAATGTAAACCTTTGAACTTGTAAAATGTAATATCGTCGCTTTTCTCATTGCATTTTTTTTTTCGTGAAAAGCTCGTACAATTAGTCATGTTATATTATTTTATACCAATCGTTTTGTATATTAACAATTACTTTTAGTGCCTAGAATATTTCTAATTGGATTATTTGAAATCGATAAAGTGTGTAAGGGGTAGATGTAGAGCTGGGAGGCGTTGGTGCAGGTGGCGAAGCTGTCGCCGTGAATTGGGAGGAGTGAGGGGGGATCACTCTCTCTCTCTATAATGCATTGCTAAAATAAAATAAATAAACATTTTTAATAGCATGAAAAATAGAATTAAAACTTAAAACTAAATTTTTAAGAAAAAACACAATAAATGATATAGAAAATGTTTAATGCTTACAAAGAAATTTCAATAATTTTTAAATTTTTATAAAAAATTTCAAATAAAATGTAAATTTCACATCATTTTAAAGTATCGCGTGCCAAATTCAAACTGCAAAAGCTAGTCGAGCCCGCGCTAGAGCAACACAAATATAGGCTCAAACATCGTCAGATGTCGCGCAGGCACGGAAAACCGAGGTTCGCACCAGAAATTCTGCTTTCTGATTGGCAGAGAGCGGGTAGTAATCACTTTTGCTTTCTAGGGAAGATCGATCATTAGGGAGATCCCTAGCTATCCCCCCGGGCAGCTGTAGATAATAGTATCTTGCGCGCTGGGCGCGGAAACAATTCTTTATCGCCACCTCGATTCCGATGAAAGAACTGATTCATTACCGATTAAGAATTTAATTTAATTTAAGCTACGACGTTCGGCATTATGAAGCATTAAATGAAAATTACGATATCAGAATCTAAATGCATTCATTTTTGTGCTAATGCGAGATTTAGAAGAGTATTGAATGTAACTCTGGGAGAATGTAAGAATGCAAATGTTTTTTTATGGTTAAAAAGAGAATATGCAGAGAGCAACAGTAAATATCTGATTTAGTTTTATTTATATACATTTAGGTATAATTTATTTATTATATATTTAATTTAATATTCTTATGTATTTTATAACAAAATTATATTATAGTTATAATTAAATCATTAATATATTTGTATCTTCGATTTTTACCCAGACTTTTCACATTGTGCACGTCCGATCGGAACTATCCTGTATCTACTTTTGAAATTCAACTCTTTCGTCGGATAGTTGATTCTATTATTTTTTATCAATATTCTTGATTATTGTTAATAGTAACGACTGCTACATTGATGACTTGCCATTACATTTTCTATTATTTTTTTCCTTTCAATTAATGTTAATAATGAAATTGCGTTAACAATATTAATACTTACATGTAACTATTTTGTATTTTTGCTTCAATCCTAAATTAGACGAACTTTTCGATTACTCCCATAAATAATTTATAATTAAATTTTAAACGAAGAATCCCTATATTTTTTTCAGTATATGAAAAACAGAATTATCGAGCCGAGAACCATAAACACGAAATGTAATTTGAAAAAGTATATATTACGATGAATTTGTAATACTATCTTATACGTATTAATTCGTTATCTCGTAAAAAGCCAAGACTTCCCGTAGTTACAGAAGCTATACTCATCTTATATAAAATACAGAGGTTACATAAATTACTTTGAACGAATATCCGTATCAGTTTCTCTCCTTATACCTCTCCTCGCACATATATATTATATATATATATATATATATATATATATATATATATATATATACATGCACACACACATACAGATACATACATCGCAAGCTAATTCGATTTGAAAATCAGCGAAAAGCCCCCGCGCGCCAAAAATTTTATTGCTCTCGGCTGCATAAATCCTATATTATGCACGCGGGCGCTAGCAACGCGCGACGTATAGGTTTTAAGCATATATAAGTATATATATATGTACGAGAGATGGGGGAGGGGGCGCGAAGAGAGAGAGAGAGAGAGAGAGAGAGAGAGAGAGAGAGAGAATGAGCGAGAGGAAGAGAAGGAGGAAAGATATCGTATACGCGGCTGGCTGGCTGGCTCGGTTAGGCCTCCCCCCCCCCCATCCGACGTTCGCGTACAACTCGCGCGCTCGCGCGGGGCACCGGTGCGACCGCTGGAGGAGGAGGGAGGGGTGGAGGTGGGGGAGCCGAGGCGCATCATCCGTTACGAGTGACGACGTTTTTACGAGCGGCTCGGATTGTAATTCAAATATTTATTCGCGGCGTTCGGGGCGGCGCGCGTTCGGTTGCCGGGCCGCCCGGTTTCTTCGCTCACGCTGTGTCAGACCCGTACGTCATCCCCGCGAGATCCGGGAGACTCGTGTATATTATATCGGTTGCTCCTAATTTTCTGCGTTGTCTCTCTCTCTCTCTCTCTCTCTCTCTCTCTTACTCGCTCGCGGAATATATAATGTCGCAGAGTTATAAGCTCTTTTTCTTTTTCTATATTATACCCTCGCTCCCTGCCCACCCCCTTTCACTGCGGTCTTTTTCTGCGCGCTTTTCTCTTTTATGCATCTCCCTTTACTTGAATTATTTTTCTTTCTTTTTTTTACTTTTCAGGAATCGTTAATTATGGGCGTTTTTAGAAATGCCCGAGGCTCGGCACGGGGGCTCGAATTACGGCACGAGCTCCTCTCTCTCTCTCTCTCTCTCTCTCTCATGCTTTTGGGATGGTATATATAAATATGCATATATCAACAAATGATACGCGCGACATAAGAATTCGCGAAAATATTCGATCATTATATATATATATATATATATATATATATATATATATATATATATATATATATATAATGATATTTCCGAGTGTTCAAATTTGTGTATCTGAAGAATTTGTCGCATTTTCAAACTGTACGCGAAGCTAAAAGTATTGTTAAGATATCTACAATGCAGAGTTCTTTGGGTCATGGATTACGCTTGCTTTGCAACTCAGCTCTTTTTCTTTTAAGCTGAAATGCAAAGCGTCAAGGTCCGACCTTGGACTATGAAATAGCATTTATTGCAGTTTCGAAGTGTATTAAATATCGAAAAATTCCTTGTTCTTTCCCTCTCTCGCTCTCTCTCTCTCTAGTTTCTTTTGATCATGAATTAACTTAAAAAATATAGTGGTATATATGAAAAGAACGGATCTGCCCGCTAAATTCAATTAACGAATGATTTTAAAATCAAGTTCAATAATTCAAATTATCATTCCATAAGACTTTAACCAATAATTGAGTTTTTGATTGATTATTGGGTAGATAGTGATTTTTAAATGATTAATTTGAACAAAATTTGTACGTTTGTCTAGTCCATTTTCTGTCTATAACATAACAAGATGATATCTTGTAAAGTATTATAGAATATTGTATAGTGTTCTTGTATAAGAAATACAAATTTTTATAAATTTGAAGAAATTATTAAACTTTTTTTTATTTGTACTAAATTACACGTTTATTTACTACATTTTTAAGAATATCTGAATTATTTAACTCGATAGTTGACAATCGATAATCGGAGCTCGATAGCGTAAACTCGATAGTCGTTAGTCGAAAATCGATATTTGAAAATCGAAACTTGATAGTCGAAAATCGAAAACCGATAGTCGATAATCGAAAGTCGAAACTGCAAACTCGATACTCGCAAATAGATAATCGACAATTGAAATTTGATACTCGAAAATCGATTGTCGAAAATTGATAGTCGAAACTCGATTATTGAAAATCGATCATCGATAACAGAAACTCGATAATAAAAAATCGATATTAGAAATTCGATAATCGAATATTGAAGCTCGAACATCGGTAATTAAATATGGAATAATGAAATTCGAATATAGAAATAGTTTCGCGTATCTGGAGATTAAATACAATCATTCCAATCGAAAAATACCCGACGTATTTCCAATATAAGTTGACATTAAATACTGGCTGTCTTTTGAATATGAATACTCTGGAGAAAGTTGTCTACGAATAACTGGGCATAGAATGACGCGATTCGAACACGATTTACGATAAATAAGATATTTAAAATAAGTATGTTTTTTATAAATATGAATAAGATGACCTTTATCGAGTTACTTATATGAATGGAACAGATTGGATAGAAGTGAATCTTTTTCCCCTTAATAGTGTATTCACATCTCGGAGGATTTTTCACAATTTCATTGAATTCTTCAACTATTGGGAGAAATACGTAATAGAGATTATGCATTAGTCATACCACGAGGTTTAAGGCGTCTATTTGAATTTCTTTACATTTTTAAATTAACTCGTTCGCGTACGTTTGAATTCAATAACACGAGTGTATATACAAATTTAGCTAGTATTTTAAATTCCAATCTTCCTAAAGACCTTTCACCATCTCCCACCGCCATTAGAAACGTCAAAATAGCCTTTATGAGGCCTGTTATTACGGTACGAGTGCTGCTAAATTTTGAGGATATCAAAGTCGAGTTAAAGATTTTCCGCTCGACGCGCCGGCGTGAAGCAAATACAAGACTCCCCCGCCCACTTATTGCCTCGTTCGTCAGAATAGTTTTGTAGCGTATTGAAAGAGCTCCTTAGAAGTTATGCATAATCTTCGTCCCGGAATTTCTTATGTACAGAACGATACAGTGTTGTCATAAATAATACGGAGTCAAACATTTGATTGGAACACCGCCTAGTTATTGAAACATTTTTGCCACCCCTCTCTTTCTCTCTATATCTTCCTCTTTCTCTCGCTTGCTGAGCAACTCTCTCTCTCTCTCTCTCTCTCTCTCTCTCTCTCTCTCTCCCTCTCTCTCTTTCTCTGTCCTTCTCTCTCCCGCACCATAAACGTCGCCCAACTTTACAATAGAACCATTAATATATTAGAAGACGTTATTGATCGTCTTCCATCCAAAAATGATTTTGGTTATACAAAGATGGAATTATATTTGAAAGAAAAATATTGATGTCCCTCACGTGTCCACACAAATGATGATGTAACAGAATTATTTATAACGGGAAAACGTTATTAGATAAATCCACGAATTTCCGCTCCTTAAATATTATATAACGTGATTTTGCTTGACCTTTCAGGTGAATTAACCACAAACTAGAAGCAAGAATGCAATTCTGCAGTTTTATAATGAATTTATAAGATGATGCAATTATATTCTGTTCAATTAATCATTGCAAACCTTTTTTTTTAATTTCCTTACTCTAAGTATTATTTATTTTGCACTTAATCATAATTCCTTAATTTGATTGCAATATTTACAAAAATGCAACTTTTAATAGAAATAAAATAGTTACGCAATTCTTAAAACAGTTCCAGCTAATTTTTGAGAGAGTGACAGAGAGAGAGAGAGAGAGAGAACGAGGGAGAGATATATAGGAGGATATATATATATATATATATATATATATATATATATGTATGTATGTATATATAACATACAATTGTTTTCGTGTTTTGTGATATTGAAGGATTTACATTTGAAACTATTGACCAATGTTATTTAATATTATTCTTTAATTGCTTTTTAAGAATTGTAAATATCCTTTAGCTCCTCGTGGACTTAAACCGCTGTACATGAAGAAATTAAAATATATATAAAAATAAATTTTTTAATTAATAAAACAATATTAAAATAGCCGTATAAGTCAAATTACATTCAATAACGTTTGTAAATATTTTCATATGAAAATACTTCAATCTTTTTAAACATGAAGGAAATTGAGTACTACCACTTAAAAAATATTGATTTATGTTAATTCAATTAAACATATAATTATTTAATTCGAATTCATTATTGTAACTAAACGTTTTGTTTTGACAATATTTTCTCATATATAAAATAACATTTTCATTTTTAATAAATAAACAGAGAATTAAAAATTGATGACCAGTCTTTGAATTCGTCCATCAAGATTTCACGGTGGGTTTGATAAGAGAACAAATTTTTATAAATTGTATTGGAAATTGCTACGTATAAAAGCTTATCATTTCAAGGTTCAGAAAATATAAAATTGTACACTGCAGTAAATCGTTTTCATAAATTATGCGAATTTTTGCCCTGAATATGTATCATGAAAAACAAAGTCTTACACATACGTGTCCATATCTTTCATTGACTCCTTCCTAAGTAAGCGAAATGTTAGTATACATATAATATATCGTGAATGTATTATTAAGTAAGAAAAATGTAATAATATATTTCCTAAAATTTAGAGATTAGATTTATTTTTAAAACTTCTCAAAAGTAAAGTGTGGATATTTTTTTCAAAATTTCCAATTGTATTCATCAAAAAATACTGGAGATAATCTAATAATCTTCGAATTTTACGTCTTTCAAAAAAAAATTGATTCATCCTAGATCAATTATGTCATATTTATTTTCAAAAAGAATTTTTCATGCTGTAATTTAAACATTCATTGCAAAATATAGGAAACAGGCTAATGAACATCAGATATTTCTGAATTAAAGCTTAACAGGTGGAATAAGCCTTTGTTAAAACTACATTTTTAATAATAAATTGTATTTGCAATTTTCCTGTTTTATATAAAAATTTTTTTTTTTAAATCAGTAAATTAAAATAACAAGACCTGCCATATGCTCAAGAAATATTTTAAGTCAGTTAAATGAAAATCTTTGAATATAAACTTTTTTTATTGGATTTTTAATAGACTACTACTGCTTAGAAAATATTCAAACATATTTTCTCACTTCATGCTTATAGTGTACGAAACGTTTTAGGCGTGACTTTTTACACCTTTATAATGTCAAAATCAGACCATTCTCTTGAGACTGCTGCGCAGATTGGTATTTGATTCAGAGGGTAACCTATACAAGTTATTTCTTGCATGAAGGTATTTCTTAGATAGGATATAATGGTTTCAATAAATTAACGAATGTTCTGTGCCTCCGTATACAGTAACTGTAAGGGAAGACTCATCTTAACAAAAGTCAATAGATCTTTTATCAATACTAAGATAAACATTCTAAGTTCTTATATGTCTGAAACTTAACTGGATAATCGAAGAAAAATTGTCTACTCGACAATATGTAGATGTATGATCTATTGAGTCGATATTGTTTAGTTTAACGATGCTGCTGCTGCTTCATCTAAAAAATAGGTTGTTGCAAATCTGTTCGAGTATAAACAGTAGATTTGATGGCTTGCTGTCAAAAACTGCACTGTACGATATGTTGTATTCTCTAGGTATCTTTATATCTACAAAGTTATCCATGACTATTTGAAAGGTAGACAAATACACATAAAAGATGGAAATTCCTATATGGAATTTGGCATTCGACCACCTGCTGTGAGAAGTAGAAGAAAAGGGAGAAATGCATATTGATGAAGTGAAATCTTGGCAAATAAATCACGCTTCAATAAACTAAGTTAGATACTTATAGATGTATTATGCTGATCGTGAGAAGTCACTTTCATTCAACATTTCCTCCTATCATAAGCGGCAAAATAGATTAGTGTAGACACCGCTTGATATTGGAGTGGATTTTAATACGCATCTTAAATTGGAGACCATATGAGCGCTGAGGCTTTCACATAATGGGCTATTGATCAAACACAATTCGGCACTTGGCTAGACGGGAATGGTGTCTTCACTATAAGAATTTGAGTGCTATCATCAGAACAGTCATATACAGAATCTACTCTCGATAAGAGAGTACATTTACATTTGGAACGTAAACGCCGGCTGGAAATATTACATGTTCAAATTGCGGGTGGAATTCTTCGTCGCTCAGGATAAGCTACATGTCCACGACACACTAAGTCACAATACAGGTGTATCGTGTATCGGCGATACTCTATAAAAGGAAAATCACCTTTAGAATCAACATATACATAGTAAACGTACATGTAGAATATATATATATATATATATATATATATATATATATATATATATATACATCAACAGATTAAGCTCTGCGTGACTTTTTTCTATTTCCAATCATAAAGTCCACCTCGAATGCCCATCGTTTCACAAGCATAGATGACATTAAAAGCACACCGCTGAAGGAACTAAAGGCTATCCCAAAACTCAAGTTTGAAAAGCATTTCAAGAATTTGCATAAAAGCCGACAGAACTGTATAATATCCGATGAGGACGACGTTTTAGAAAACAGATATTTAGAAAACAGATCTGTTCTTTGCAGGAGATGATCAGCTTTGATTCTCAGTTTTATGTTTTGTGAACCTCTATTGAAAACTTATGTCTCTGACGATTTTAAATCAATTCTCTACCAGCCGTGCATTTCCTGTGGTTCAAGCCCGCATCACTCGCTACGCTGTTTTGTTGATTCAAAGAGGTCCTCGCCGCAGGCATGCGTATCAAATCTTCAGGAGTCAAGCGAGCATGACTCCTACTTCTAATATATATATAGATAAAAGTACGTCGGTTTCCTCCTCCCGCTTCTCTTTTATGCACACCGTGCTGTCAAGACAGACGAATCCGCGAGCTTGTCTTTCCCGGTAAAGCGTCTATACAAACAGTATATATCGGCTCGTTCCTCGTCGCGCTCGCGCGCGCCCGTGGTCGCATCGCGGCTCTTAGCAGATCGTTTAAAGGCTTAAACGGCTCGTGCGCTGCCCGATGCGCCGACGCATCCGCCGGGCAAAAAAGCAACACCCGAGCTTATTCATATATATATACACACACACATATATACACATACATACATACAGACATACATACACTTTATATAAAGCACAAGATGTAAATTCGCGCTTGTCGGCATCGTCTAACATACAGACGACGGCGGTGCGTCTCCATCTCCTCCCCCCTCGGAGTTTTTCGCGCGCAATTACGGGCGCTTTTTGCCCGAGCCGCGCCCGCGCACCTGCGCGCACCTCGTTATTCCTGTAAATTGCCGTTAATTAGCGCCGGCCGGCTCCCCCTCGCGCAAATAATCGATGCCCGGATGCGATACTGTGTCGCGGGGCCGCCACGCGCGGCATATATAGAGAAAGAGAGACAGAGGTGAGCGCGCGGGGCAGCACGGTGTGTGTGTGTGTGCGCGCGCGCCCGAGCTCACATACATCAGAGAGGGGCCCCTTTTTTCTGCCGCGCGCCGGCCCGGCCATAACAATTACGCGGGCGCGCTCATCACGCCGGGGCACCAGCCGTGTGTGTATATATATGAATGCATATATATAAAACAGCAACGTGGCGGCGGGGCCTATAACAATTAGGAAGCGCGCGCTCGACTCGCGCATTATAATGCTATATATTGTGATATATATATATATATATATATATATATATATATATATATATATCGGTGTCCCCCTCGCCGCTGGGCTCAAGAGACGACCACCCCGGATATATACAACTGCGGTGCGTGAAAGTACGGGTGCCGAGGTTTGCGCTCTCTTTATAATAGGAGGACGATGGGGCGTGATTGCGTTTCTCGGACTCCAGTTTGATATACATGTATGCATAACAAATAATGCTATTTTTATTTGTACACATTTATATATATATATATATATATACGAATAGTATGAAGCGTCTTACACATATGCAGAAGTATGGCACGCGCGTGCGCGGCGTATAAATCATAAGGTAAACCTGTGTATAAATTATATATATATATATATATATATATATATATATATATATCCTTTACCCAGTATGCGATCTAGCCATAAGTAACACATCAATGTAGATAAGTAGATCTTATATCTGTGGTCGTTACGTAATTATGTTGCATGAGTTGCTATAAATTTCTATATCAACTTTATTTGTATACTTACATATATATTTATATATACTCATTGTTGGCTTTCTTTTTCTTATTTCGGGGTAATTTTTCTTCCCAGCTTTTAATAAGATTAATCATACCTGTCAAAGTTTTTAGTGTCGACGCTCTAAATTTATGAGATGCTTTTATAATTAAATGATTGGTTTTTCCCCCTTCCGATGCATTCTGACAGTCATAATTAAAAACAAAACATATAATATTCCTTTAAACGCTATCTTTTTCTATCGATTATATATTATTCAATATTCTCCTAATAAAAATATTATTTCTATAAAAAGTTTTTATTACGAGTTTTCTTTTATATAGATTTTATTTTACCTGTCGTCAACTTTACGCTCTATCGATCAATTATTTCATTGACATATATAAAATTTTATTACAAATAAATCATTTTTACAAGCAATAAATACGTATTGAAAATGGAAGGTATTTCTTTATTTGAAATAAACAGCAAAGAGTTATCAAATATTTAGTTGAAACTATTTTTTTGTACACAACATAACTTTGCTTCCGACAATCATTAAAATTATATTTTTAATTAATTGATTAAAAATTGATATATTCTAAGATTGTTTGGCCAAATATTAATTTTTTTATATCAATTTCCATGTGATATTATAATATATTCTACTAAATAATATATATATATATTACTGAATTCATTTTTCCCCTTCAAGATATTTCATGCGATAAGAAAATATAGGCACAGAAAACTCGAAGAAGAATCATCGTCATCTTCAAAGAGATCGGTAATCAACAGTAATCAAAGACGTGCTCGAAACCAGTAGTCTGAATTCCTTTGAAACAATGTAGAAACCCGGAGAGCCTCTATTAGCTCGAATTAGAACACGTTTCATGCGAAATGTAATTCTATGTAATCAGATGACAAATTCATTTGACAAATTTATATTTACACGGATAAGATGTCGTATGAGAAATTGCTATATATGTGTCGATGCTTTGGGAATCGAGGCAACGGAACACAATATTATACGCGGAAAATATTATCGTACATTGTAGCTCTCTAATATGGGTTAAAAACAAAATTTATGCATATATTATTTTCTTCAAAATTTTATACTCTAATACGGCTATTATTCATTTTTGGAACGATCAATGCTTCGAAAAAATTCGCCTTATTTTCATTATTCAATCAAGGGGAATATTTTGATCAAATTTGTAATTTAAATACTGCTTATACGAATTATTTATCAACGATCTACATTTAAATTTCATAGCTTACATTAAATTTAATGTACATTTATATTAAGCGCGTATCATAATTTGCAGAGTTAATCTAATGTGCTTTTAATTTTTCTTTTATTATGTACTAAACGAGTTTTAACAGCTACGTTTGATTAGACAAAAATATTGTAATAGTTTGAGATACAATATATTAATTAAAATTATAACATATTGTTAAATTCGTAAAATGAGACACATTAATGTGATATTTCTGGATTAAAATCATTTCTTAATAAGGAGAAATTGACATAGTTATATAATAAAATATTTAATAATCAAGTATAATAAAGTAATCAAGCAAACAATGTGTAAAAAAAGGAAATCTTAATGTATAATAAGCACAAAAATAGTAGGATAATTAAGCTATATTTAATTAATTCGTTTGTGCGAGAACAAAATACGCCTATCCTTGGTTAGCAGATGAAATGTTTAAATAAATAAATAGAGATATATAGTCGATAATAATGATCTCTTCTAAAGCATGCCACTGGAAATTTGCTGAAAGTAACATGACAGTAAAAATTTATGAATTTATAGAAAACGTTAATGAATTCTTCATTAAGTTTGTCACTGATTTTGAATATTGAATGAAGAAAAATTGAAGTTAAAGAAATGTATTACGAATGATCGTTGACAGACATTATTCCATATTAAAAATATAGTCAAGATTGTATAATAAATCAATAGTAATTATATTTATGCTGTCTTATATTCTTTTATAAGATTTCAACAATGATACTTGTGTTTGTAAGTATCTGTTACTTAGTTATTTTTAGTTTTTGTAATATAATGTATTCAATACAAGACTATTTTTACCTTATCAATAGTTACAGATTGCCTTTAGAAGGGGTAAAAGCAATAAATTATAGCCAGAAATATCGCTGCATACAAAAAGACAAATTTCATTAAAAAATTTAAAGATATTTTATTGTTCGGAGACATTGTTCAAACATAACTTCAAAGATAATGGAAACGATGAGTTCGCGCAAAACATTAATGATAAAATTATTCATTATATTACTAAATTGACTGTAATGTAATTCAAGTTATAATAGAATAATGTATCCGAAAATAAAATATCTTTAAATTTTTTAATTAAACTTGTCCTTTATTCGTATTAAAATCAATTGTCTGGACAGTAGAACCATAAATGAAACCATTCAATCTCATTTGATTTACAAAAATGTAGAAAAATACTAAAATTATACATTATACAATGACGTGATGTTTCTATATATATGTAAAAGAATGTCTGCAAAGCTAAAATAGTATGGTTTTGGATGTCGCTGTAAAAAAGTCGCATATAAGCATTTTTTTCACAAGTGCATTATGCACAGTCAGATCTGAAAGAAATACTTGGGATTCCAGGAGAAAAAAAAATTATAATCACAGCAGTTCATAGTCCAATGTCAACTTTGGATAGACTGTATGAATATATATATATATATATATACGAGATCGTTTCAAAGAGCATTCGAGAAAAAGATTTCTATCTCTGGATATATATATATATATAAGCATCTGCGCTACCGGTATTATATCTAAATGGTAAAAGAAATCTACCTTCTCTTCTTCCTCCTATCGCTGCACCTGTCTCGCCGAGATCGCGACGTCATTCCTCACGCTTACACACGGCGCAACGACGGCCTTGATTTTGCAACCCCCTCCCTCCGGGAGTTACGCGAATCGTATACACATTGGCCAATCGCATAATAATATAATTTACTCTTCTCTCTCTCTCTCTCTCTCTCTCTCTCCCTCTCATATCCAAATCGCGACTATTATAATTGTTCGGACTTCGTATGGACTATTTATTACGGGAAGTCCAATAGCGAAATTGAAAATTTTGTTAAGCCTACTCGCGCTCTGGAATATCGTGCAATACTATTTCAATTGCGTATTGCCAATTAGAAAATTATTTCTAGGGATCTCGGAGATTTCTCAGTGCATTGTAAAATGTGTTAGAAGGACTGCTGCGCGGTAATTCCTTAGGGCGGCAAAGTATTGAAGAATTCTAGTATTAGTTTTCATCGCTCCAGGAGACCAAACGGCGTTTTGTGACTCGTCCATGACGTTTGAGTGCCTGTGCTCAATAAACAGATGTAAAGCTGACCATACTGGTATTTTTTGAAATTGTATTTTTCTCTAATGTACTAGTAAAAATTAGATTTAAATAGCTTTCTCTATTCTATAAATTTAGGCCAGCTTGGATTGCTATCTGCTTAATCTGACATATTTTAAAAATTAACCATGTTTATAGCAGAAATGATCGACGATCCATATAAACACTAATATAATTTGTTGGCTTACGAACACGTATTGATATAATATTACAAGGTTCGGCATTTAAGTTCTAAATATGACAAAAAATATAGTCCTAAAAATATCCCTGTCCCAAATCATATAGTGCATAACAGTGGCGTCGAAAGGTATCTGATGGCTGCTGTAAAATTAGACCTAGTTAAGACTGAGTCCATCGAATACTCGAGATAGGAACCGACTCAAACACTTATCGGCAGCAAACACTAAATAATAAACTGCGAATTACGAAACTAAACTATTCGAGTATATATCATTATCTGAACTTATATGTTCATATTTTCATGAATATTTCATGATATGAAGATTTTTTTATATGTAAATAAAAAAACAGAGAAAATTACGAATTTTTATGATTTAATAATTCACAAATTTAAAGACAAACTTTTAGCAGAAGAATTTCATATAGTTTAGGATTTAAAAATACGAGAGATCTCTTTTGGATATTATTATTATGTGACAGCACCGGTGCGTCATGTATCGAATACCATAGTGCAATCGTACACGCCATCGGCCGCACCAAATAATACGGCCGTTTTTGCGAATGTGTGTACAGCAATAGCGCGCGCCAACGGGCGGGCGTGCGGGTGGCTGTGCGAGAAGAATCGTCGCTATCAAATCTCGTCTCGTCGCGCTGATTTTTCGCTCGCGGTGATGGGCGAAACTGGCTCTCCATTGTGTAATTGGTAAGTAAGCTCGGATCTTGGTTTTGGTCTTGAAACTTTTTAATGCGGCCCTGTTCGGGCATTGGTCTGGCTGGCGAATTCCGATAAGCGGCCCAACGACAGCAAGACTAGTCCGGGGCATCGGCGAAGCCCTAATGTATATAACACGATATATTTGTAGACAACCGTAGCATTTTCGCTCGCTATAAATTGTTCATAGAATTATTTCTTTAGAATTTGGAACAATCTGTTTATTCGTCATTTTTGCAATCGTAACGAGATAATTTACTTATATAAAGGATCCGGAGCGTTTCTTGTGTAAACTGAATTTTAATCGAACTACTTTTCCGTATGTGTATAGAGCGTAATCGTGCTATCTTATACCGTATAAATAATGATGATACGGCATTTTTTTAAAAAACAACGAAGCAATATCCCAAATAGAAGGTGAGCTTAGAATTTCTAAATAGAAAAAAGGAACAAAATACATTTAAACTGACTAAAATAGGTATCGTCGATATATGCATAAAAAAGTATATAGCTACGTTCATCGTTCAAAATTTATATTTAGTTGTATTCATCTGATGACATTGGACACCACTTTATGTTTCTTTTTTTGTTGTTGCGCTGATTGAACACCTGGAGCAATGAATGTATTTTTTGAAAATTTACTTAATCTATGATGTTACATTGAAGATTAAATAATATTAGAATAATGAATATTCATCGTGAAATTAGCTGCAAATTAGATATGAACGACTTCTTTAGTAACATTTTGAAAAGGTAAAATTTGCGAATGTCATTGTTTGTAATGAATTATGGAATTCAACGACTTTTTTATCGTTTTAAATTTTAGAAATTTCCATTATTGTTCGATTTTGGTTTTATTCAGGAAATTATGATGTACAGTAAAAATGATACAATATCGTTACTTTTACTTTGCATCGTACATTTATTATTATCTATCCATATTGTTCTATTCACTGGTTGCTACTAATGCTATTGTTCATTTATTTGTTTCTTGTTGCAAAAATTTATGGAGAATTTTGCTACATTGACGTCGGACGTTCTGACAAGAAGAGGCCATCAGGTATGTAGGACGGAATTCATCCAGACTGAGGGAGGCAAACCATGATTATATTCAAAATGAGGCCGTAAAGTGTTCTAGGACCTAACGATATTCCATAGCCGAAATATACAACTTTTTTACTCACAATAATTACTTAACTTCATTTAAATTGGACAAGGAATATATTGATACAGTGGGATTTTTCTCAAGAACCCCTACTTTTGCCTTAGAAAAAAGTTTTGTAATGAACCCTAGATCGCAAATATATACTTTCTCAATTATTAACGGTCGAAATTCGCATGAATGCACGTACACGTTAGTATAGCGGAGGAATAAATCAATCCGTTAGTATAATAATCAATCGATTCATCAAACAACCAATAAGTAAATAAATAATAAAAGTTTTCATTTCAGATAAATATTATTAAGTTGATTATAAAATAATATAATTATAATTATATAATGATAGGCAAACTGTACATTTGTATCATTACCACCGTAGAATCTGAAATAAAAAATAAAAATATAAAAAATTAAACATAACAATAATCAAAATTCGATTGTTAGCAACGGACAATCAAACTAGCCCGAATACAAAATTTACCAAATCGTCCCTCTACCTCTTCCAAAGTTTCGAATCGCTTCGGCTCACCATCATGGATCAAGTTCAGATAACAACGACAAAGATATATGTTTCTGTAGCTTACAAAAGTCAACATGAGTACAATTTTAACGATTAAATCATTCGTACATTATCAGGCAGTATCTTGAAAAACAACGTTTCGCGAATATAACCCGTTCATAATTTTAATCTTCACACTTTTCTCACTTTCAAACAGCTGCCCTTTAAAAGTCTGTCGTACCCGAGCTATACCTGCAGGCTTATTCGATCCTAAAATTATACTTACCATGTAAATACTTTCGAAAAAAGCTTGGTAAAAAGGGGAAGAAAAAAAATCAAATGTTGAAAATGATCACACCGTCATGCGACGGTCCTTTAAACTTCCAGGAAATTGTCGGTTTCGCGTCTTTGGGAGCAACGGTCCCCGACATTATCCTCGATAACTGTAATCCAATGCAAGATGCCCCCAAAACGACTGCCCCGAGGAAACGGCCAATGCTCTTCTTATTATTATATATAATATATCCGACACGCGTACAAAAAACGCATCGCGTCCGTTAAAAGCGCACGCGCGCGTGTCGTACGCGTTCCGCGAACGTTCTCTCTCTCTCTCTCTCTCTCTCTCTCTCTCTCATCCCGTCTCTCTTGGTCATTTTTGACTACTCGCAACGGGCCGCAGATGCTAAAGCCACGTATATATGCGTGTATATAGGCACATCAGGAGAACCGGTAACGGATATATAAGTAACTTTTGCAGCCGAAACAAGCAGATCTTATCGCCCGATGCACCGACCAATATAATCATTTGTTGGACGGGAATGTTGAGCTATCTCATATACCTCTCCCTTTCTCCGTTTTGCTCTACTCTTCGCTGTCAGTCATTTGCATTCGGCCCAACCTATACATATATATATATATATATATATATATATATATATATAATACATCAGATTCGTATCGACAAAGCTGGTAAGCGCGCTCGCGCGCGCACATGTTTGCAGAGAGGCTTTCTCGATGGGTTCGCATCTCGATTTTATTAACGATTACATCGACATTATTCGTATAAATATATTATATTTATATATACGTACACGATTCGCAATTTCGGCAAAATTTCCATAGGGCATATTATCCTTATCGGGACATTTTCTCCAGTACCCAACAGGTATGCGTATATATATATATATATATATATATATATATATATATATATATATTTATGTATTACATTAAAGGTGTTAATGGGAAAAACACGCGGCGTCGGCGTGCAGTGGCGTGATGCGCGCACGCCATGCAGCTGGCAAAATGATTTATCCAGCCGATCGGGCGACCACACCTTTTTGTCTTATTTGCACGATTGCTGTGCATTCGATATCGCCATGATATATATATATATATATATATATATATATATATATATATATATGTATAGAAGTGCAACAGTTGAGAGATTCAGTTTTCTAAAGTTTTTTTTTTTTTAAGACGAGTAAATATTTCTCGCTATTCATTACAATACCACATATTACGGAAAACTATCTGACTAACTTTATGAATAAAAAAATTCTAGTAAAATAATATTTTATTACATAGAGATGCACGAGAGGATTGCTATTCTATTTGATCCCTTATAATTACAAATGAAATTTTTTGTCTTTTTGAAAACGACCATTCTTTTAGTTGAAACAATCTATTTCTATATAGTTAGATTTATAATAAATTAATAAGATGAAGAAAGAAAGCGCCGTTGATCGAGTTCGCTATAGTACAGCAAGACTCTACTATTACGTTTATGTTAGATGCATCAATATAGTTAATTAACACAAAATTGAGACACAATTTGTGGAGAAATCTTAATAAGCATAAAATTAAAAGCTCATGAAAAAGCCCTTAAAAAGCTCATGAAGCGTTTACAAATTCTTGATAATATGATTTTCTTGTGATGTGTATAGAAGATGCACTTTTATATGTATTTATTTTTATTTCGTGCTATCACGCTATGGGCCTTTGTTTTTTCTGTGTACTTCGTTGTTGATACACTTGCAAACGTTATTACTTCTCCTTATGCAGTTAAGTCTGCTCCAGTTGAAACTTTAACTGTTGCTCGAAATATTGCTATTATTTTTGTACGCTCTTCTGCTGTTTAGCTTGTTCTTGTTGTTTCTCTTATTGTTATTGTGCTCAATGTTAGGTGCTACTGGCTCTTGGAGGCATTTAGACGGGGCATTTTATGCTCAAAGTGCGTCGATGAACATCAGATTGAAGAACATCAAAGTATTGTGAAATGAAAGGAAAGATACTTAAACTATTGTTAATATATATACATAAAAACGTAAAACTTTGACTTGGTCACATAACTATTTTCGCTAGGTGTCCTTATCAGTGGAAGGGGTTGTTGAGGGACGCTGATCAATAGATAGAAAGGTAAAGCGGGGCAAGGCAAACGAGAAAGCGAGGTGCGATCTCGCTTAAGTGCTTGTATACAAGACTAGTACGAAGTTAGGAGAGGATAGTCATTGGCAGAACAGAGATACAGTGAGAATAAGGGAGAGAGAGGTAGAAAGATCGTGCAATCGTTCAAAGACATCTAAGAAAGCATGTAATCAGAATATTAGCAAGTTGACCCCAGGCTATTCCTCTTTTCGCATTCACTAAGTGAGAACAAGGATTCGTGTATCAAATGCACGCAAATGCCAGTAAAAATAATATGCAAATATTAAATATATATAATTTGGAGAAACTACTTCAAAACATTTTTCTTTATTTTACATAGATTTTAATAGTTTTTAATTAATAAACATATAACAAATATCCAGTTAAATCCAACGATCTTTATTAATACATAACAAATATACAGTTCAAAACAAATGTAATAAAATTTAGTATTCAATGTGGAATGGATAATATTTTGAGTGTCTGAAGCTGTAAACGAAAGAATAATAATTTGAATACGTATTATCAATAATATTAAAGTAATCAAAATATTTTTTCTTTTAAATACTTACTTATTAAATTCAACAAGTCTAGCTTTTTTTCCTATATTTATTAGAGAATGCATTTCTTGGTTCGTTAGAAAAAAATCGAAAATATCTATATTATCCTTAATTCTTGACTTGGTTGCCGATTTGGGTAAAGGTGCGGTGCCCATTTGAAACTAAACGTTATTAAATTATGAATATATTTTAATTTAAACATTTTATTTATTGTATTCTTTATTAAATAAGTAAAATAATACTAACAACAAATCTCAACGCAATTTGAGCAGCCGTTTTTCCATATTTCTTTGACAACCTCACAACTACCTCGTGATTCCACAAATTATCAATATTTGAGAACCTAATAGGGCTTCCTAAAGGACAATATCCGGAAACAGAAATGCCATTCTTTTCACAAAATGCTATCAGCTTTCTTTGATTTAAATTCAATGTAACCTCGATCTATATGCATATTTAGTACAATGAATATTACGAAAGAAAAATGTAAGACAATTTACATAAGATAATTGTGTTATCTTTTATTCACATTTCCAGATGTTTAATGACATATTTTATTGTTCCTCTTAGTAAAACAATTAAGAATATACTCACTTGAAGATTAGCCGGTTTAATCGTGGCCTTAGATAATATTCTCGCAATTTGCTGAGAATTGAAATTACTTAATCCGATACTACGAACGACACCTTCATTTCTGCATTTTTCCATTCCTCTCCATGTTTCAATGTAATCAATATCAGATGGTACAACCGTAGAATCATTAATGTACTAAAAGAGGAAAAGATGCTTCTAAATTATTATATGTTATAGATTCTAAGATCGTATATAAGATTTCCAAACCTTCCAAGATATGGGAGAATGAATAAGGAAAAGATCGATATAGTCCAGACCAAGTAGTCGGCGAGACTCTTTGCAGGCCAGAAATACATCATTTTCTTGATGGCTTTCGACATTTAGCTTGTAGAAATAGAATTTTTTAAGTAATATTATGAATATAGTTATTGTTACTTTTATAAATTTCACAAATTATATAAATATTTTCATAATTTTTCAGACAGTTCAATGCACAAAAATATAAAATTATCATTTTTCACATCAGATAAAATGTAATAAGAATAGATCGCAAGTAAGCATAATATGGAGTCATTTCTAAATTAATTACATTTTTTATTTAAATCGAATTTTTAAACTTTTTAAATTTGAAAAAAAATTTGAAGGCCACTTATTTTTTTGCCTAATTCAAAACATTTTTGTTGGATGGCATATTTGAATAATGTTGATCATTTTCTAGTTTAGCAACGCTAAAGTTCTATTGGAAATATTCTTTTGATAAGCAACCATTTTGAAGAGGTGGACTGCAAAAGCCCTCTTTGCATTTATTTAGAAATATTAATACGTCTAGTATAGACGAATTTTCTATAAACAAGCGCATTAGAAATTAACATGTTTTTTTTTTAGACAGTCTGTATGCGCAATATCAACTATATAGCTATCCTTAGATTTTCGATTAACAATTACATTTAAAATACACTTAAACATGAATAATTGTACCTTTGAGGTTATGAATAGTTCTTCTCTTGTAACAGTATTATCTCGAATTTTGGCGCGCACGGCATTGCCCACTTCGCGTTCGTTTTTATAGAAGGAAGCTGTGTCAAGATGCCGATAACCTACGCTAATTGCATACTTTATGGCTTCTTCCCCTTCTGGACCAGTAAGCTAAAATATTTTTTCTCATAATACATCTCATGAATAAACGTAAATAAATATGAGATTTAAAAAAGGTGTTTAAAAAAATAATTTGTTTTAAAATGAGCTTCATTGGATATGTTATTTCAATGAAATGATATTATTATGTTGTATCATTAGCATTATATATTTTTTATTATATATTGATTATATGTTTTGCAATTACATACCGTGTACGTTCCTAAACCAAATAAGGGCATTTTGAAGCCACTGTTCAAAGTCACCGTTGGTACGGACACACTTCCCATCGCTCCGGTGAATAGAACGAATATTCCAAGAAGTGAAGAAATAAATTCCATTTCTTAAAAAATATTAAAAAAACAGGATAGAATTGATAGAGAATAAAGGCAACTAATACAGTTTTGATTGCCAGCGACAGTTTTTATAGAATTTTCCCTGTTTCTCTTACTCTTTAATAATTGACACAAAGATATCAACTATTCATAAAGTGGAAATAATTGGTTTAATCGAAATAGACAATTGTATCTACAATTTTTCTGTCATAATATTTGAGCATGACTAATTGGGATATATTATTGGTGCTTTAGACAATACACAGTGATGCTTATATTAGTCGTTTTTGTCCGGGACTTGAACTCGAATCACAATTTCCCGTTTTTTTCGCCCTAGCGATCGAGGCATCGTTCGTTTTATTTAATTCTTTTTCACAGATTCAAATGATGAATAATTATAAATAATTGACGGTAACGTAATGAATATGTGATAAAGATCAAACAATAATATCATTCCCACTGCAGCCAACGCTTTCGCGTACTAGCAGGGAAAGTGAAATTGAGTGAAAATGAAATTGCGTACACGGTAATATAATAGTAAATATATTAACAAATATTAAGCATATGCGTATACAGGTATATATTAGTAGTTATTTATTTAGCAGTCTTGTTGCATATCATAGAACTTTAAAGCATTGCGCCAGTTTCAGTCAATCAGTACACGAAGGGTAATGCCTCTAACGCGCATGCCCCATTTGTCGGTAACCATGGGGATAGGAAGATATGAAGTTAATAGTAAAATTTTTAGCGTATGTATCTAATAGCCAATATCCCCAGTATGAGTAAGACTAGAGTGTGACTTTTGGGAAATGTTTTAAGAATGTTCTTAGATTCAATAGAGGCGTACATGTTTGGCTTGAGTCTAGCTTTTATTAAAAATTGGGATCATTGCACTTATAGAAAACTAATTACGCTATAAAGGGAAACTCGGATAACGAATCAGATCACTTACTTTCGTTAGGTTTCTCTCTCCAAAAACTGCCATAATATTTACACAATTTCAGCGTAGAGGACAAAACTTGAACCGAATTTATGACCCTTGTAAGAGGAAAAATGAATGAGTTTCGGAAAGTGCTTATCTGTTTGTGTATAAGTGATTTTTTACGATTTATATAATGTTTGTTATTATGGATGATTAGGAAGATTTTTCATTTAATTAATAATCTTAATTATAATCTTCGCAAAATTAATTGAACATAAGTTGTAGATTTCTAATCGTAGTGCAAAAATTACTAAAAACTATGTTTGATATATACATAAGGCCCGTTGAATCGCATGACATGCCCATCGGTGCACTCTAAGCGAATTTTCTAGTTAAGTGAAGTTAGTAGAAGAAATCGAATGAAGAGGAGAGAGCCATTATTAGAAAAATAAATAGAGAAAGAGAAATAATAAAAAAGAGGCGAGCATACGGCTATAGAATATACGACAAATATAGAAGTAAATATATATATATATATATA
Source organism: Sycobia sp. Sy_11 (assembly GCA_018907035.1). NCBI lineage: Eukaryota > Metazoa > Arthropoda > Insecta > Hymenoptera > Epichrysomallidae > Sycobia > Sycobia sp. Sy_11. The sequence goes on from JACCIC010000302.1 coordinate 266,583, forward strand.
TATATATATATATATATATATATATATATATATATATATGTTTCTATACGTTAGAAAGTGGTTTTCTAGGTATTCTCAGGGTCATCTCTGGGAAATACATGATAAATACGTTTATACATTTGTATACATAAACTTTCTATGCTTCGCCCGTTTATGAATCTAAGTGCCAGAGAGCTGTGCAGTGCATACCTCCCGGCGAAACGTGGAAACCTTGGACTCCCGCACAGTGCAGAACATCGTAAATATTCTGTTTCCAACCAACCCTGATAGATCTGATCTAGTACTGGCAAAAAGAGAAATGAATTTCTCTCTACTCAGCAAGGAGGAGCTCGTGAGAGTAATGAAAACTACGTGGAACAAGAGGAGTCAGGACTAGCTGGAAGTGGAAGTACATCCAGAACTCCTATTGATATACATTTCCTACCTATATTTTTTTTATGTTATTTAACGTCGCTCTATTTATGCTTCCAAAATATTGGTGCTAATCAGCGACGGAGATCGACGATGTGTTTGTAAATAAAGCACATGTAAATTATTACAACGGTGTTTGTGTTAATCGGCCAAAACCGGGATTGGAATTCGGATCCGCAAGTTACTAATTCTTCGCTTTAGCGATGGAGCCATCGTAGGCCTCGGTACCTATGGTTTGTTTTATTTTATCTAAGTGTATGGTGGCAAAATTTGTGCTGATCGACAACAGTAAGGATCCGCCGGAGGTACCCTCGTTGTATCAACCTCTATGTATGCTGGATACTGTGGGAAAACTGATGGAGAGACTATTGAAGCCAGACCTTCTGGAGGCCACCGGCCTCGGCAGACAGTATGGGTTTCGAAAGGGCTGATCGATGGTAGATGCAATCCTTGAGGTTGTAAATGCGGCAAGAGGTACCACGAGAGGTAATCACTGCTCCCGACTTGTGTACTTCCTGGCAAAAATTGACGTTCGGTATGTCTTCAACTCTGTTGGATGGGCTAATGTTTTACGAGACATGGAGCGAGATTTCGGTGTACCGCCCTCTTATATACTTCAGACATTGAGTGATGACCTCCGGCACTGTTACTAGTTTATCAGACATCTGATGACCGGAGGAAAAATAAGCTTAGTGCTGGGATAGCTCAGGGTTTTGTGATGATGGGATTCTCAGGATGCAGATGAAGATAACTTTCTAGTTGGATGAGTAGATGACATAGCAGTTGTCATCAGTGCTAAGGTCTATGACGCTGCGTGGAGAGATGGATGGAAAGCAGTAGATTAGAACTGGCGGAGGCGAAAACAGCGATCTTGTTCCTGACTATGAAGCGTATTCCAAAGATACGTCGTAAGCAGGTTGAAGCAGCCGTGAGGTGATGAGTGACATTTAATTCGAAGCTGATCGTCTGGGACCAAATAAAATGTGTCGAATAGGGCTGTCTGCTCATAATAGGTGCCAAATCTATCATGCTATATGGAGCGGAGATATGGGTCGGTGTACGGAACGGCCTCTGAGTCGGCAGCGTATGTTTTATTCCCATTGACCTTCAAGTAGAGGAAAATAAGGTTATTCAGCTTGAGGAAAACATTCTCCGCGGAACAGAGGGTGCAAAAGGACCAGCACTGCTACGATAACCAAATGGCAAAAGCGTTGGGAGAAGGATCCATGTGGCCAATAGACGGCTAATATCATCAGTCAATTCGTGCCATGGAACCAAAGATTCCATAGAAATGTTAATTACCACCTTACAAGATCGAAAAAGTACTAGACTGTAAGTAGCGCTGCCGCGCTTCCCAAGACGACGCCCTGCACACGTTTTTTTAGTGTGAGGCGTTTCGTTTTGAAAGACAGCACCTTTGACGAGACATAGACCCAATTGGGCCGGATAGTATTATCCAGCAGATGATAGATAACTAAAAAGTGATCTAGAATATCTTGCTTTTTTAAGACTATTTTCAACCACAGATGAAGGCTTGAGAAAGGAGTGTAAAACCGCTTGGATAAATAGAATGGTGTACTCCAGAAGTAATGTCTCGATAGACGGTACCTGCATTGCATTCATACCATATCAATTGTAACCCACAATATATATGTATATATATTTATTTTTTTATGATTAAATTTATAATTATTACGATTTAGCCCTGTAAATGTACGGCTGGTATATTTGTTACTATAAAACTGTGTAGTACTATTAAAATAATTATAATCATGATACTTACAGATAATAATATAGTATACTTACATATAATAGGAATATAGTTATGATGTACTAGGAAACTTTAAAATCATTAGGAATTTATACGTTGAAATAATGCCAGAAACAGATATAAAAAGATTTTCTAGTTGGTTAGTTATTATTATTATTTATTAAGCTATTGAAAAACTATTTTATATTTCAAATACAACCATAATTTTAAATATATATATATATATATATATATATAATCGACAAAAATTGACTACATGAATTATATAATTAAATAATCTTATTATATATTCGACTTAGTAAAAAAAGAGTAACAGAGTAAAGAGTAACAGAAGCTATATACGTATACTATACGTATGGTGTCCAAAAAGTTCCAGAACATCTTAATAATTTTCCAGATTTACTGATTTTGGACAAGGTCAAGGTCAATCTAGAGGTAACTTTTGTCAAGAAATTTAATAGTAACCTTGGATTTAACCTTGGGTTTGACTTTCAAAGTTATTTCAAGATCAATCTTGTTTTTTCAAATGGGACCCCTATTTTTGACAACGGAAATCGATGGAGCAGAAAATTTTACGTCCAAACATGTGCTCAAGTTGTGGATCAAGGATGATCTTGATGGTCACACAAGGTCATTTAACCTCGAACAAGGTCTGAAAATCTCTTGGTATAGGAAATTCTCAATTTTTGAACCACAGAAGCTATTACCATTATCAAGGTGCATGCAACGATGACGCTCTGCACGGCCTTCACGATGCCCTTTACTTTTAGCATTACCCAGGAACAACGACGTGGACGAACTAAAATCTATTCCATTTAGGGTGCTTGATTAGCGTGTGCATAAATATTCTGGACTGCAATTTTTTACTTTAACTGCTCAAACTGACCTCCTTTTACTTCTTGACAGTAAGCTAACCGGTGGTAAAAACCTTCCAGTTGAAACCATGTATTCTCAAAGTTGGCTCCAGCTTTTTCTTTAATTGAAGGAACCATCAATAAAAAAGGTCCAATGCATCTGTTGTTGAGAATTCCAGCCCAAACATTTAATTTTTCTGAATATTGTGATTTGTCTTCTCTAGTCCAATGAGGATTATTATTTGACCAATATCTGCAGTTATGCCTATTTTAGGTTCTATCAAGTTGAAAAGTCGCCTAATCTGAGAATGCTACATTGTATGAAAATTCAGGATTTTCAATTATGCGTTCCATCATGTCTTCACAAAATTCAACACGACAATTTTATCAACTAGATTAATTTTAAATGAATGGAATTTGGCTTTTTTAAATATGTTATGTACTGACGAATTGCTTACGTTATTTTCTTGACTAACCCTACGAATACAATTATGTGGAGCCTCAATGATTGATAGCATAACGTTTAATTAAGTCTCTTCATTTGATGCTGAATTTAGTTTGCATGGTCTACGTAGATCATTGATAGTACGGTTTTCATTAAACCTTGTAATGGTTCTTGACACCGTTAAAAATGATATTGGAGCATAGTTTTAGCATAGTTTTAGCATTGAAGTTGTATTGAAAAGATTCATTACTCCCCTAAGAGATCGTATCATTTCGCCCCAACCTCTCGTCATAAGAAGTGATATTCGTTCTCGTTCAGTAAGTCGATTTATTTTGAATAATCGAACAAATTAAACCTAACCCAAACGCGGATCACAGTGATCAAGATTTTAAGAATTAATTTTAATACGATCAAGTGTAAAAACTATCCGATCCTGATATCACAGTGAAGAGCACAAACTTAGAACGGAAAAAAATGTTTTAAAAAAAATTTAAATAGTAATTTATTTGGAATCCCTACTGTTTATTTTTTTATTAATGGTATTTTAAATTAATCGAAATATTTCGTATGTAAAATAAACTCTAAATTCAATACTTGTTTAGGAACTTTTAGGAAAAACTGTTTCCCCAAAGGAAACAGTTTTTACTACATCCACGTCGTTGTTCCTGGGTAATGCTAAAAGTAAATAAGAAAATTCAAAGTAAAATGTCCTTGAAGGGCATCGTCAAGGCCGTGTAAAGCGTCACCATTGCATGCACCTTGATACAGGTAATAGCTTCTGTTGTACAAAAATTGAGAATTTCCATTGCCAAAAGGTTTTCAAACCTTGTTCGAGGTTAAATGACGTTATATGACCATCAAGATCATCCTTGATCCACAACTTGAGCACATGTTTGGACGTAAAATTTTCTGCACTTTCGATTTCCGTTGTCAAAACTAGAGGTCCCATTTGAAAAAACAAGATTGATCTTGAAATAACTTTGAAATTCAAACCCAAGGTTAAATCTAAGGTTACTATTAAATTCTTTGACAAAAGTTACCTCGAGATTGACCTTGACCTTGTCCAAAATCAGTTCACCTAGATAATTATTAATTGTTTCGGGACTTTTTGGACACCCTATATATACGATTTCACGACTACCAAAAGAAGCCCGATGCGTTTTTTTCTTCGTGTATCTGAGATATACAAAATATGGTACATCACCGCGACAGTTCGTTAGAGGACCAACATGATAAAAATTCAGTATGATAAGAAAGCAGTGATTTAGTGCTGGCATGGATATTATGTTTGTACAGAAAATAGACATATTGAAATCCATAAGGAAAATAAATCTGTCTGAAACCTTATATTAGGTTGTCAAATATCTCCCTTCCGCTTTTTTGCTCTTCATTCAATGCTTTATAAAAAGTGTTACAGTGGTCGTATTTACTTCAAATATGCGGCATTTTGTTCGATAATCTGTTTCCATCTAAACGGCAACTTCATAATACCCCTCTCGTAGAAATCCCTCTCCTTATTTGCGAAGACCTCGGACAGCCACTTTTCGAGTTCGTTCCGTTTCAGCAGCACATCGCAGGCGTTGATTCGGTCCAAAAGGTTTTTTTGCGTCAAATCATACGCCACCCAAACATCAAGCTTTTTTTTTGTATTTAGCCTTCTGCAGATGGTTGAAAATTATTTGATGACTAACTTTCATCTCTTGGGCGATGTCACGAGATGCCACATGCCGGTCTAACTCGATAAATTCCATAATTTGAACGGTATTCGTCGTCACTGGTCTTCCGCCGGCTGGCTTATCCGTGGTGTCGTTTTCACCGGCCCTGAATACTCAAAACCATTCCTCTGCGGTTCGAAATGATAGCGTGCTATCCCCCAAAACACCATTCATCTCACGGAACGTTTCTCTAGCGGATTTGCCTTTGACGAAGGAAAACTTTAAAATAGAGCGAATTTCGGCGTTATTGAACTCCATGTCTACACGTCTATAACTTTTGAATGCGATATCTAAACTAATCATGTATAGCGTCGTTTTGTACGTTATGTCAAGACCTTTCAAATGATGTATATTATTTCCAAATATGAGTTCTGTAGCGCTTTGTACATAGCCGCGAAATTCATAAACAAAAAGGCGGAAGGGAGATATTTGACAACAATGGTTGAACTTTGAATGGAGATTATAAAGCAGCAGAAATTGGTTATAAAAAAGAAAGACGAGGTACAGTTTTAAACGAACATGATTCACGCGGAGTGGCCGGGGATTTAGCAGTTCAACGAGATTGGTCGTACAAAAGTAGAGCAGCTGATCAAAGTGGTGCAAATTTCACAACCCGCGCAGTTGGAGTAATGTGTGCGACTGAGCATCACATCGATGCTCAAGAAACTGCGCCTGTCTAATACTGCTTGCGGCGAATGTTACCGCGGATGATCGAGCTGGCGTCCAAGGGGGTCGATCCAATAGGGAAAGAAGGCGAGATAGAGCATTCCACGAGTGACTGAACTAGCTCACCGATATTGGTAAAAAATTGAAAAGCTACTGATTTTGCATCGGTTTTTCAGATCTTCATAAGGTAATGCAAAAAAGATGAGTAAGGGGCGCAGAACACGAATGCGATGCTCGATAAATTATAGAGGGAGAAGTATGTTGTCAAATTGATTTAAGACAAACCTATTTTCAAGTGTCAAGAGAAGAATCAAGTACACAATATAAGGCGTTCACGATTCCTCTCTTATTTAGATGATATTATTATTATTGTGAAGATTTTGGAGAACATTCAATTTGGCTACCAATAGTCCTTAAGGAGGAGGATGTCAGATCGACAAAAGAGTGGGACAAGCTTACAGCAGCAGTGTTTTTCCCAGCGAGTGCAGTCGAAGTGCTCGGGGAACCCCAACGGGCGATGTAGTGCCAAAGAAATAAAGAAAGAAAGAAAAAGAGAAATAGAGAGAAAGAGAGAGAGAGAGAGAGAGAGAGAGAGAGAGAGAGAGAGAGAGAGAGCGAACGAAAAGTCTGATATTGAGTAACAATGGATATTTTGTGTGCGCATGTCAATTTTGTGTCTGCGAAATCAATCACACCGAGACGCAAGTGATAAAGATAGAGTGAGTGTGTAAAGAGTGTGAGCATTAGCTACCACATAATAAGAAAGCGTGATCGACATACGCGGATGGACGGACTCATCAAAGGCGAAATAGCGACAAGGAAGTTTTGAAAGCGCAAACAGTCTTTTGCTGGTCGTATTTTGTTGAGGGTTATGGAGAGTAGTTGAGAAGCACGAGTAGGTTATAGAAAGTCCCATGTCCAGAGTCGAGTAGAACTGAATGGCAGACGCCAAGTGGTACGCATGAAGCGGGCTGATTTCACACTGGCGAATTCGCGAACAAGCGCGAGCGATCCATCGTGCAGCAGCGACCAGAGACGAATATCATTGATAGGTGTGAATAGCTGACGAGGTGACATCCAGGTCCAGCAGAAGGATTGCGGACATCGAACCCACTGAGCGAGAGAAAGGGCGTGTCCATTACATTGTTCGTGACAAAGTCCAACTTTGAAAGATTCACCAGCAGTGAGAGGTCTCGATCAACGTAAGACCCAGTTTGATTCCTATTCGCGTTAGGCTTAGCGCGTAATGCAGGCTCATTTCGTTGTCTCGAAATGAACGCGGGAAGTCTGGTTATGGATTGGGCTGCAGGGTTTGCAATTCAGGAATACGGATATAAACATGTGTTAATATTATTTTGCAACTGTATATATAAGAGTGCTCATAATTGTCTAAAATCTACTCTTAGTGTTTACGCTAGCTTGATCATTCTTACTCTTGATCAGGATTACTCCTACATCGCACTCGTATTTATTCATAATCTCGCCAGCCGTTTGCTAACAATGCGTCGATTTCAATACGTTCGAATTGGTGGCTCCTTAGTCTCGACGCGTTACTGACACTTACGGCGTCTCTCGCTGGATCCGCCCCATCGTTTCTCTATTATCATGCTGTTGTGACATATACTGTCTGTCAAGTAAGAGTAACTGACTGTGTCCTTCACCAAAACATACCATACCACAGCTCCAATATCTGATGTTTTAAGCCATTCCGGTTCGTCTCGAGTGCAGTCTCTATATGAAGATCCTCGAAGAGACAACGCAATAGTTAGAAATGCCAAACGTTGCAGTTGCGATATTTTCTGGTAAAGCACGTAGTCAAATTGTAATTCACTAACTATTCATTATGTTTTTCAAATATTTCAAATTTTGTATTTCTGATTTTACAGGGGTAATGAGTAAGGACATTTGGACTGTCATCATATAGTTGTATAATGCTATTGTATACCGATAAAAAGATTTATTTGCTTGAAAATAACAAAGCCTTAAATAATTTTATTTATTTTAGTATGCAACATTTTATTGAATAATCAATTATATAACAAATATGTTGAAGGTGCCATGAAAAGTTGTATATCATTCTCTTCTATCAAAATATCAAGTAGTTAGTAAATATCTAATTATTCCATTGTAATTGGATTTTTAAATTCAATATTAAAACATGAACGACTAAATATATCAGTATAAACGTGTACAATATAAAATATTGTATAACTATCAAGATATAGATGTTTGTCATTTGTACAATGATTCAAATAAGCGTAAAAGTTTATATTGTACGCCATATATCTTCAAATGTACATCGTTCTATGTACATCAAAAGTACATCAAATTTTTCATTGCGTATATTTCTTTATGATTGTTTTATAATCTCTGGTAGAAATGCTAAATATTTTGAAGCCATAAACAAACTATTTCGTTATGAATAAACCTAGTAACAAAGTATTTAACTTCGGTAGTAATTAGCTTAACATGTAACGTTTTTTCCGGTCATTTCGTCCGATTTATAGATACATTTTCTCAACCTATTTTTTAGTTATTTAAGATCCATAATAGTTTAGTATCAATGTATATTTGGTTATGATTAAAATTTATTTAAAACAATGTTAAGCTAGGTATAATATGTAGCCTAGCTAAAAAAATAATATAATTGTTATGTAATATTATATAAATGCATTGATGCGTTCTTAATCGGGTTCTTAATTTTGAATATTGAATTCGTTTACATATAAACGCATCGATAATAGTTTACACATTCGCGTACAATATTATATATATGTATACAAAGTCTTAATCGAGCTTATATAATAACAAAGAAATTTTTTGTCATTTGCGGGAGTCTCCAGTCACTAGACATGCAGTGTGTTAAATGAATTAAAATTTCGATATAAACTCAACTTCACATAATTTTTAAAAAATTTTAAAAAGAATAAAATTATATTATTTATTAAATTATTTATTTTATAAATAAATAGAATAATATTTATAATTAATTATCAATAATTGAAACGGGTATAAGATAAAAAATAATATTCGTGAAGCTAGTTCATCAATAATTTTGTGAGAATTTAAGCAGTAAAAATTATGTTTAAGAAATGTGTACTTATGTTCTTGATATTAGTTTTTTGTTGAAAAGTTTTAATTCGTTTGCGTGCGCTGTCAGAGCGACCAAATCTAACTACAAATTGCTGTAACATCAGCCTAATCTCGCAACACTCAAAGTATATTAATTTATTTATCAAATCGTATATAAATCTACTTCATTGATATTGAAAAGAGCTAAATTACTATGTTGATGAAAACAAAAAGAATAATGATCAAAGAAAGTATATTGAATAATATTTACCGTTTGTTTCTGAATAATAAAAAATTTTTATATTCTTTCAATTTGAATTTTCTAATAACTAATATTTAGAATCAAGATGATTAATTAAATTTCAATCAATTTGATCAATGATGATTATTTAAAATTCAATTCTCTTTCCTAACGTTTGAAGTATATTTATGTATTGTATGTCATTGTTCAAATAATGAAATGTTCAAATCCTTCTTGATTTATAAAAATGTTTCTGCAATACCTATTTATAATATACATTAACCGTAATATTATTATAATAATAATGACATAAAATTATTACGTGTATTCAAAAGGCTCATTCTTAAAATAGACTTTATTATTGTTTTGTAATTCTTTCAAACTATTTACGTATCTTATGATGTTTCTATATACAATATAATATTATAATATTGTATAAATATTAATTTTTTCGATTGTAGGAATTGAAAATTACATCTAAATTAAAATGTTCATTTGCTAGCCAGAAACAAGGTTTCGGCTTCAAACCTAGTTTCTACCTATTTTTTAATTTTATAGACAATGTTCACATTTTCATTCTAATATGTGCCAAGTTTTAAGCCATGGTAGTTGATTCTATTTTTAATATCTAGTAACTACTTTCCAACCTATTGTAAATTGTTAGGTTTCTACCAGGGAATACGTTCTGCTAAAATCAAAATAGGTACTTTTTATAACGTCTATTTTAAATATTTAATTTAATGTTTAAAATCTAATTTGTAAAACAACAGGCTTTATTCTCGAACAGTTCTTAATTTTACATCAACAGTCTTTATTCAATACATAACAAATATACAGTTAAAAACATATGTAATAAAATTTAGTATTCAATGTCGAATGGATAATATTTTGAGTGTCTGAAGCTGTAAACGAAAGAATAATAATTTGAATATGTATTATCAATAATATTAAAATAGTCCAAATGTTTTTTCTTTTAAATACTTACTTATTAAATTCAACAAGTCTAGCTCCTGTTCCAATATTCATTAAAGATTTCATTTCTTGGCTCGTTAGAGCAAAATCGAAAATATCTAAATTGTCCTTAATTCTTGACTTGGTTGCCGATTTGGGTAAAGGAGCGGTGCCCATTTGAAACTAAACGTTATTAAATTATGAATATATTTTAATTTAAACATTTTATTTATTGTATTCTTTATTAAATAAGTAAAAAAATACTAACAACGAATCTCAACGCAATTTGAGCAGCCGTTTTTCCATATTTATTTGACAACCCCACAACTACCTCGTGATTCCACAAATTATCAATATTTGAGAACCTAATAGGGCTTCCTAAAGGACAATATCCGGAAACAGAAATGCCATTCTTTTCACAAAATGCTATCAGCTTTCTTTGATTTAAATTCAATGTAACCTCGATCTATATGCATATTTAGTACAATGAATATTACGAAAGAAAAATGTAAGACAATTTACATAAGATAATTGTGTTATCTTTTATTCACATTTCCAGATGTTTAATGACATATTTTATTGTTCCTCTTAGTAAAACAATTAAGAATATACTCACTTGAAGATTAGCCGGTTTAATTGTGGCCTTAGATAATATTCTCGCAATTTGCTGAGAATTGAAATTACTTAATCCGATACTACGAACGACACCTTCATTTCTGCATTTTTCCATTCCTCTCCATGTTTCAATGTAATCAATATCAGATGGTACAACCGTAGAATCATTAATGTACTAAAAGAGGAAAAGATGCTTCTAAATTATTATATGTTATAGATTCTAAGATCGTATATAAGATTTCCAAACCTTCCAAGATATGGGAGAATGAATAAGGAAAAGATCGATATAGTCCAGACCAAGTAGTCGGCGAGACTCTTTGCAGGCCAGAAATACATCATTTTCTTGATGGCTTTCGACATTTAGCTTGTAGAAATAGAATTTTTTAAGTAATATTATGAATATAGTTATTGTTACTTTTATAAATTTCACAAATTATATAAATATTTTCATAATTTTTCAGACAGTTCAATGCACAAAAATATAAAATTATCATTTTTCACATCAGATAAAATGTAATAAGAATAGATCGCAAGTAAGCATAATATGGAGTCATTTCTAAATTAATTACATTTTTTATTTAAATCGAATTTTTAAACTTTTTAAATTTGAAAAAAAATTTGAAGGCCACTTATTTTTTTGCCTAATTCAAAACATTTTTGTTGGATGGCATATTTGAATAATGTTGATCATTTTCTAGTTTAGCAACGCTAAAGTTCTATTGGAAATATTCTTTTGATAAGCAACCATTTTGAAGAGGTGGACTGCAAAAGCCCTCTTTGCATTTATTTAGAAATATTAATACGTCTAGTATAGACGAATATTCTATAAACAAGCGCATTAGAAATTAACATGTTTTTTTTTTAGACAGTCTGTATGCGCAATATCAACTATATAGCTATCCTTAGATTTTCGATTAACAATTACATTTAAAATACACTTAAACATGAATAATTGTACCTTTGAGGTTATGAATAGTTCTTCTCTTGTAACAGTATTATCTTGAATTTTGGCGCGCACGGCATTGCCCACTTCGCGTTCGTTTTTATAGAAGGAAGCTGTGTCAAGATGCCGATAACCTACGCTAATTGCATACTTTATGGCTTCTTCCCCTTCTGGACCAGTAAGCTAAAATATTTTTTCTCATAATACATCTCATGAATAAACGTAAATAAATATGAGATTTAAAAAAGGTGTTTAAAAAAATAATTCGTTTTAAAATGAGCTTCATTCGATATGTTATTTCAATGAAATGATATTATTATGTTGTATCATTAGCATTATATATTTTTTATTATATATTGATTATATGTTTTGCAATTACATACCGTGTACGTTCCTAAACCAAATAAGGGCATTTTGAAGCCACTGTTCAAAGTCACCGTTGGTACGGACAAACTTCCCATCGCTCCGGTGAACAGAATGAATATTCCAAGAAGCGAAGAAATAAATTCCATTTCTTAAATAATATTGTTTGAAAAAAGAGTTTGTAACTGGCAGAGAATGCACTCAATTGATATGGTTTTGCTGTCAGCCGCAATTGTTAACGAATATTAACTATTTCTCCCACTTTCAAATAACTAACACAAAAATATCAATTATTCGTGAATCAATTATTGTGTGACTAATAGGTAAGAGAGAAATAGAAAATTATGTAGATAGTAAATATATATTGTTAGTGGCTTTATGGATGTACATAATGACGAAATAACCAATTCTAATAGTATAGAAATGCTAGGAACGAGAACAAATTGAATAGTGATCAATTTGCAAATGTGCATGATTGACTTTATTTTATATAAATTATGAATGAAAAATGAAAGATATGAAATAACATTAGAGTTAAGTTAGGAATTCTATGCATATCAATATCGTATAATTATGTTCATTGTTCAGAATCTACACATTTAATTGTATCCCTCTTGTAAAAATTTCTACGATCTATAATGCTACAAGCAAAGATTAACTTATATTAGTGTCGACGATATGTATCTTGATAGGCTTAATCAATTAGATGTCGATAAGAGTAGTTTTACATGAATAGTTTTAAGTGAAAAGTAAAGCTTACGCGTGTCAATATTTGTCGCAAGTGATCAGATTTCTTTATCAAGAATTTGATCAGATAAATGCCGTTTATGTATAGTTTTCTTCAAATAATTAATTTATAAAGTTTTGTTATTGTTGTTCTCATATTTGATTATATTTAATTTTTATCTATTTGATTCCAGCTCCTAATTGGTAAAAAATGTCACGCCTCGGGAAAAGATGTAATGATGCCCTTGATTATTTACATATTTTTGTAAAATTTTATTCAAGTTTAGACTACATCAATGTTATTACGAACTTACTAATAAGGGTTAAAAATTACTATACCTAGTTAAAAGAACGGACTTGATCTTAAATATTTTTTCGTACCAAATATTAATATTGCGATTTTTAGTTTACGCTTCCGAGTACGAGCAGAGATGGGGCTTAGAGGTTAAACCGCATATACGGTAGTATTTCAAGAATAAATTGGTCTAAGCATTGCGTATTGACTTTAATCAAAATTTAGTCATATTACGTAAGTTCGTATTGTAAAATAACAAAAAGAAAAACCATATATCGATATAGAGCAATTACAGTTCACACATAAAATCAAATCAATATTGCGTTTGAATAAATGTACAGGTGAAATTATCGTGGGTAAAAGATTCCGTTACCTGACATCTCTTTCTCGAGTAAGGATATGTATTGGTGGAATGAAACAAAACAGTACAATCGAGTTTTACTTCTTTAATGAGATCAAAATGTCTGAGTAGGTGGAAAAGCGCTTTTCTTTGTATAACGGATTTTTACTTTAAGTTTAATTGCAATATTTACTACAAGATTGCAAGATAGTAGGTTTTGGATTTTTAAGCATAACACAAAAATTATCAAAGCTATGAATAAATACGTATATATTTATGATTAAATTGATAATTATTGTAGTTTCGTCTTATAAAGTTATTATTAGTATATTTATTTAAATACTTTTTATTATTGCACTTTGAAGTTATATATAATAATATTAATATGTAATTTATAATTATAACATAATAAATAACTTTAATATAATTATGAAATTATAAGTTTATATGAAAATACAATATGAAAAAAATATGAAATTACAATATCTAATAGAGATAAAAACATTATTATTATTATTATTATTATTATTATTATTATTATTATTATTATTAATGTTCGTTATTATTAAAACTACTTATTAAATTTTACAAAAACGATTTTACCTTTCGAATATCTTTGCAATATGGATATATATTTGTAACTTACTATATACGTATTATTATTGACATTTGAATAACTTAATTATATAACTAAATATACTTAGTATATGTTCAATATAATAAAAAAAGAAAATGCAAAGATAAAATATTGAATACACATGGCAAAACTGGAAGTTCTGATAGTATAATATAAGTATATATTTGTATATACAAATATAAACAATTCTACGGCTACAGCCGGATGTTTTATTTTTATCTAATATAGCTTATACGCATTAGACGTTTTAGTATTGATAAAGGTTTACAGCGGTACGTTACAGTATGAATATCAAGAAGCCAAAAGAACAGACACCGTAATTACACTTTGTATTTGTATTCATTATAACGTGAGGAACGAACATCTGTGTATGATGACAAGCATCTAAATATTATCAAAACTGTTGACAAAGAAGGCCTCTGATCACTCTGCATAAAATTCAAAAATGTATAAGAAATATTCAGGTATGCAAGTGATTATAAAACATTGTCACACAGTTGTCACAACGGTTGCAATGCTGACCGTAATAAAACCGTTCGAACGAACTTTATAATATATACAATATCTCCACTAGATCTTTCAGTGTACTTTGGTTGTTTTTATATCTCGAGTAGTTTTTCTACAGTATTTAAGCATTGGCATTATTTTAAATTCTAATAAATATTCTGATATATCTTGCAGTTCTATTATGAAGACAGAGTGTCAGAGTGTCCTTACTTATCATCGCCCTCGTAGAGTCATAAATATAAAATTATATGATTAAGATTGATTGTGTGGGGGTCGAGAAGTTGGTGGTGGAAAAATCAAACTGTTCATTGTTCTCACATCCTTCAAGAAAATCTGTACGCCATGTTTGCATTATCAGCACACTCATACGGTCTATATCATATAGAGTAACCAATTCACTGTGAATCCAATTGCCCTTAAAAACTCTTTTGCATTTAAAAAAATGGATAACCGCATGTAATGTGCAACAATCGAATCCAATTTGAACTGGTAACTCCATGATTATCGAGTTTGAATTACTGAAAAAGTATTCGTGATCACCAAAACCAATTCCGCTCTTATCGGAGAACCTAAACTAAAATCATGATCAGTTCAAGTCCACTAGGTGGCGTTTAAGTGAAACGCCAAACTAGGGAAACTTAAGTTTTCAATACCGCTCGTAGATTCGAATTATTTTTGCATATCATTTCAAGTTATTATCATCACATTTGTAACGATTTTATGGCCGTTATTGTATTGTTTAGTCTATAGATTCTATAGATTTTCAAAGAAGAAAATCACAATTTACCTCTATAAATTATAAGTTGCTATAATTGCAAAAAAATAAATAACTAAAATTAATACCAATCGATATACATGAAATTCATATTGTAAAATAATTTTTTACCGACTCTAAACTCTAAAAAAGACGATAAATTTGCAAAATTTAAAAATTTATTGTATTGTTCCATTCATTAAAGTCAATTATAAGTTAGTTTATATTTACAATAAAAGATTTTAAATTCTATATCTTTAATTCTTATTTTATTAATCAGAATATACTAGTTATAAAATAAAGGTTAATAATTAAGGTTTGATTTTTGCTTCAATGCTTGAATTTCTTATGCGAGTTTGCGACAATACAATTTCTAAACAATATTATTTTACATTTTAATTAATTTTTTTAGCATGTAATTTATGCGAACATTATTACATTTATTACAAAAAAAGCTTTGAAGTAAAGGACGACAAATCTAAAAGATCTAAAAGAATCCGATAATCTTAAGCGGGACTCTGGTCTGTCTTAAATAGTCGAGAGATGCGAATTTTTTTTCGTCACATTTTCAAGCACTGACTGTCATATTGGTCCCACGTATACTTTAATTGAAAAATTCTTACGACCGTATGTCTTGCTTATGCTGAGCTTGTAATTGGACCATTGTATTTAGTCCTCGTCTAATTCAACATCATTGCTTTCTTATATCTGCAAACATTATCTTTGTGAATTATCCCAAGGCGGTTCCAGAACGGCAACCAGTCTAGGAGTCCGTCGCCAAACTTTGCTAATTCAATTTTTTGGTTATATCAATTCTCGATAATTGGACTGCGAAATAACGGCAGATAAAACGCTTATCATAGTCGAATGTAGCCGATTCTCAGCTTGATATTCATCAGAGCTTGCACATTCCTACTGAAGGTTCATCTTGAGTCCACCATAAGTCCATTTCATATTTAAGCCATTCATTAATTTCTTTGAGTATTTAAAACACGACGGTCGAACTATTCTTACTCGTGCTTCTGTCTTTTCTGTCTTCAAACAAACGATTTGAACTATATAGAGCCTTAATAACTGACGCATTAAGTCCTAGACACGCTAAATTTTATTAATTTATATAGGCACAAAATATGTAAAAATCGTAAAATAGGCGATAAAATGTATAAAGGGAAAAATAAATAAAAAGTAGATAAAAGATTAATACAAATGTTTCTGCTTAAAAATCGTAAAAACTATCCGGAAATGGCACTAAACAGTTTAAAAAAATCACATTGTTAATTTAGAATTTATTATTTCATTATTATATTTTTTTAATTATAAATCGACATCGTAGATACCAAATTTTTAAATATTTTTTCAGTGTTCTAAATCATTAGTTTTAGTTTGATATTATGTATATGTAAATACACTTGTATATATATATAACATATAATATAAGCAATTAATAATCTGTGAGTAGTATCATTGAATACTATTAAAATATTTGATAAAAAAGTTTTTGACTATTAATATAATTAATTAATAGATTCAGATATTTTTAAATTAATAAACGAATAAAGTGATTTTCTCAATTTCCATATAATTTTATGTGTAAAGAACGATTGGAGGCTTGTAATGATAAGAACATAAAGTAAATATTCGTAGCAAGTGTTACCGATTGTTTTATTCCATAAGTTAAAATGCGTATTGTTATTATACATTTTAGTTCATATGTATAATCTTAAAAAATTGCAAACTATACAAATTGTATTTCCTAGAATGGACAAATGAATATTATTTTAATTTTATATTTCAATAATATTTTATTGTGAATTCAATTGGCAGTTTTTTTTATAATGCTATATCGAGGTCGATTTTGTAGTTGAGAAGTTTATCTATTTCAATGTAAGTCATATGACCATTAAAGTGTCGGTAATATAAAATACCATTACCTCAAAACATAATTTGGATTCAATACAGAATAATGCATTATAATAAATTTAGGTCTAATAACTTTTAATCCGTGTTTTGTCTCATAATGGTATGTTATTGCCATAACGGTCATGTAATGTAAATATATTGCAATACATAAATCATATTTAATGGCGTAGAGATTTAAATTCAGTTCGCTTTTCAGTCAATTCCAATATTTCTGAAAAATCGTTTTTAAACAAAAAAGATTCATTTAACAGTGATGTGGGAAAATTTGGGTGTAAATTATTAGAGAGTCGCGTTAAATAATTTTAGCAAATCTCCGTTGCACTAGAATTTGGTCCTTGTAGTCAAAACAAATTTACATATCCTATTCCCATGGTCTTTGACTGCGCCAAGATTTTCTAAGCGTAATTTGATCTTATCGATACGAATTTTTAGAATAAATGGTCGATATAACATTGGATAAATTGTTATTAGTAATGTAAATGTTTACAATTTGTTCTTTTCTTAAATATTTATAAATAAAAATAGTTTTGGAATCATCCGAAATTAATCGATTTTTTAAAAATATTTTCATAACATCAAAGATTATCCCACTGTTGCCATCATGTTTGCGAGTTGAAAAGGTGGTTTAGAACGAAACGTATATTTGTACAACTTATTATCTTATTAACGTCGATCTACTGCTTTAATTAAAACACCTATTATGACTGATAGTTATTCAAATAGTAGTAGAATGAAATGTCAGTGCTTTAGATTTATTATATTTGTACTCAGAAATTCAATAGATTTTATAAACTCCAAAAAAATATTTACTAGGGCTCGATATGTTTCATATTTAATAATATTTACAAATGACATATTTTTACAGAAATATTAGGACAGAATGTATTACATTTTCAAAAGACATACAATTTTCAGTTTGATCAATAAGATTTTTAGCTATTATTCGTATGCATTATCAATATAATATTCCTAATTTTGAGTAACAATAATTTTTATTAAGATGTTTTATTTACCTGGTTATTACGATATCGATAGTTTTTATTGTAATTATTATTATAATTTTATTTCTTCATAAAACTTGCCTTAAATTAATTGTAACAAAAGTATATTAAATTGAAAATTGAAAATAAAAATAAAATAATCTACATTCTTTGTTACTAAAGGACTACCTGACTCCTCCCACCATCTTAAATGTAAATTGATCTTTAATGTCCAACGTTTCGAATCGTTCCGCTTCATCTTCCAGAACTAAATTAAAATAAAAACATAGCATGCTACCATATATTTATCTCATCACCGCCCGACTAAATTAATTTATGTAATATTTATAAAACCCTTTTGATTTTAATTGTAAAACAAAATTTGATGTTATGACATAATTTCATATTAATAAAAAATAGTAAGTATTATCCAATTTACTTGATGCGAACATTAAATTTATATTTTTCCGATTATTGAAAGTCTGAATGCATTTAAGAGTTTTCCTTTTATATCTACTTTTTACACGTTGCTCTAAAACATTGACATTTTCAAAATCGAAAGAACGTAATAAATCTAAGCTATGATCCTTTAATACGAATGTTTTAATTCGGACTGCGCGAATAGTTCACATTCATAAGTGTCTAAATCATTCACCGTGTAAAATTCAATGGCCAAACAATAATTACAGCAGGTAGTGAAAAAAGTTAAAGAAATTTAAAGAAAGAGAAAGCTTTACCTAATTAAAGTTTCTCCAATAACTATTTTTGGTACTTGCTCTCCTATTATTGTTTAGATTATATATAAAGTATTCATCCGTTTTCTTAACTTCCATGGCCCTCAAACAATTGACATTATCATTGCAGTCCACAAAACCAACAATACCATCGCGGTCTTCCAGAGTCTCCTCCTCTATCTCTGTGACTTGTTGCGCTCCACAATACACGTGGTTGCACTCTTAACACGCCACGACCATCCAACATTCAGGAAAGAGCATAGAAGGTGAGAATACTCTAAGGCTTACAATCTCTGAAAGAACTCGTAGTTACCATTTATAATATCTACCCATACTGATCGATTGTCTTCACACAGTCAGCAAATGACGCCAGGCTAACATTGTATAGGAAACCTCTACTAGAAGACGTCTGCGATTGAATCATCTTTCAAGAGATTAACTTCTCGAACACCTCGAGAGTTATTATGCCAAAGGTTCATTTATGCTCTTTGGCACAGAATGGACCTTTGAGTTGAGGATTATGAGATGAATTGGATAGCAAGAACCGCTCTCGCCCGTCCTCTTCAACATTATCATAGATCACCTATTTCGACCACTACTTCAGAAATCTACTGTGAGATTCAACAACACCTTCGTTCGTTTCATGGCCTTCGCAGACGATCTAGTTCTGTTTCTAGAATTACCGTCTGGCTTACGAGATTTGCTCGAAAACGCGGTCGCCTATCTTCAGAGCTGTGGGATGCTCATAAACAGCGAGATGGCTCTCTCTCTCTCTCTCTCTCTTTCTCTTTTCATAAAGAATGTATAGACGGTTGTGAATGCAAGCAGACTCTTCAAGATCTTGTTCAATCTTCAACTCATTGCGAAGAGCAAAAGACATATCCTTCTTAACAGTAACCTATCCGAGTAAATGTTGCTGCTCGGATTTGCGCTCGGCCAACACTAATGGTCGTCCACGGCATCTGATTCCTGTCTGGACCTGACTACATACAGTATTACAAAGTCAGGAACGGTGTCTTACTCTCTCGTTACATCTAGGATCAAGGGCAATGATAGATAGTGCTGCGTCGATTGCGCACTTTCAAAAACTAACAATAACATCCTGCAATTGAACGGTCGCATTCATTATACCAGGGTCAGGTCATTCAATGCCTTAGTTCACTTTATTACCCGTGTTTTATAAATTTTTTATCTATAGTTAGATTTTGAATTTTTCTTATAAGAGACTTATAAAAGATTAGTTGAATTTTTCATAAAAAATATTCCTTGTACTGCAAAAAAGCGTAGAAAACGAAATATGTATTTTTATGAGATCTAGAACTTTTCTTTAAAAGATTGTTTGAAATTGTTTATCTCTCTTCTCAAAAAATTATTTTTGTATTTATCTATGAAAATCCAATTTCCATTAAAAGTCACTACAATATTCGTAATCAGCACCTTAAGAATTATAAGTATACAATTTTTCATCCCAATAGTTGGACGATTTTCGGAAGTTTATTAAACCGTGCTTAGGCAATCATCGATTTTGAAAACATTTGTTTCAGTAATTTAATCATTACTTTAGGTAATTTTAAGAATTCAACTGAAAATTTTGACAAAACAAGTTTAAAAAGTTAATAAAACAGGTCTCCTGTAAATCTACTAATCTAGGTATTTTAACCGCTTTTCGAATGTTTCACTGTCAATATGTTTTCGTGATTTGAGGATTCCATAACCAAGTTATCCTTTTGTAGCTTCCTTCCTTAATTCCATTCAGTAGTAATATTAATCATATAATAACAATTATATCAATCATAATAATGAAAATAGAAAATTATTTAAATGAGAATGTTAATATTATTTTAAAAATTTTTTATCTATTTTGTCAATTTATATTTATATATTTTAGATACTTTTATACAAAATTCTATGAAATTCAATTAATTAATTTTTTTAATTATTATAACTTAAAATGAATTAAATTGTTCTTTTACGATACAGAAGTACATAGAAAGAGTTTAATTCAAATGAATAATCTAATGAATAATCGGTGGCGTCTACACTCGGAGTTTCATCTTTGAATGTCTTTATGTCTGCTATCGAGCTTAAATTCTAAAAGCGAATTGGAGACATAATTTCTAAAATTGATCAAGACATTCAACAAACATATAAAAAAAACAATTAGATCATGAAATTCCTACTTGTTATATATTAAGATGATAGTAATACTTCTTGGGACTTTTATTACAATTATAAATATTAGGATAACTAACTCTATATAAATTATTTTAAAAAGAAAATATTTTAAGCCCACAGAAGCCTGCAAAAGCCCAGGCTTTTTTGCTTTAATTGATTACAATTTTATTAGTCTAGAATGAATTATTAATAGTACAATAAAACTGAAAATGATAGATGATCTATTTTTAAATCTGGTAAAATCAGTGCTGGATTTATGCTCTTTAGTTGGTAGTTTATACATTTGTTTTTGGAAAATTGATGTATACATTCAATTCAGATAAATAACTCATTTTCTTATATTCTAGCAATTATAAGTTGATGAAAGACCTAAATATGGTATTAAGAGCAGATAAATTTAAAGATACAGCGAATATTTTAATTTGACTTACTATTAATATCTTGGAATATTGTGAAGTCCAATACTTGAATCTTATCTTGATTATGATTTATGAGAAATATTAAACTAGAATTTGATTTTAAGAAGTACAAGATGTAGAATAATTCACTACATAGTTATTTTAAAGCTGTGATAAATTTTAATGTTACTGTGCTAAAATTTTTAAATAAAAAAATGGCAGATCTGTTAAAAAGTAACAATTAGAATGCTTCTCGATACCCAAAATTGCCTTCTTATATAGTCAGACTTATCTTCATATTTGTTGTTTCCAAGTGAGGCCCCCTCTATCTGTAGTTTTTCTCTCTTTATCTCTATAAATATGTTTCTTGGACTTCACTTGATTAATTTAGTATGACATTTTTAACATAATTTATATTTATTTATATTATTATTTATATATTATATTATGCATTCATATTTTATAGTATTATTTTACCGCCTGATAGCAGAAAAATGAAATGGCTTCACATTTTTCATATTTTTCATTGTTCCTTGATCTCTGAAACTTTTACATTTTTTTGTGGTAAACCTTTAGAAAGTTATTACATTTAATATTCTCGCTATGTTTAACTCCTTCTTAAAACACGAAAACGTGAATAAAAGAGTAAGGAATACTTAGATGTAGTTTTAGCTTAATTTTCTAATACTGTGATTATTGTACAAATTTTTAATAGTATGATTAGTATTCTTTGACAAGTGTTACTAATCGCCTGCCCGTCTTACACTTGTTTTCAAATTTTAATTTGGACTCCATCAGGCATTTTTTTCACGTGCCAGAATCTCAAAATCTTATTCGCGATGCACGAAATTAGGAAACATATTTTCATTCTTAATTGGCATGCTTGATCAGATGTATAGTAAATTCTGTCCAGTGAAATTTTTAAAAAATAATTACTAATTATTTTTTGATAAAGCTACGGTATCATTAGTTAAATTATGAAATATAGTAGCTATATTCTTATATTTTATTTAATTGTTGTGCATAAAAAATAAACTGTGAATATAGTTGCTTAGTTATTATTATATTAATGGAATGACCGAAAGACACATCGTACTACGGAAGCATAGTTAGAAATGAATTTTACATATAAAACTCCTGGTTTTTTAATTTTATTTATTTGTTGGCAAGTAAATCTAGATATTCACAAGTTACTTATGTTTTGCATGAGTATTGTGCATCGATTAGTTTCAACCTCACAAATACCATTATTAGTAAATTTTTTAAGTAAGACTTAACGACTTGGTGTTAATGGTTAATTTAATCAGTTTACGAAACAACATATATTCGAAAGCTTTTTAAAAAAAAATTTTCACATTCTAGTTTGCGATTAATAATTCTCGAAATAAAAAAAAAAATAAAAAAGTTCAATACCGAAAAGTCTGCTAAGATGTAAATAATACCAGATCGTTTGATACAGATTTTCCAGATATACCATGTTTTGCATTTTTTTCAAGGTGAAAATGAATAATTCGATAAATTTCAATCGTACCATTAAAAAGCCGAAATACATCGATTTACAAATTTACAGTATTTTTTTGTTAGGAGATTTTTGTACCATAAACACCAGCTCAATGTAGCGCTAATGTCATTGAGATAATATGCCACATATTCTAGTAATGTACTTTTATTATTATTATTGTAATATAATATTTGTAATAATATATTTCTTAGTAATTTTCGAAACATAATGATGTTGAATTTTACACAAAATATATTTTATATTTTTAAATAGTTTATTCAATATATTTAATATTGGAAGTAATCGAAACTTACACCTATATTTTATATTTGAATTTTTCACGATGTATAAAAAACGTATAAAATAATCTTCAAGAAAGAGCATGAAAAATATAAATTTTGTTTATAATTCATCGTGAATTCTTATTCTTATATTCGTTGCACGGTCCAGGTGTGCGCCAGGTGGTCGATGGGATTTTCCCGCGATAGTGGATTCCCGTGAACTTCCAGCGGATTGTGGAAGCCAAAAAAGAGAGAGAGAGAGAGAGAGAGAAATTAATTTGGATGCGTGGGTCAATATATTAATAAAAATAGTTTATTTCTTTTCATGATATTCTTTTTACATTTGTATTTTTATTTTTCTACGGAAAAATAATTATCTCCTACATAATTATATTTTTGAATGCTTATCGACTAATTTAATATTCTTGAAACCTAAATTTTCAAAGTCACCTTGTTGTTATTTTTTTCAAATTCAGCGGAAACAAGTACAAATTCTCGTTCATTTATTTTCTGCTAGGATTAGCTGAATCATTGTCTGCAAATATTTGGAAAATATAGATAGCGTTATTTTCGCTATGAATAAAGTTCATGCGTAGTCTTCGTTTCAAGTAGATAAGGGCCTCTTTGAGTCAGACCATTCACTGGTGGGCCCTAATGTGCACGAACTTACAGCGTTGTTTACAATTGATGCTCCATTATTATTATTATTGATTTCTATAACTAATATTATTTTTAAAAATACTTCGTATTTTATTACAGATACAATTGCTATTTATACTATTACTAATCTAAATATTCTATGAAATCGATAAAATGGGAAAATAAATGAATCCACTTGAGAATACTTTCTTTATTTGGTGTTTGTTTTTCATTTTTATTTTATTAGCATAAGCATGCAGAATTTGACATAATTGGCTGATAATGTTCTTTTAACAAAAATTATAATAATTAATTGGACAAAAAAGTTGTGTAAAAGTTGTGTAACAAGACAGCGATTATTATTACTTATATATATTTAAAAAAAAAATGCTGTTTGGATGCACACAACTGTAATAATGAAAACTACAGTATTACGAACATACATCTTTCTGCATTTAAATCATTAAAGACTCAATATTTAATCGATAATTCTTGGCATCTGGTAAGTTTGAAAATGCAATCATTGAAGAAATTCCTTATTTTTGCAAAGATACAGGATTTAAACAGTTTCGGTGCAAGATTCGCACCGTTCGAATATCGCGACTCTGATCCCTTATCTAATACAGATTAATTTTTCAATTTCTTCACTTGACAGAGTGAAATTGGCAATATTTATATTCTTCTCCAGTCTTGACTGTGAATCACATTTTCGATATAGAATCATTGGATATCGTATAATGCGATATGGTTATTAACGCAGCAACGACGATTTGATACTAAAAATTGCCACGAACGTGAAACTTTTAAAATTATCATTTTGAATATTTAATTTCCTTTACTGTATAACCTAGAAAATTGTATTAACGACATATCTTAAGTTAATTTCATCAGGCGTTTCATTGTTATCTGTAGAAGCTTTAGATATTCCTATATTTACTCTAAGGACGTCGGAAGGGCGAAAATCAGGAAAGGGAAATACCATCCTGTTGATAAAATTCTGTTAGTTCCATTCGCTTCAAACACACATTCGCCTCAATCTATCGACTTATATTTAATAAAATGAAAATATTTTGAAAGTGCATCTAATATCGTTTCAATCGAATGTAATCTTCATGACACTCTTACTAAGCTTCTTTGATTTTTAGCTGCTTATTTTTGCGCCGCTCTTAAAGAAATAAGATTAGCCCGTTTAGTTGTGGTAGTAGGCAATAGCCTGCAAACTTATTGGAAATTTAAATTACATGCTCCGATAGCGCAGACCTCCTCTTTACTTTTGCATTTGATAATTACTCTTCGCGTTTCAACGTAACTGTCATCTGTTTCCGTAGGCTCAGATCCATTTGTGTTCGAAGAAACAAAAAAAAATTCTTATGAACTATGAGACGCTGCATAATAAGTTATTATTCTCAGTTATATTATATATTTTTAAAATAATTCGAGATATGGAAAAATGTGTAAGTAAAAGATCAATGTAGTTCAGATCAAGGATATTCAGAGCGTCATCATAAACACGAAAAACTACGTATTCTTGATAAAGTTTTATATCGAACTTATATACTACAAAATATATATATATTTTTGAAGAAGTGATATAATTTTGATCAATAATATGTATCTAAAATAGAATATAAAATGCCTGTCGCATATATTTTAAGAGTTTGGAAATAAATGTATATAATATTATATAAGTTTTTGCAATAAATATGTATTGGTGATTGCATACTTTCTTTGATTGTTTTATTTTCGATACTAATTCTTGTAAAGTCATATATACATTGGCAGACATTTATAGAAGGCATAGTATTTTTACAGATGCAAAGCAATTCGAAAAAAAAAGATTAAGCAAAAACAAATGTATAATTGATGAATATTAATGTAGATAATTAACCTACATTATTTTATCTGTACTTTGTAAGTTCGTTCGCATCAAGGTCAAAGACAGCAAAAGCAGTGCACGAATCGTTATAAATCGTTTGTTTTAATAACACGAACTCGCGCCAACAATGTTTGAAAACATTATTTCGAAAGGTAGAATGTAAGTTCAGATTCTCAATCTTGATGAATTAAGCCGAGCGTATATTGACTATTAAGATAGCCGGCCGAAAATCTCGCAGTGGCTCTTTCCTTTTTTATACGATATGGCCGCGCCATTTAAATGCAACTGGACTCGATGCATATATCTGTAGATTTATTTTCAAATACATCACGTACTTTTCGATAATTTCTGCTAGAGCATTTCGATATTTGTATTAGACCCTGGCGATGATTATGTACTCTTTTGCTTATTCGGTGCCGCGACGAGATCGAATCTAATATTGTTTTTTCTTCTTCTTCAAAGCTGCTAAAATATCACGTTCAGCGTGTGCATTTTGAATCGCTATGAAAATACGTCTTAGAGTGATTAATACGACTTATTATCACTGGATTTTGCTGAAAATCTGTTTATTTATGTTCGTTAGGGCGTTGATTATGAATAGCATAATGATTTTCGCGAAAATGAAATTTTTACGACGAAAACCATAAAAATCGTAGCTTGGTGATCTTATCTCAGAAGATATGGAACAATTTATAATTTACAGAAAAATTGTAGATCTTATTCAAATAAATGTTATCTATACTGAACTACGTAAAATAATACATTGCACTTCATTGACACGTAGAATTCAATTTTAAACCTTCAATGTACGCTCAGTTCTAATGGGCGTTTATCACATCGTCATTTTTTATCATAGCAGGTGTATTACTGGTAATTTTATGTAACGCTAAGCGAGAATAAATAATGGCTCAGTTTTACAATGAATTTTTAAACCAATAAGCAATATTTAAAACTTCATTATTTATAATTTAATTCAACATTTAATTTACCATGTACTTGTAACTATAATACATAACAGCAGTTTGTTTGATATTACGTTTTTGTTTTCTATTTATCACGGTAATTTTATTAATGGGCGTGGATTTCGAGATCCCATCTTCTCTAGAGGGCCGTTAAACTCTGCATTTGTACCTGGATAGATCCAAGGATCCCTTTCGCCCTCTTCTTATTTAAATATTTTTCACTTATTTTGCGTTTTCTGAACAACAAATAGAAAATTTTTCAACCCTCATGCTATATAAAAAAAAAAACCTGTAAATTGATCCGAAATCAAAAATTTATCGCCCCCTATGGAGTCGACGGAGGACGTTTTGAAAAATTCCCATATTAATTCTCTCTTCGATTGGAGCATATAATTCGCCCATCGTAAAGTAGGGCGAGGGGTGGCCGGAATACTGGGGAAGGGAGGGGGTGAGAGGAATACAATTAATATTTTATTCCAGGGAAAACGCGAAGGAGATGCGGCACCCGGCGACTTGGTGCACGTGCTGCCGAGAAATAGCGAAAAAAGGTCAGAGAGGGATCGCGCGACGCGTGGTCGTAGATATATACATACACGTATGCACCCACACGTCTATATATATATATATATATATATATATATATATATATATATATATATATATGTTGCTTGTCTATAGATGATGAACGAGGCAATTCTTCTTTGAGACAATTCCGCCTCGTTGGTAATTTCGAGGAGTCAAAGAGGCCGGTCGCACGGACGCGCAGCCTGAAATTCGCCCGCTTTAGCTAAATAGACTTGTTGAAATTCTCTCGGGAATAATTATTGTCGGCGCCGATTCGGTCTTGAGACATTGTTCTCCTCCCGTGCATATATATATATATATATAACTTTCGTAGATCGTCTCCGTCCGCTCTGATGGTGTGGCTGTCTTGTGCGTGACGAAGACTTTGTTTAAACGAAACTCTTGCCTTTTAGGATGTTTAAGATGTTGTTTTTTTATTTTTATAAGTCTTTCACGATTAATGTATAATGTTTGATTAAGAATTAATCATTGTATACCGAATATTCCGAATTCCGTTGCATACTTTCGCCTGTTTTTCTTTGATTCGCGTCTGTGTTTTCATTCACCTTCTGATTCATACTATTCATTCGCGTTTTAATTCACGTCTGCGTTACGAGCATATTGGAAGCCATTCAAATATTTTTTCATTAATTGGTTCATTTCCTAAAGCATAAATATGGAAAAAGTTTTCTTAGTATTTTTCTTTCCTTTCTTTACAATTGTTTTTTTAGATTTTTAATGGACATAGTTTTTGATGAATCTGAAATGTCATTTTTGAGATTGTAATCAAGGACCGATGGTCGGGAAGTCATTTTTTGCTGTGTGTGTGTGTGTGTGTACTTTGTCGTTAATGTTGAAAAAATTTTCATTAACTTTATTTTATTGCTTATATATTTACAAGTGATTGTGTGAACACTGCCAGTCTTTACAAAAGTATGTCGGGAAGCCTGTCTCGCTTATATAGAGTGAGGGATGAAATGGAGCAAAGGGATCAGTTCCTCGATTCGTTGAAAACGTGCTGGCGTAGCGTGAAGTCGCATCGTTGCTCAGCTTCGTGGAAACGTTCAAAGCGGTCAAATGAGAAGAATGAGAGAGAGAGAGAGAGAGAGAGAGAGAGAGAGAGAGAGAGAGAGAGAGATAGTGTGGTGGGTGAGGGGGAGGCCACTGCACTCGATTTGACTTTTCACCACTAGACACTGTTGGTCGTTTTCATGTACTTTGCAGCAGGAATGCTCCATGTATCATGCAAGAAGCTGTAGAAAACATTTATAAAGAAGATATTTGGTAAAATCTTCTCAAAATTTTCTTTCATATAAATATAATAGAATTAAGTGCTAAGAATTTATAGGATACTTCAGCCGAATTTAAGATAGCTAGAATTTTCTAAAATTTTAGTAAGAATAATATCAAAAAATTATTTTACAGTAGCTCTACGGGATTGCATATCTCGCTAGAAATTAAAAAATATCTTTATATTTTCGAGTTAATGAAAACTCTGCAAAAGCGTCAATTCTGTTTCTATATATAGAAATAAATTTTTGTCCAGAGTCATAAAATGACACATCTGCCAATTTTAAGATTTTTTACACTCTGAAATCAAATTTCAACAAGAAGGTTCTTTATATGAAATATCATTCTTCGGCGCATATACCTTATCAATGATAAACATAACTGTTTATCATGGTTTTTCAGCTACACCGCGCTGAGTCTGCTTAGAAGAAAAAGAAAAACCACGCGTACTCTAATCACTTTTAGTCATCTGCAATATTCGATATTTAAATTCGACATTCACTTCGTTTCATGCCACAGTCTAAGAGTCCCAAATTCGTTCTCTCGTTGTTCTTTTTCCTTTGTGTCTTCGTTTTCTTCTTTTTGTCTTTTTCTGTTTTTTTTTTCTTTTTTTTTTAACACAAGGATAGCAAGTTTTGAAACGCACGCAGTGACAGCAGCTTTTGCCAAAGAGATAATTTGTTTGTCCGCGGGCTAAGTATACAACGATCGGAGCGGCGCGGGCGCGGCGGGCGCATTGCGATCCAATTAAGGAGCCGCGCCGCCGCTGCAGCGCGTTGCAATTTTTTTTTATTTAGCCGCACAATTTCTCCGCGGGCCGCGGCGAAAAGAGCGAGACCGATGCGCGCGATTGCGCAAAAATTTTGAGCTGGGCCAATTGTTATTCTGCCGTCGTTTCGCTGAATGTGGGTTCCCGGTAATTTTCGGCCGGCGGGAGGGGGGCGGGGGAGAGAAACGAAAATTGCGTTACATTGTGTTTTGCTAAATTTGATAACTGCACGAGGGGGTATTTTGAAAGAGACGAGGCGATGTCGAAATTTTTTTTTTTGATTTCTTTTTCCTTCTTTTTTCGGACGAAGTCTCAAAGATTTTATGAAAATTTTCATATATATCTATAGATAGATGCGGTATGGTTATTTTCAAGTTATGCACTACATGTACATAACACAGTTCGAAATATAGAGGAAATTCTAGAAACGAAATTCTAATCGAGTTGATTCTAACGTTAACCAGACTCTTTAATTATCTTGAAATTTAAAACATATTATATACAGTTTAAGAAATATTCTACAGAATTTTTTGAGAAAAGCATAATTAGAAAATATTTTCTTAATTATAGTTTGAGTAATTATTTATAAAGTACTAATTTTTTGATAATCAAATTCTTAATTATCAAAATTCTTAATACAAAAAATGTTTTTCTGACTTTTCTGACCGTTAACCTGGTTATACTTACTGAGAAGTAAGTGGTGCTCTTTAAAAAAAAATATAAACCAAGTATAACTATTGATAGTTAAAAGACTACAATTAAACACAAGATCTCAAGTCCCGACCATTATGTTGTTGAATTTTAGCAAAGCACACAATCAACTATACAGTCAGTGATTTTTAGTCCATTTTAAGCTTTTTGTCAAGTAGAAAAATTGCACGTGCTAAAATAACATGTCACTTTTTCAGAGCATTCAAAACTAGATCGATCCAACTCTATAGAACCATGTTAGAATTCATAATTTTTATTACGATAAGTACTAGGTGTGTTTCCTTTTCACATAAAAGTTTTTCCAGCTTCAGGGATGAAGGAAAATTAAAAATTAATATTAATAAATTAGTTGTACGATTTTTCGTAAAAGAATTATTGCGAGGTAAAAGTATTTATGGTCGCTTCCGATCGCATATTTACCTCTGGGTTTGCTACCCTCTGATCTTCGGCTATACAGCCAAGCTCTGGAACAATTATTGCGATCGAGACTGCGGCTAAAAGCACCTACCGTAGCTCGTAATTGTTAATTTCCTAAAAAATGCGAAGTGTGTATCAGGGGTGGCTTTACAAATTCTATTTTTTCCGTCTTTGCTGAAAAAGGAAGTTAACAATTATGCCTCAAGACTCCGAGCTGGCAAATCTAAGGATAAATGGGCGTCTGAAAGTGTTAATATTTTTTTTCGTTTACTTGGCAAATGAATTCTTATTGCATCAGTAAAAAAGTGTATCTGTGACGTAAAATGAGTGAAAATTAAAAAAGTGCTATTCAAGACGGAAATAAAAACTATTTACATGAGTCCTTGAAACAACGAGTATTCGCGATATTTATATATAGAAGTTCCATACTATATCAAATGTACTGAACAACAAGATCGTCAAATTGTAGTTCACTTGATACATTGGTTTCATTGGAATTCTATGGCCCATGATTTGGGATTTTGTACATACTGCTTATTACAACTTCAAATCATCTGGATTTACATGGATCTTACTCCTCAAATTACAAATAGTAAAGATATTATAATAGGTTTCAAATGTCTTTTTAATTTTTTAATTTAAAGGCAGCGTGTATCTTTAAGTTTCCTGTAAAGTTCAGTTCTTGTAAATGACATAAAATGCATTTTTTATTAATAGTACATGCATACTAGTGTTTTCTAATGACTATTTCTTACAAAACCTGATTTGATTACATCAATTTTTTTTGGTTATCAAACATTTTATCGTGTCTTTATGTCTAATAAAAAGTACTAAAAATATGTCTCGATGAAATGGACATAATATCGACGTATTATATACAATTGAAAAATCTGTTAGAATATTTCCTTTGCCATTAGATCAGAGGAAAACGGAACACATTTTTATCATCAAGAAACTACCCAATTCTTTTATAAAAAATTAATATACGGGGTGTTCTAAGAATCCATTTGGTTCTTCACTTCCATAGAGCATATTTATACGCAATCTACAATGACAAGTAGTATTTATACACACACGTATCGCTAAAACATCGAAGGATCTATGGGCAAATACGCCATAACCCTCTGGGACGTCGCTTTTTTTATCACGACATCATCAGCTGCGCTCATTATACAAGTTTTGAAGAGGGGCAGGGGGAGGAGGGACAGAACGACAATTCACATACATCCCACGGCAAATATGTTAATACTGAGAAAAAAAGCTGGTATTACGATAAAGGTGTATTATTCGTGCATGTGTTTAGTATACTATAACGTCCGTTGGTAATGGATGGAAACGGGAGGAAAGGTAAATAATGCGTTTATACGTTTGGAGATCGTTGCGAACGTAACTTGCGTATTCTGTAATAGAAAGCGGATGTTATTATAAAAACTGGATGCAAAAAAAATTACCTGTGACATCGTATATTCCAGCGTAGTTCGAGATGATATGGCAAGAAGAAAAATGAAAAATGAAAAATGGAGTCTCTGATGAGGAGCCGTAGCGAGCTCGAAACGTTGGACAAGTCTTCAATTAGGTAAGGGTGTTGGGGACAGTCAGACTGCACTTTACTAACAAAGAATTTTTTCAGCTAATATTTTATTTTCAGATTAGTCTACGGGGGTGAATGTAAACAAGGACAGTCTGACTGTCATTATAATTTTAATTTAATTTTTAATTTAATTTTTATTTTTAATTTAAATTTTTTATTTTATTTTTATTATTTTTTATTTTTATTTCTTATTTTTTATTTTTTATTATTATTTTTATTTTATTTTTATTTTTATTTTATTTTATTTTTGGATGGAATTGATTGGACTGTAAGACCAATAAAAAAATATTTATTAATTTTTAGAAGAAAAATGGTTTTAAACAGACTTGAGCGCATGGTGCTTATAGAATGTCAAGTAGCGCAGTTTGGACTTATTTAGCGTCCCTTACCATCTATCTATATTCTATATCTTCGGTGCTATCGTTGGTAATAGTCGTGATTATTACAGCGGAATACACTATTATCACAGCGGCAATTCAGTGAATTCTCCGTTCGACTAAAAAGAGTCCAGAAAGCTAGGAAAGTTGTTTTGTATTACTTAATATACTTGTCGATCGACTTTCCACCTATATAATAATATGAAATGGCGTGCGAAATATAAGAAAGTGAAAATATCGGATACCATAAATATACATGGGTATTGTATTTATCGTAAAGCGAGGAAGAAAGAACGTCTGTCTACGAGTAAGAGCATCGAAAGATTAATAAAAACGTTTTAAAGAAAGGACTACGAGCGCTCTGTATCGCAATACACGGTCTGGAAGTGTCATAAAATATTGTCACGAAGCATCTGAGAAAAACAAGCAGAAACACAGGGTATGTGTAAAAGACAAGGCATAAGTAATCCAAAATGTATTGTTCACGGTGTTATTTTTACACATCAATATCGAAAATTATACACGTACAGCTACAGGTATTAATGACCAAAATGTACAAAGATCTGTTCAATATTTACTCAGGCAATTTCGCGTCTTTGACCACTATACACGAGTTCATCTATAGTTTCGAAGCGTCTTGTCGCAAAGATGGCGCGGCGCAAATGAAGCGCACCCATTGCGCGCGCTACTATAAATGCCTGTACGACGTGTAGTTTTATATATCATTGCGTCGATCTCGCAGTCAGACTTCGTCATACGTACTGCGCTGTGAAGTTTCACGGGAGAGGAAGGAAGTGAGAGACCGACGAATATAGAGAGGTTGATATGCGTGTACTTATTCGTCATCTTAGATAAAAAAGCAGGATAATAATCGAGAAAGTATAAACAATAAATTGCTGCGTTAGATACATCGCCAATAAATAAGGTGCAATGTAACATAATATAAATAGCAGAGGCACAAATAATATATAGTAACGCGGTAAGTCAATCTTATAAAAATAATTATCCCAGGTAATAACATTAACCCAAGTAGCAAGTAAACGTAGGTAAAAGAAAATCAGTCTAAAACAACAATATCAAATTTAATAACATTAATATAACCGAGGTTATTCAAATTATCAGTAAAATGCTTAAGAGAAAAAAAAACTCGCACGATCCGCAGCCCATGAATACAATACATAAATAAAAAAACGCAGAGGTATACGCCCTCATTGACGACTCGAATCTATCAACAAGAAGAGATTCACCTAACACGGAGAACCAATTTCCTTCAGAAGGTTAAAAATGTATGAAATATACCAAAATACTAAAAACTTTACCATTTTCAGATTCAAATGATCTTACTTATCATTAGTTTTAAGTAAATACTGTATCAAAATAATAAATTTCTATTTTATTATTATACGCACAGTTACTGGTTGACATGAACTTTTTATGTTTTCTCGGTACTTCAAATATCTATTTCTTAGCTAAAGAGCATAATCTATTTCTTAGCTAACTGATCTGTTCCTATTTGAAATTATTTTTAATAATGCAATATACATAATAATGTAAGTCATAGTGACTTATTGAGTATTTCTATATATTCATTTTTTGTACTCAAACCTTATATAGTATATGTAAGGTTCATTGAAATATTAATGTAAATAGTTGAAAATAATTCTAATTTCAAGTAGAAACAGATCAGTTAGGAACAACATGAATGTTTTGCTCTTCAGCTCAGAAAATGATATTTGAAGTAGCGAGAAAGCATAAAAGTTCAGCATCGTGCATTCACTAGTAATTCTATAGGTTATAATAAAATAGAAATTTATTATTTTGATACAGTATTTACTGAAAACTAATGGGAAGCAAGGCACATTTGAATAACAAAAATGCTAAGGTTTTCAGTTTTTTGTTATATTTAATACATTTTTAACCTTCTTGACGGAATTGGTTCTTCATGTGAGGTAAGTCTCTCCTTGTAAGTAATGGTAGATTATTAATCTCTACAGGAAGATTATTTTAGAGCTGCGTAGCATGCATTTAGGAGGAGCGTTTACCAGTTTCAGTTGGCATTAGGAGAGCAACGGGTTCTTTACTGGTCATAGTCTAAGAAGAAGATTCAGACCAAGACTTTTCACCTACCATTCAGAAATCACACAAATCTGTAATATTTATAGTCAATTTTAATTTCAAAAGAAGGATCAACCTAACGAGCTCCTCAACGATCCTATTTTGTAAAACCTCAAGAGTATAGTCTACAAAACAAACTAAACTATACAGGACTCTCTTCGACTTTTTTGTTATTGCATTTACATGAGGCTTCGACGAGACGATTAAGTCTAATACAAGTCTAACTACCGAATCCGAAAAAGGTACTACGACTCCATCGACAACAAAATAACGCTATACTGAGTATATTTTTTGACGTTCGCTATCATTTTTCAAACCCTTATAATTTGTTTGTGATCAGCCATGTAGTAATATAGCTTTACTTCTATATATTTGTGGCTTAGTTTATCAATGTTTAGGTTTGGAACTATGAGAGCGCAACGCGGGCGTCGAAAATGTTCAAACGAGTAAGCGTAGCGCGAGGGAGATCAGATCTCCGTTAGCCTTTCTGAACGATTGACTTCTTCTTGGCATCGTGTATCTTCATTATTATTAACGTTATAAGTTTAATAATTAAGTATAAGTTTACATAATTTATCGTATAAAATTGTTAATTTGTGTGGTGCGTGCTGCGTGTGGGATCGTGTTACAAAAGGAGTATTTGGCC
Organism: Sycobia sp. Sy_11; assembly: GCA_018907035.1. Classification (NCBI taxonomy): domain Eukaryota; kingdom Metazoa; phylum Arthropoda; class Insecta; order Hymenoptera; family Epichrysomallidae; genus Sycobia; species Sycobia sp. Sy_11. Next base: position 301,835 of record JACCIC010000302.1, read on the forward strand.
ATTGCGTCAGGTATGTGCACTGCCAGACTGCAATCCACCGTCGACAGCACGTTTTCTTATACACTTGTGAACGGCGCGTGCTGTCACGTAGTGCCAGAAGGGTACACTAGAGGTGCTCCTTGGTACTGGGGGCCTCGCCATTGTCGCGTCACTGAGGACGTGCGATATAATTGGATAGTTTGACGTCGTTTTTTATAAGATTAGTTTAAATTATATTATATTACTTAATATTAAATTATAATTAACATAGTTTATTAGATTCAGTATATTTTAGCAGTAATTATTTGTTAAGGCATCAGGCTTTTTTTCCACGTACAACTGGAGTTTTTTACTTCCGTTCGCCATAGATTAACAATAAATTTTATTTAAACTTAGCACGATTCCTCATCCAAATCCTTAGCTACTCACACATATATGTATATTATTAATTAAATTTTATCTTATGGTAAGTAATTCATTAACAGTTTGAGTGAGTCAGAAGTAGTCCCAAGACTGACGCAGGTATAGCTATTCAAAGCAATGATGCTAACTCCTCATCCACGCATAAGAAACTTGAACGTAACTTTCAATATCATTTCTATACAGTATTTGATAAGTGCTCTAAGGATCAAGAACTGTTTATATATGAATCGTTGATATATGCAGAAAAATAGTGAACCGAGAACAAAAGTACAAAATAACAAAAAATAAGATAACTAATGCAATTCTGTGGTACATCAAGATGTCACGTCATATTATAAATAACAATTGGTTTTCATAGATGAAAATATGAACTTATTTTTCATTTAAATACCATTCTACCTATTATCTTAGCAAAGCAATTTAGGTGCAATTGAAACTTGAAAAATCCGTCTGTATATGGTCAAGTACATGGGGATTACGAAGATATTTCAAAAGCTGGTCATGAGTTAACTTCTAAGGAAACTTGGATAGATATTAGAAAATTAAAATTGGTCAAAATTCCGAATTTATATTTTAGGTATAAGTTTCTAGTGGCATTATAATCACGGTAGTGATCTTTGTACTAATCATTTTTCACGCTATCGGGCAAATGAGTAAAATATTCACTTATTGATTATGCCTGTTGGAAATTAAAACACAGATCCAAAATTATTCTTCGCCACCCAAAATGAACATACTGAGTTTTACGCATTGTAAGTCTTATGCCTTCCCGATTCCAATCCGTTACGTCAATCGGTTGCCTCGGAAACGTGCGCGCGTACACACACACACACAAACGCATCGTCAAGGGGCAAAACTGCCAAGCGGATTAGCGACGCCGATGTCGAGAATAAAAGGAAAGCAACGGCGAGACGAGGCCGGAACGAGAGCTATCGGAGAGCCTTTCTCTCTAACTCTCTCTCTCTCTCTCTCTCTCTCTCTCTCTCTGCAATAGCGACCACACGACGACAGAAAGGGAGGAGCTTACATAATGTATACGGGGGTCTGTCTCTCTCGCGCGTACCGTCGCCTTCGCGGTCGTTGTGTCGCGCGTTGCCGGAGCAATTACCCCCATTCTTCGCTTCTCCTGTTCCTCCCTCTCCGTCTTATCCCATCTCTTGCTATATACTTATATACAATGCTCGCCCATACTCTCTCGCTCTCACTGATAGAACTACATATATATATATATATATATATATATATATATATATATATATATATATATGTAAAGAACGAAGTTGCGGTTAAGAGACACCTTTCTATTTTACTGTATACATATGTATACGGAGCCGCCATATTCTTCGTACAGTAAAAGTTTCTATATATGCACCAAGAACTTTGTATACAATGTATACACATATGAGTTACTAAATAAATCATAATAATTCTTGATTATATGAGTATACATCTGCGTTTGTGAATAATGCATAAGGTTTTATTATCGACCTTCCGAGTCACGACGTAGGCCCATTTTATTATATATATATATATAGCTTACTCTTCTCCATTTAGTAAATAACGAGGGGATTTATGGAATTCCGACTAATTGATTAATTATGATTCATAATGTACATGTATCTACAAGCGAAGAGTTGTTTTTTTCCTCTTTTTTTTTTTCGGTTTTTCCGCACATTTAGTACGAATGATCTATAAAAGATAAATATATCCGTTGATAAAGATAAAAAATGCCCGTTTTTACATATATCTAAAAATATCTATCAATTATACATATATTATACATATATCTACAAGCATACAATTATTATAAAATTCAAATGTGTATTCACTGAGCTACCACACACGGAGCGAAATGTTGAACAATAATTTGGTCTGAGTCAAAACCATGAAATAATGGAATGGTATTTCTCTCATTAAAATCATATCGGGTTTATATTGCTTCATCTACATTGCTTAACGCTAATAATAATTTAATTATTTAAGATAACACTATCAAATTTCTTTCCGTGTACGTAGGCAAAATGTCAGTGTTTTTTAACACTTGAATAATTTTCATAGCTACATATGTGTGCAATTCTGTTCTTCATTTAAATGCGCCCTTCCTATAGGTTAATGTACCGTAGATTTGTAAAATAAAAAAAAAACAACAACAATGAAATGAACAAACTCAATTTTACACACGAATGGAAGAGGACATTAGCATTTTCGCTTTCGTTCTGAATCGCGACTTGTCGGAACGAGAGCGAATGCATATATCTATATATATATATATATATATATATATATATATATATATATATATATATATATATGCCACTGATGGGAGTCGTCTCGCGTGTAGACGCAATTTAGCCACCGCTGGGATACGACCAAGAGCAAGTCGTACATAATTTACGGTCAAAGGATAATTTTCGAAGGAATCTGCCTCGGTCGCTCTTCCTTTCATTCAGTCTCTTTCGTATAGATATAGGGCACTTATTATTTTATATATATATATATATATATATATATATATATATATATATATATTTGTATTGGCGAATAGACGAAAATTGCGCGGCTTTTTTAACCGTTCATATTCTTAAAAAATCATTTGGGGGTGTTTTTTTATTCTTCATTTCTATAATGAAATCTTCAATTCTAGAACCAGAATTGATCACCAGAAAAGTTTTGCAGGCCGCGTTTTTCAGCAATGCTAGGGACACGTCGGCTCCTGTACGGGAAGTCCCATTACTCCGATCCCTAGGCTGCTTTTCATACCATCAACATTTGGAGAATGATAGCAATCGCCCAATAAGCGTTATAGCTTTGCCCAATAGAAAAGGGACTGCGTTTTATCGGACTAATGTAATAGGTCTCAAACGTGGATGTCAAAATCACTCGTCGAAAACTTCGAGAGTTGGGTTGGAAGACTCGGATACATCGCTATTCTTTAAGAATCTATTATCAATCATATATCTATATATGGAAATTATTTTACCAATTGAACTCAGTGAAATCGACGATTTTAGCCAGTGAAAGATTTATCTCAAACAGTTGCAATGAATTAGGGAATTTTTATCGCAGACATTTAGACCGAGATTGGATATTTATTCATTATAAGAGCTCAGAATCTTTAATGGTGCAGTTTGATGCAAATAATATTCGTAAAATATTTAGTTGATATAAAGCCGGTTTACGAATTTCCGTAGAAAACCGTAAAATTGCGTTCCTAAAGCATTTATTCTCAAACATAATTCTTTCGAAAGCTTTCGCAGACCATCCCAACACAATCATCAAAGCAGGCAAAACTCAGAGTTTAAAAAAGCAATAATTGTGTCGCCTTAATCAACAAATATCGATCATTTGTACAATTGAAACACAGATCCTATATTATTTCTTTCGAATAATCGAACAATACGTGACGCTACTCATCGAGTGTGCTTACGTATAACATAATCCCTATAATATAAGAAATCGTTCGATTTTCATTGACATTTATTGACATTTGTAATTCCAATCCGTTCGTTTACTGTCCTATATCTATATTCAGTACCAGCGTGCACGTCGACGAGCGATATTGGTATTCTATATCTAAGTTTATAAAATTATTTTAAGTCAGAAAATTTTTTTAAATAAGTAAATGACCGAAACTTGCACAATATTTATTTTGAATCATTACTGTGCTATCAAGACAGTGTCTAACCAGATATTTTTTTTTGTTCAAAAATACAAATCGAAGTATTACAATATCTATAAGAATTCTATTCTACTAATCACAAGGTCGGCTATATTTATAATGGATAATATTGTACATGATATTAAACATAGTAGAGACTATAATCATTAAAATGCTTTATTAAACAATTAGAAGAACTTTAAATTCTGATATAGCTAATAAATTATAAAAGTTGTGCAACATTCTTTAGAATACAAACTATGCGAGTTAAAAATGCACATTTATGTATTATACATGTGTACGTTTTCAAAAGTTTGTACATTATGTTTATAATTGTATGGTTTTATTAAGTTGAAACGTAGATCCCGCTATGACGAACTGTAAGTAAATTAAGTCGATTGTCAGTATGCAAATATCAAAGAACTTTTATTTCAATCTTTCTGAAATGAAGCTAAATTAATGAAATTAATAAATATTTTTATCGGTCTTGCAGTCTTTATACTATAATACATTAATGTTTTGTATACTTGTCGATAGCGAAGTAATAAATGATTTTTTTTCATCGATTGAAAATTCGAAATTCCAATATATAAGTAAACAGTGTAGCGGCCGCGCCAAGGCTCAGTGATTCTCAAACTCACCTTCGCGGTGCTACCGCGCCACTTGATATTAATATAACCACAGGCAGACTGTTCTTATTTACAATTACCCCCGAAGCATCTGAAATAGAAATTACTACTAAAAATACAATAAAATTAGATTGAAAATTCAAAATAATGAAAATAATAAAAATAAACCTTATAATATGTTGGCAAAGAACGATCTGACTGCCCCCATCGCCTTAAATTTAAATTTATTTGAGATGTCCGACGGTTCGAACCGCTACGGCCACGATGAAACTAGTAAAATCCAAATAAAATTCTTAGCATATATCTAACATTGCACGAGACTGGAGGGATGATAGAAACAGTTGTCACGATTTATACACGATTAATATCAACTTTACGCGTTGATTTTTCGGAACCTCTCGATTCTTACGAAGGGAAATGCCCTCGGGGGTCGAGAGTCCGCGGCGCGGGCAGCCGTGGACTTCGAACGCGGCGAGCCACGCGACCGTAGAAAATAACGAGCCTTGCGCCCATCGCCGTCGTCGTCGCATACACGTCGATGATGATCGTATTATGAGGACGCGCGCGTATATAACAACTGTATAACGAGCGCGGATCTCCGCTTTAAATTGGCGATTCGCAGTTGATGCCGGGGAATATTATTACGCGCCAGGGTCAGTTCCATCGTTCGGATGAGCGAACCCCCCTCCCCTCCCTCATCCACGAGTTCAACACGGCTTTTTCTCGTTTTTTCTCATTTTTTTTTCTTTCTTCCTCCACCTTGCTGCTGCTGCTGCTGATGATGATGATGAAAGGCGTGTATACATATGTAAATATATGTATATATGTGTAAGTATGCATCTGTGCGTGTGTATGTATGTATGTGTTTGTCGAAGCGTATAAAAAATCAACCCTTGTCTTGGTATATAGTTCCTTCTACATCGAGATACGTGTGCAATAAAGTTCCGCGGGCTGCGTTGGCCGGTTTTTATTGTATGCCCAACGGCAACCACACACACACACACACACACACACACACACACACACACACACTCGAACATAACCACCCACGATACAGGGCTCTCGTCTATCATACGCCGACGTATACTGGCGGCTCTCTATATCAATGTACGTATGTATATATATTTATATATACGCCTGAACGCAATAAACCAGACTTATTTAACCGGACGGAGTTTCGCGGCGTTCTCGGCATCCTTCGGGAACCTCTTTGTCTTACCCTGACTCTCTGATTGTGTAGCGTATCTATAGACATAGAAGGCGATCTGTATTTTTTTTTACGACGCATATACGAAGTAAAGCTTCAACCGTTGAGTGCGAGACTCCGTGAAATTCACCGATTTTATTAGGGACGAAATTCTGTATGCTTACACATGCAGATGTATATGAATAATGTACGACGCAATATTTATGGAATTTCTGTACACTGTGTGCAAAGGTCAATTACTTTCACCGTCGGACAGTGTAATAAGCAGTAGGAAGTTCGAGAACGATCAGCTTGTCGATGGATATGGATTATAAGTAAATTATGGAGATTTCTGCGATTTAAAAAAAATCTTTTATATCCTTTATAGAAGTGGCCAAAAATCGAATGACACAAAAATCAAATTATTGACAAATATCAGAGGCTTCGGGAAGTGGGTGGCAGATTTAATGCAGATTGAGGAAGGCATATTCTCTATAATTTCGGGTTCTAACGTTCTTTCATAAAAAATTATAAGTTATATAACGATCTCCCTTCTCCAAGATATGCTACTTTGTTGATTATAATTATATGAAAAAAAAATTGTTTATTTGAAACATGATCTTTAAATATCATTAAAGAAATGGAAATTTCAAGAAAAAACCTCCAATGTATCAATATTCGCACGTACAGAAATTTTTTTCAGTAATTATCAATTGATCTGCGTAACATTTTGCACGCGATACAGAATCATTGCCTAAATATATCTGCTACATCCTTTGTAAGTTTCGCCAACCATCAATTAACAAGAACTACGAAAATACGTATTTGCGCACGTAATATCATTAGAACTTTTTCTCGTTAAATACTATTTTTTTCTGCATATTCAACTTCAGAACTAGGATTTTTCCTAAGTAAGGAAATACTATATCTCGAGATTGGTCAGAGTTAGGTCCTCAAAATGTATGCCAGATTTGTCTCGGATACAATTAGAGTTACTTAAACTGGACAAAATCCATCAATCATAATTAATATCTTCTCCTTGCTAGGCTAGACACTTGATTTAATTACCAATTGATCTTATCAATCAATTTAATGGTAAAGACGTTACAGTTGGACAGACAAGTCGGAAGTTCAAAATTATCAAACTACAAATTTTTAGGCAGCGACTCATTAAACCATTCTTATATTGATTTAACAGGATATTTTTTTATCGATTCCGGTATCAAACATTCGGATTTTCGTTAAAAAAAACATCCTTTGAATAATTTAATTAGAGGGAGAAGTAGTTTGAAGTTAAGATATTATAATATCTTGAGAATGAACGAGCGTTGTAGATCCCGTAATAGGACTCGTTTTGGGAGCCGGTTAAATTTACGACGTTTTAATCTCACAGACAAAATCTTATCCATCTCGGCTCGCAACCTGCGGCGCGTTTCTTACGTTCGCCACACACAGCGCGAGCGGTTTTATTCAGCAGAGTTTCAACAATTGGGACGCTCGCTGCGATATTCCACGATCATTGTAAGAAACTGTATCGTTTTCATAATTATCTCTGCTGATCCCTTTATGGCCATTAGGAATTTTCCGCGTGCTCCAGTTAGAAGAATGGCCGAATAATCGAAATTTACATGAAAAGTTGCTTTGCTTCGCCGTTCGCGTTGGCGCTACGATCGACAAATAATGGTTTTTTTTTTCGTTTATTCTTGGACGCGAATCTATAGCAGAACGTACTAGAATGCGTGAACAATGAAAAAATTCGCCTTAATTCTCGTCAAAACCTTTGTTCCAAATTTTCATCAAAAGCACGTATAGCCGGATAAAGATGCATTGAATTATATTAATGCGAAGGATGAGTACGTTATACAAATACGTATTATAAAGAAGTACGAGTTCATGTAATCTTTTATCGTTTCCATTCTCGTGTACATATAGTCGAGTATCAATGTCGAGTGAATTTTTCCATTTTTTCGCTTTTAGGTCATTCGTTGCACTGTATAAATACGTATTATTGTTGCAAACGATAACCACATCATGTTTCAATTGTACTGTAAAAAATTTTTTATATACTTTTTCAAATCTTTGCTCCTACTTAATCGATGTTATAGTATTAGATAACTGTATGTACTTCTGTCTACAAGTATATTTGATATCTCTCGCTTTCTCTCTCTCTCTCTCTCTCTCTCTCTCTCTCTCTCTCTCTCTCTCTCTCTCTCTCTCACTGTGTCGTTTTACGTTGTTCATCTAATTCCCCACCGTTATACTTCCTCCACAGATCGCAGATACGCATTTATCAATTCATCCTTCATTAACAAAATTTCCTTTTTGTATTAATTAAACATTAAGTTTCAACAAATTGAATTAGCAAAATTGCAAAGAATAAATAAAGTATTGAAGAAATTTATTTTATATGTACAAGGTGTTTACTTATAATTTTAAAAAAATATATATCGGTGGTTTTTCGATAAATTAATTTGAAATATCTAGATTAAAATTTACTTTTTACCTTTTATATTTATATATATTTTCTACATTTTTTTCTTTTTTGAATATATTTTTTCAATTTACAATAACACATTATTATATATTTTATTCCAATAAAATCTAAATATTTTTAATATTGGAAAAAAATTTAATAAAGATTTTTAATACAAATCGTCGGGTAAGATCTGTATAAAAAAAAATTTTCGAATATTTTCGAATATTTTCCATAGAAAATTTGTTTCAATATTTATCGTTCAAAAAAGGAAAATGTAATTTAAATACAAACTGTCATGACTCGTTCGACATAATACCAATTGATTCACAAAAATTATTAATTTAGATCAAAAATAAAAAGGAAAAAACCCATCAAGTTCTGTATAGAATAATATTGAGTATACACTGTTTTATTTCGGCTCATTCGGATTGAAATGGTTCCAAGAAATTTTTAGCCATTTACAACCGAACCGAACGTACTTCGATAAATAATATTAATTATGATAGATAATATATCTCTGAATTAAAAAATTATTATCCTGTATCAATTGTGTAAATCGTGTATTTATAACGATATATAATGTATCGATTGTTACGAGGTTCAATGAATTAAGCATTAACACTAGTGTATGAAATTTTATTAATGCATTATTTGTAAATGGATTTAATGTTCCAGTAAAATATATGCAATTTTCTATAGAGTGTGATCAAAATAAAATGCATTCAGCTTAATATAAGGCTGTGCAGAGCTGTACTTGAATCGATAAAGACACTTTTGGTAACATAGAAAAAAGTAAGCTTGACTTGCGACTTTAAGACCGTAAACTAAGAAATCGCGTAAAAAAAATCACGAGAGTGCATTTTTGTAACTACTTTTTCATAATTTGTTTATACCCAGGTGAAATATTGGAATTTAAAATGACTACTTTCATGTCACATGCTTAAAATAAGGTCGGATTTGCGTTAATATGTAAGTGACTCACTGAAGTTCATCGGCATTAAAAATTTGGAACCTGTGAAACGGTTAACTGCAAAATAACGAGAAGTGTAATGATATAATTACTGAAAGGAATTAAACTCGCAAAAACTGCGTTGTATTTTAAGGGAGTTCTTTGTCGAGGAACTGATATTAAAAAAATAATTTTTTAATATACATTTACAATGTCTTGCGATGCACGATTGGAAAATTATCAAGAGGCAGCGTCAGTTCTATGGCTCGCGGGACAATTTACGCCTGCGTAAAGCGAGGAAACTGTATACACAGTATTAATTTATCTAATTTTTTTTTACCACGAAAACCGATCCACCGCGTGTCCGGTGTTATGATTTTTAGGTTAGAGGGGTGAAAAAGTAATTTTCATTTTCATTTTCTGGTCCGCATTACATTTATCTATGATTCTAAGGAAACAGTCGTCAATAAATCTATAGTGTCGGTCTGGAATCAGTTCGCCACTTCCACATCTGTCCAATAAATCGCTCAACAGTGCGGCTCTTTTTCGAATTTGTGGAAACGCGGCCATATAATATTATATTAATAAACACGGGGACAGGTACGACATCACGAATATTATACTAAATAATTTTTCAAAACTTCTTCATTTAATTGATTACTAAAACACTGGGAAATTATATTGGTAGATCCAAAATAACAAATTTACATCTTATATATACATACATATATATATATATATATATATATATATATATATATATATATACACACAAATACATATATATATATATACTTTTTATAAACGCGCGCGCGCGCGTGTGTGTGTGTGTGTGTGTGTGTGTATGAAGAGTAAAGGGAAACTGGGCCATACAGACAGGATCGGCCAACTTTTTGACTCCCCCTTTCTCCTCCGAAAGTTTGACGTCGAGGAAAAGTAGCGCGCAGCCGCGCGCCCCTCGCGGCCTGCCATAAGAGCCGGGAATCCATGGCGTCGGGACCCGACATTCAGCCCGCGTATAATATAAGTGGAGCCCACCATCGCGGCGTCGGTCGACCGCCGCGCCCAATTATATATGCGCCTCTTTTGTTGAGATTGCGACTGCGTGCTCTCTCTCTCTCTCTCTCTCTCTCTCTTTTTCTCAGCCCTCCGCAAAAATTTATCTCCAGAGAGAGAGGTAGAGGTAGAGAGAGAGAGAGAGAGAGGGAGAGGGAGAGGGAGAGAGGGAGAGTCGCAGCGCCGCAGGAGAAAAGACGTCGCGGTAGCACCGGCGCGCATCGTCGCGCGGCCGCAAGGCCAGCCGCACGGTATCTCGCGCGCCGCGGGGAAGGGAGGATGGGGACACGGGGGTACGGCGCAAAATACACGTAACAAAGGGAGGCGCTCGGGGCTCGCGGCTTTGTGTCCAGCGCGGTCGCCGGGCTCGCTCTCGAAAGTGCGATACCTCCCGCCGGATGTTTCCCATCGCCTTTCTTCTTTCCTAGCGATCCCGCTCTCTTTTTCTGCTTCGAGCGCCGAGCCCGTCGTCGTCCTCGTCCTCGTCCACGGCTCCGTCCTCCGCTTCTTCTGCTTCTGTTCTTTCTCCGCTTCCTACCCCTCTTCCCTCCCGGTCCCACTGTCTCTCTCTTTCTCTCTCGCAGCGTCCCTTTTTCTGATGTACTTTTGAGTGAAAGACTAGAGAGTCGTCCTCCCGCAGAAGAAAAGGAAACGGGGATCGCGTGCAGGGTACCATCGCGGCTCCTTCGGCACCCTATACATATCTTCTCCCTCCTCCCTCCTCTTTCTCTCTCACAGCTTTCTTTTTCTTCCCGAGTTTGGGTGTAATCATTCGTAATTGCGACGCGGTCGAAGACAATAACCGACGTCTAGCTGGAATGTCTCGTGACTTTTATTTTGCTCGTATATATATATATAATGTTGGATATAATAATTATCGGAGAGCTATCGGTTTTTGTATTTATTAAACTTCTACGATATATATATATAACATTTTACAATACTAGCGGAATTTTTTTACTTCCATCGATTTGTCAAAATTATACTTCCAGGGTTTCGACGCCATTCATGATTAGGAACTTTTTGTTAATTTTTTATGGTTGTAGATGCGCGCGCGCGCGCGTGTGTGTACGTGTTGTGTATCTTGGCTTTATTGATATTAAACTAATGCAATCTGTTACTGCATGGTTGGATATAAACAGAACTTATGTGAATTGATGAATGATATCATGTGATAGATTTTAGAAACAAAACTAAGATTCTTATATTTAAAACTAATAATAAAATTGTAGACGTCGTTAAGGCAAAGAATAAAAACAATTTACGTAAAATTAAAAAATTAATAAATATTTTTATCGATTATATTTTTATTAAATTAATTTAGAAGAGTCAATATTAGTACAATTTTTAATTATAATTAAAAAGTACTAGAAAATTTGTGTAGAAAGTTTAAAAAGTAAAATTTTATCGTTCATTCTTTATAAATGGTATATAAACATAGAAAAGACGCTTATCCCAATAAAAATGTTAAGTATCTTAAGACGATACAGATCCGATTTTGAAAATTCAATATAAAATAAGTATTTTTACTTACTTTTTACTTGGTGTTTTTTTTTAATTTTATTATTACCATTAGTAACAGTCTGATTTGTCAACTACAGATGTATATAAACTACAAGCACAATAATCTTTGTTCAAAATTATAAATTATTTTAAAAATACTTATTTTATATTGAATTTTAAAAATCGGATCTGCATCGTCTTAAGATACTGTAAATTTTTATTGCGCTCAGGATTATTTCTATTTTTATATACCATTTATAAAAGAAGGAACGATCAAATTCTGCATTTTGAACTTAATTCACAGATTTTCCAGTTATTAATTATACGCATATTGTTTTTGTTATATAGTCTATAAATAAAAATATTGATCAAGACATTTCGAATTTATAGACAAAGTTTGATATATATATATATATATATATATATATATATATATATATATATATTCCATTAATTGGAATCGGATACGATTTCTAGCTCCTATTGAAATCATGTCGTCGTCTAATTGATACGAGTCGGCCCGAGTTATTGAAAGATCGTAAGCATAGAAAAGAGCGCGACCTCGCAGTTTACCTACGAGGCGCGGCTGAGCAATACACCGGCCAAGGCGTTCGTTATAAATGATTAATCTGTAATGCTAGGATACCTCTTTATCCTTAAGTAAATTGTTGCGCTAAGTTCGTATCTGAAGTTGGTTTGACCTTATCACTTCAGAGTCAAGGTCAATGAAGGTCATGTGAAGGTCAAACCTAGCAATATGGTTTGAATCATTGCAATATCTTTATGCTTTTGGAATCACTGAGTTCGGATTTTACGTCATTTTGACCTCAAATCAAAAGAGACATAAATTTTTTCTCCAAGATCAGGTCGACAAGTATACCCAGGGACATATTTAAAATTGATTTTTAGATTTTGAGAGCGCTTGGCACCTAATTTTCTCATTCAGCCAAACGCATTTCTCTCAATATCATTATTCAGATAAATTTCTGAATCCATTCTCGTGAAAGTAGTTAACCAGTAAAATTACCGAAATACTTTTTCCTAGAAACATATATATCATCATAATTGATATCGTACAATTATAACTGGAAATTTAAACTAGAAGAAATTATGTAAATGGCATAACTCACTTATAAAACGCCTGCATACAGGCAACCACCGACGCGCATTAGAGGCTAATTCCACTCTCGACCGCTACGTGGCGAAACATATATGATACTTTCTGCATTTGACCTTGAACTGGCCTTGTTTGACCTCGATTGTCCGTGATTATGAGCAATTATGACCGATCAGACTCCAGATTTGGATGCAGCACATCTCAAAACCTGAGAATATGATTTTATTCCTATTATACCGAATTAAAAATTTTTCATGACCCTCCAGGGCCGGAGAGCCGATATATCGGCTCGATCCATGATAGGACCATTGTACATAGTTTATGGGTGATACAAGATATGAATTTGGGCACTTTCAAAGGAGGTTTCGAAACCTTAAAACCCGGCCCTTTAAAGATTAATATTTGTGAATGAAATTGAAAGTTCCTTATTTTAGCTCGGTCGCACGAGAGAGTTCGGCTCTCAAGAAGATTCAAGCTCCTTGTCGATAATATGGTGTTACGGATAAGACCCATTATCCTCGCAAAAATTGTCTCTTTTTTCTTCCAGAAAATTCAATTACTTTCAATAATTCAAATTCAATAATTCAAAAATTCAATTACTTTCGTATAATAATATTTAGTATCTATTCACTTCGAGCAGTAATTACATTTCAAAGATTTTTTGCCTCTTGTCAATTTTTCGTAAAATCTATATTTCAAGCAGAACCCCCGGAAACGATTGAATTTTCCATTATTACAGGGCAGTAAGCTATATCAATAAAGCTAAGCAATGCAGTAGTTCGATTGTTGGTCGGATAATGCGACAGACGCGAAATGAATGAGAAACAGACAAGGAAGGATATAAGGATTCTTTTTTGCCATTTTGTAAAAGATGTACTTTAAATAAAAGTCATTATAAGTTTGGAAAACACATCGATCGTACCCACAAATTTATTCGAATGTCGTCTTGTACTATTACTTTACTAATATTTTGCCGTTAATGTTAGAAATATAAACTTTAAATTAATTATTACTTACTATTCTGTTTATAATTATTATATTTTTGGCGTTCAAAATGGCTAAACCTACAGTTTTCCATAAATAACGAAATCTTCAATATAAATCTTTAATATAACCGGAAATTCAGTTTCTCCTCCCTAAATTATTAAAAACCACGTAAAATCCGATACTTTTAGCACGCTCTTTTCAACAGGCCTCGTGTTTTTTAGTATTTCTAAATACCAAAGTCCCATAACGGATAACGCGAAGGTTTAAAACGAAAGTTTTTAGAAAGTAGTTTTCTAGATAATTACATCGTCGACCGTGCCATTTATTCTTTGAAAATGCCTCTTGCACGATTTGTTTTCTCTGCTCCTGTACTTTCGTATCGTGCCTTGCGTTTAAACGAAAAAATGCGCTCATTTTGCAAAAATATGCAATTTATCACATCCATGTTTAATTTTAATAGAAGATATTATTATCGTAATATACTTCTCCTTGTGCAAGTTAGTTGTTTTTTTTTTTCATAGAAAATAATTTGGAATTAATTGATATTTTTATGCCGGATTATTTACACGTATTATTATATTTGAAATCTTAGAAATCTATCTGTAATAATTTCGCCGGAATCCTGGAAAATATCGCGCGATCGCGGCACCCATCGATTATATATATATATATACGTACACACAAACCAATACTAAAGTCAAATTAAAATCAACGCAAAGGGGCACCCAATTCCAATATTGACTGCCCGCCAGCGATTCCTCTCATAGCGTATGTACGATGTGCGTGCGTATAAGTGTAAAATCCGCATTATATACGTATAAATTATACATACAATGTATTTTTCTTGATCATGAATGTCTACACACACATACACACGCACGCACGCATGCACACACACAGTCCTAGAATAGACCGTTTTATTATCGCACTATATAATCAACTACTGCTAACTAGAAGTACACTGTTTTATCGATAATATGTATATGAGTGACGTAGTGCGAATTTTGTTTTGTAACTTAGGTATTTCCGGTCCAATTCGTATCAATTTCATACGCGTTTAGTATTGTAACGTAGAGAAGTAATGCGTGAGGCAGTCAATCGACGGTGTACTCGCGATCGTTAATGTTAGCAGCACCGCGAGGCGATGAAATGGACATTTCAATTTGCGTCTAAAGATCTGCAAGTCCTTCTATAAGGAGGGACGAAAAAAGTACAATTCAGCAAGCGTATTTAAAGTAGAATTTATCCGTTCTTCATTTTCTAGACTATTCTTGGCGATTAACCTCCAATAATTTGGTTTTCTTCTTACCTTTTTAAATATTTACATGACATTCTATTTATTTGAAAAAGACAATTTTTCAATTGCTTCCAACTATACTCGAATCGATTGGACTCATATACGTATACATTATTCATTCAAATTTTGTATATAAAGAAGAGCATAAATTTACCTATCTCTCTCTCTCTCTCTCTCTCTCTCTCTCTCTCGCTCCTTCCATCTCTTGAGTTAAGGGGTAGTAGCGAGCGATTGGGAAACGGACCCGGCGCGAATTATACACATACATATAGAAACACACAGGGATAAGGCGAGATTCGAAGAGGCCAGGGCAGCGCAGCCGCTGTCAATCATCCGCAGGCTAGACTACCAATTTCTCTCCTACCCCCCTCCCCTTACCCTACCTCATAATTTCTGATAATTTCTGCCGAGCGGCGGCGGCTACGCGCGCGCGCGCAAGAGGCGCGTTTTCCTCTCATATATATATATATATATATATATATATATATATATATATATGCACACACACATACACATATGTATAGTATACACCCAGGGCCCCGCTTCGCTCCGACCGACCGGGCCGCATCGACATTCGAGGATTATTATAAGACGGTAATTGCGACGATCACGTATATAGATCCGCGGCTTCTATTTATCCGGCTTCATTATAATAACAATGATGGGACGATGGTCGCGGAGTGAGGCAGGAGAGTGAGAGGAGGGGAGCGTTGCTCTTCGGTTCTTTCTTAAAGGTAATTATCGGTTAAACTGTCTGCAGAATCTCTCCATCCGTCTCTCTCTATCTTTCTATCCTTTTTCCGTTTTCATCTCGCTTCTTTCTCCCCTTGAATCCCACCGACGCGACCCGCCGAGCCGAGCCGAGATTTATATATATACACACGCTCGCACTCCATTGCTTTGGCTCTATAATGTACATATCGATATATAGACGTATCCGCACGCACACACAATGCTCCATCCTCTCTTGCCCCCGATATCGCAATTATCGGTTGACTATATAGCTTCACCTGACACATCATACTTATATACATATCGATCGAAGAGGTGGAGGTAGAGGAGAAAGGGGGAGGAGGATGCGATAATTTTTAACTTCGGCAAATGGGAGCTTTTTGCTCCCCCTTCTCTTCGGCGTTCTGAAAATCAAACTCTCGGAAATCTCTCCATCTTATATATATAGTCGCGTATAAGGTTATTAAACGATCGGAAATTCAGATGCGCGGAGGAACATTATATTATAATCGCGCGGTACAGATATATATATACACCTGTACCGCAACGGTATGACGGATGGACCTTTCGAATTTTAGACGAGCTGATGATGATGATGATAATGATGATGACGCTTGACTTGTAACGGCCGAAAGGCATCGACGCTGATTCCAGATTCCGAAAAAAAAACAATCGATCCAGCGATCGATTTAATATCTGTCAATCACTTGGCGGAGTGAACTGTCGATAAATTCGGTAAATTTCCCGCGAGTACATTGCATTTGTATATAGAGTATTTTCTTATTTGGAGATAAGGAGCATCGTTCATTCTTATAAGATTCCACGATCCAAGCAGCTTATACGATAGCGATATCCTGAATAAACCAGGCAGGGACGTTATTTTAACCTTTTTCTGGCTGGTATCTTTGACCCCCTCCCCTTCTAATACTTAATTTTCCAATGTCGCGTGGTAAAACAAAATAATTTATAAAAAGAAATACAAAGCTGTTTAGGGGGAAAAGTACATTTCATTTAATGCGAAGAAATAGTTTGCAAGCGTAAATTATATTTTGGTATAAATTCAATTACTAAATTATTAACATCTAAAGCATCTATTTTTTCTATGACATATGAGTTATTATTATTGGTACGTAATCGATACATTGAGAAGGACCTCGAGCTATCTTATTTTTCAAACAATTGCGAAAAAAATCCAAAAAAATGGACGATCCAGCAGAATTTAATAGATTTTTTCCTTATTACATTACAACGGGCATTTTCTTAAAAGTCTTTTCTTTAGATCAAACATTTGTGACGATGTAATTAATTCAGAAAATTGCCTATACTTGAATAGTTTAGTTTGAGAAGGTACAGTTTAGAACTTAAGTTTGGTAGCAACAAACATTTTCATGGGTTTCTGTCTCTGGTTTTCCGCACACACAGTCTCAGTAATATTACTTCGTGTCCGGTAATATTTATAAGGGGACCACTTTGTTCGTGAATGAGTTTGAGTAGCTGAAAATGTCGAATGTTCCAGTCCGAAAACAGTGCTGATAACAGTGCCTGACAAATAATAACAGTGACGAACGGATGTGATATTAATTTGTGAATTAAAAAAGAAAAGTTTGACTGACAAGAGGAGTCTACGGCCACCGGAGAACTGCATTTGCCTCGATCTTGTCAATAATGTATTAAGTAAAATAAAAAAATGCATTACCTTTATTTTTTAGCAGTGTATCATTTTTTATTTATGTTTACGTGAAAATTCTGCATAGAAAATTTTCTTCGCTAATTACAATTTGTTCTATCGCTTTTAATTTTTTCAATCTCCTCGTGACTCGAAACATATTTTTCTTTCTTGTAAAAAAATAACAATGATTATTGCCACAAGAAATTAAACAGTGAATTTTACTTTACTATAAGATTGTATTCTAATTATTGATTGAATTATTCCATTAATTATTCGCCTTCACTGGATTATTAATCTAAAGTTATTATTTTTATTTATATGAAAACTGAATTATTTTATATGAATTATACTTTCTTACCTTACAAGCAAAAAAATGAAGAATTTAATAATTTCTCTGATAAAATAAATGTCAAAACTCTGGTGACTACTGTATTTGCTAACTATATCAGCTAAAAACTGACTGTAGATTTAGAAAATAAGACCTCTGAACGCACCCGCATGAAACTAGAAACCAATAACAAAATAACCTATAGCCTATAACCTATTCTGACGATATTCAGATAAAAACAAATCGCAGCAAGGTCCATTGACACAAGAAAAAAAAATGAGGTATGAACTTTTCATTACGTCTAATGTATATTTTATCAGGATGGAAGAAATTTGTTGTACGTTGATTGTACACTTCTCTTGTGTGTTTGCACGTCGAAAAGCGCCTGGTTTTGTTTCGACCTCATGCTTCAAGCCATCAAGTCGTGATAATTAAGAAGTTGTATAATTTACATAATAATTTCGGACGATTATCGCGACAACAGGTCCGTATTTTATGAGAGATCAAATTAGAAAAGCCCGGAGCGACGGAAAGGACTATAAGCTGCGATGAAACTTCATGAAAAAATTTAAAACGATGTTAAAACCGAGCAGCGATCTATTTTTAGTGCTACTTTCAAATATTGAGGAGAATCTGGACTAAAATTTTCGAAAGTCTGTTAAAAATATTTCTCCTATTAAATTATTAGATTTATGCGTGATATGGTGCGCGCCATTATGAACGTTGGTCTACAATTGGATCTTTACAGTAGTTTTATATTAAATGCAGTAGCACGTATTGCGTAAGTCCATGTACTAAATATAGTGAGTTTTTCGACAGTATCGCATAAATATACTTCATCGTGTAATCTCTGTGTACTCTATCATCCTTTTTTATTATTTATTATTATTATTATTCTTATTATTTTTCATATCCACGTAGACAATTTATAACTAAATGACCGTCGTTTATATATGCGACACACGGTGTTTGTGAAATATCGCCAAGTGCAAGTTTACAAAGAGCCGCTTGTAATAAAATGCGATAAACTTCGGCCGATCGATGATTTAACATTGCGGCTTGTTTGTTTGTGAACAAACAAGGCCCGCGTTAAATTAGAAATGAATAATAACAAAAAGATAAATAAAAATATTTGGCATTCCTGCCGATGAGTTGGGACGAGGATAATTGATTGGAATTGCGGCGATTCCGATTCCGAGAATTTTGGGAAAGTCGAAGCGAAGGAAGCGATTACAATATCTGTATTTGGAGAAAGAGGGAGATATTGAAGTTTGCACGTTTTGCGTGTTTCTTTCTTCCTTTCTTTTTTATCGATGCAGAGGTTTCATTATTACGAGTTGTACAATTAAAAGAATTTCAAAATTATGTCCATAGGATCTGTGAATGATTTGATCCACATATTAGTACTTTTAATTAATCTTTTTTGCTTGATAATATAAAAAGTACAGATAGAGAGCCTGATATAAAGAAACTATAGAAATACGAATGAGAACGAAGGGGAACGAAAATGGTGAAACCAAACGAAAATGGGCAACCCCTCCAGCCGTCGGCTCGTGTATTTGAAGTTTTTGGTTTCCGCGTTCCTATTTATAAGAACGGTTGAGCCGCCGGGCCTCTGCCACGCCAGTTTTCGCCAAATTTTGGAAATACTCCCCCCGTATTGAAAGGCACGGGAACGAAGAACAAAGTAAAATATCTTTTAATGAAGGTTTTTTCCGCTTTTTAAAATTTCGGTGTCCACTTCAATACAATGATCATATTAACGTCGAATTGCACAATTCTATTTCTTAAAATTTTAATCATTTTTGAAATTTATCATTATGTATATTTAATTTCTGTATTACGAAGTCTTTAGAACAAGATCCGCAAAATAGAAACTATCATAGTATTTTAAAAAAAACATACAACTCACGCAGTTTTATTTAAAAGTTTAGTTCCTAAGGTGTGTTCTAAAAGTCATATAAATCATATTATAGAAAGATACACGTAAAGTTTAAATTCTTAGAACAATATTTGAACTCTATTAAAAAATCGCGTTTAAATTTAATAAACACTGTTTTGAGTCTAAATTCGGAGTAAATACATAATCAAATTCTATACCTTTGTCCAAACATATTTTCCAATCAGCTGTTTTCATATTTCATCAGATATTTTTGCTATTTTAATTATATTCGCTCAATCTATTAATTTTATTTCGAACAGAGAAATCCTTAAAAACATCTTAAAACAAAATGTAAATACTTAATTTTAGTAAAATTATTATGTAAATATACTCAGCGTATCCCTAGTTCGGAGTAGATCCTAGGTAATGTATGCCATCTAGGTAATACTCGAAAAATCCGATTTAGATTTTCCTGCGAGTATCTAACAAACGTCTTATATTAATTATTAATTTCTCAACTTTATTCAGATTCAGTTTTCCATAGTCACAATTTTACGCGTAGGAAAGTTAAGGAAATGATTAGGCTTTCTATCTTGAATCTTGTTAAATTTCCTTAACTTCTCCCTATTTTGGAAAGAATGGCGTTTTTTCTAGGCGGAATTTGCCAAGTAGCAGAATTCAGGAAATGGTTAGACTTTCTATTCTAGTTAGATTTTCGCAACTTTTTCTAATATTGGAAAGAACGATGTCTTTTCTAGTCGGGACCTTACAAGTACGAAAATTAAGAAAATAGTCTGGCTTTCTACCTTTAATTTAGTTAGATTTTCTTAACGTTTTTCAATTACACGAGTATTATGTATATATTTATTTATATAATTATATAGATTTTATCTCTACATACATACATATAAACCCGCAGATCTTTTCAACATAAGATAGAGTTCTTGAAAGAGATTTCAAAGTTTTAATGACGCTCCTTGTATATATTTATGAAATGCTAGTGTTATTTATTCCACTGAATTTAGTAATAATGTTCTGGGACGATTAAGACGGGTCAATTGCTGCAGGCCAGAAAGTCCGGCAAGTAATTTAAAGTTAGGCAGCGGATACCATTACTTTCTTATTCGTCAACGAATTTCACTTAATTAGATTGATATACGCGCAGTAATCCTACAAATAGACAGCGCGCTGGCAGAAAAGTGGATTGAACTAGTCGTCAGGGCAAAGGGGTACGCCTCTATCCAGTTTCACAATATAGACGAAGCAGGACGATTATTCAGCGAAAGCGAGAGCTCCCCGTAATAAACTTTTCCAATTTCCCTGGCTGAAAGCGAAGTAGATAAAGTATACACGCACACGCGCGCGCGCGCGCGCACACACATGTATTGAAATCCCCGAGGGACGCATCGGAGGCGCGCGTCAGTCAGTCTACGGCTTATAATATACCAAAGCAGAGTCAATTAACTTTTGACCGCATGGCGATCTCCGCGCGGGCGATTCATTTTGACCATTCAGGCTGGCATCGACGACACGCGGGGCACTCAAATGTTCCGGCCTCCCGCACCGGTTCGGGTACAGTTGATAAATGAACGAGGCGACGATATATATATATATATATATATATATATATATATATATATATATATATATATGGGTCATTCTTTGTCACGTTAATCTCGCACTTTTTTGCGATGAATAGTAGACTTTAGCCTTGAATTTTTTTTTTTACGATTTCTACTCTTATACTTAACCCGTGCCGTTTTCGTGGATTTCTAACGGGGGACAAAAGTTAGACGGTTTTCAGTTTACTAATTCGTGAATCAGAGGATTCGTGGAACATTTACACGCGATTTTAAAATAATCTGTGTCGTGGTGGCTAATTTTACAAAAAATGCTTCATAAATATGGCTCATATATATAGAGTTTGAAACTAAGCATATGATATTGAAAAAATATTCAAAAACACTTCTGACTCAAAAGTACGCATATAACTTTCTAGAAATTCCGGAGAGCAATGTCATGGCGCGTTTTTGGTCAAAGCAGTAACCCCCCTATTATTCAATGTCATACGAGGACTGACGTTATTTTTTACTCACTATTTCTATTTTTGATTGTCGTATCGAGTTCTCATGAATTAAAAACAGCGAAGAACGGCTAACCAAAATTCCTCGTTTTTGCCTGGATCAATTGTCGATTCGGCGGAGAATGCTCCGTATATACACGTAGAATACGCGAGTACCAAGAGGAGGGGGGGGGTCGTCGCGCTATGCGGATCGGGAGCATCCAGAAGAATACGGTCGACCGCGGCAAAGCCACGCGGGGATTAAGCCAGTCGGTGGCGGGCGGCATATTGCTCGGAGCAAGCGCCCATTAGATAAATCGAGGCCCGCAATTCTCCGGGGGGAGCGGATAGGGGCGAAGGGGGGGGCGGCGGCGGCGAGGGTTCTAATGGTCCAAAAGACCGGGGAGCAAGACGTTGCCACCCCCCGCGACGGAAAGTTAAACTTCCCGTGACGAGAGTCGAGAGCGAGAGAGAGAGAGACGTATGTACGTTCGTCGACGCGACAATGGACCGGTACCCTGCACCCTTTCTATAGCCTTAGAGCTGACCGCCGTACTTTTTCCTGGGATTTATATGCTATCTATCTATATATATATAGAGTCGTCAATTTCATTCCGTTCAACCTCGATCGAGCTTCCGCCGAGCGGGCGCGCGAGCGCTGCTAAGCGGAGCGGCGGCGCATCCTTCCGCGCGCCGGCGGCGAACGATATGTCGCAGCGCGCCCCACGCACGTGTAGGGGCCAGGACCGGGCTCTATTCGGATCCTCGATAAGGTGGGCAGAAGGAATAGGACAGAATTAGAAGTGCAATTCGCGATCATTGAGCGCGCATGAGCCTCGATGATTCGTCAGATTGTGCCGCATGCCCGAGGTTAATCTTACTAATTGCCGATATTAGTTAGTGAACGTTGTAAAATCATTAAATCGAATGAAAACGCTTTGATCATTTTATTACGCATTTACAAAGAAATAACATTTCATCCTCAACGCGTAGCTTCTCTAAAAGGAGTGAAAATTGTTTAATAATCCATAGGGAGTGAAATTTTCAATTTATAGTATTATTCTTTTGAATGTCTGTCAAATAAAGCTATTTCGCAGATGTTTTATTTATATATTACACTTATGATAAATAGGCTCTAATGGATTTTAATTAAAAGGAAACCTAGTTTATTTAATTTAGTTTTTAATTTTCTGAAATAGCTTTATTAACAAAATTCTGCATGTAATTCAAATAATAGTCTAAAAATCGATACTCTTCATTCATTTTTATTAAAGAAAAACAAAAATCGATAATATAAGCTGGGCATTGATATATTGATTTTTTTTTTGTTCGCGAACATTTTCACTATACAATATTTCGTCGATCTGTGATCGACCAGTACTTTCGTTGAAATTTGTCGTTACTACAACGTCGAGAGAGATTTCACGACCTATTATACCTTCCATCTGTCGTTACTACAACGTCGAGAGAGATTTCACGACCTATTGCAGTCGCGTACACGTTATCACAACGGATTACGTAGCCCGTAACAGATTCCGGCCCCTTCGTCGGAAGAAAGGCACCCTCGGGTTTCGGGAGCACCGACATACCGCGCAGCGTATCTCCTCGGCGCAGACGCGCTCTCGCGTAGCTTTTGTCGTCCGGCTAATGGATTAAAATGGCCGGGACGAGCGAGCGCGGGGGGTGTGCTTCCTTGAAGATCGTATATATATATATATATATTTAATCTCAGGGGTCGTTTCTGGTCCAAGAGGACTGTTCGGCAATTACATATAAGAAAAGCAAAAGATACCTCATGTCGCAGAGAGCCGCATTTATATTATGTAATAAAACTAAAATAATGTTAGTTAAATACCTCTCTCTCTCTCTCTCTCTCTCTCTCTCTCTCGTACTGCTAGATTTCAATAGTCAAAAATTACTGGGACCCTGTGTAAATTCGATCTCTGACGCAATTTACATTATATATATATATATATATATATATATATATATATATATATATATATACACTGATTTACCATCGGTATATATGAATCAGTCATCGATCAGTAATTGACTGATAGTGATTGACTGATAATGAATGATAGTCCAATGTTTTCATGGTTTCAAATGCAGATATTAATCCAATATCATTCTTCTGTAAAAACGTTATAAAATACACAAAAACCAATAGAATTAGCTGATTTTTGACGGATTTCAACTTTGAGCATTCATTTCGAATTCTTATTAAATAATCAGATAACTCTTAACAAATGTGAACTTTTACCTGCAACCGTAAAGATTTACTAATTTTTCATCAAAAATTTAACGTTAATTATATGTAACCCGATTTCATCAAACTTATCAACAAAAAAAATTTTAACTCGTCAAAATCTATAGACTATATTATTCATTGAAATAAAATTAATATACCCTTACTTTAATATATATATAAAGCCTTTATAGGCCAATGGTGAATGTTAGGAGAAGGAGAAGAGGAAAGAATGGTAAGCTAAAGAGAGACAGAGCGAGAGAGAAAGAGATAAAATGCAGGTAAGTTTCGCGATCGCCTCCTGACGCGTACGCGCGCCTCGCCGCCCCATTGTCGAACCGACACCTCGTGGACCATTGGCGCCGTAGCGGCGTCGAACGCGCTCGCGCCTGTCCCTCGGCCGGCGCCGCCGCGCGCGCCGTAACCTTTTCTTCGCGTACACGCCATCCCTCCGCGACTTCCTGCGCGCCCGCCGCGCGCCGGCGGCATTCTCCCCGGGGTCGCGAACGACGCGAGGCGGCTCCTGCGGCCGGCTGCCGGAAGCCCGGAGCGGCTTGATTACCGCTACACGCGCGTCGCGGGACGGCGAGCCGCGTCCAGTTAGCCAACGGTCGGGCTGGATTTGGCCCCGGCATTATCGGAAGCGCCGGGTCGAAGGTCAAGAGCATTTTTGAAGCGAACAATTCGATACAGAGAAGGATTCGCTGGTCGAATTCTCTTCTAAAACATCGATAAGGTCGGTCCGTTTAGATCGAATGGACCTTGGAAATAAAAAATAAAACGTAATGAACCAGTTTTCAAATGGAATATTAAGTTCCAGGCACATTATTCGACGCTACAGCGTAAATATCACATTTTTAATTAAGCCGATACCACGGATTGGATATCATTAGACCTAAGCTTTATTCTGCACAAATAGACAAAGTGTCTATTATTTGGTTATACTGTTAGAAAAAATATTAAATTTAATCCACATTTCTTTGATATGTGCCAATGAAAATTTAATATTTTTTACACAATTGTGCATTACTATTTAATAAAAGTTTCGTAAACTTCAATATGTTTTTTTATTAAAAGATTTAGTACGAATCAATAAAATTGAATCGAGAGTGCATTAAATTTAATGCATATATCACGAACTCTTCGAAAGGTTTGGTTGTCTACCGATAGAGGAATCCATACTTTAATTTTCCAGGAGTCCCATGCGTGGATAAAAATCACGATCGTTTGTATAGAAGACCGATAAAATGTTTACTCGTTTAATTGGTTACATATGCCAGATGTATTCCACACGCGCGCGCGCGCACGTGTATGACAATATAAGAATGCGTTAAAAATATAAGATATAGATTAGAAGTAGTATCTGAGTGTTTAAAAGAGTTGTATAAACCTAAATATATAATGTAATAGAACTGAAAGTTAAAAGTAACAATTCGTGTAATAAGGCATATATACACACGCACTGGGTAAAACTTATAAGAGCACAGTAAATTTTCATGGTTTCACGATGAAAATTTTGTTGAATTTATGGAACGAAATATCCACTGTGCACAGTTGTATTGAAAATTTTTTTCATGCAATGACAATTAATTTTCAGTTTTTAATGAATCTCAATTCCGTTACCTTTGTGAAAATAGCTTTCAACGCATGCCAATTAAATTTAATGCACTTTTTTAACAGTGTTGATTAGATATTCCATTAAATTAGTAAATACGTTTATCAGTTCTACAGTCTTTATACAATACTAATATACAATACTAATATAACGACAGTCAGACTGTCCTAGTTTACAATCACTCCCGAAGCCTTTGAAATAGAAATGAGTACTAGGAATAAAATAAAATTAGATTGAAAATTAAAAATAATAAAAATAATAAAAATAAACTATATTCTATATTGGAAAAGGGCGACCTGACTGCCCCACCACCTTGAAAGTATATTTACTTTGAAAGTCCATTTTTTCAAACCACTACCGTTCATCTTCAAGGACTATACTCCAGGTATCTAAATCCAGGTAAATTTAGGTATCGCTTAGTGTTTAATTGATCTTCGTAATCGTTTTATTTTACGTTTATAAAGAAATCTATTCTTCTTATTTACGTGTACTTTTCAATAACCATCAAAATTATTATTTATGTATAAGGACAAATCTATTTACTTAGATAATATTTACGCGCGTCTATAAGAAAGTACAGATAATGAGGTACTACATAGTCCGATACGCTAAAATTCTTCTGCCTCCATTAAAAATTCTACTGAATTTAATGAAAGACTTTGTTAAACTCGAATATATATGTAAATAGGCGACCAACGAAACTTAAGAAAAAGCCAGCGGAAGTTGAGACGAGCTTCTGTAAACCACGCACACGACGTTGGTCCATAGTTGAGCTATCCCATCCTCGATACGAGGGCTAAAAATTCTGTCTCGGTACGGGAGGCAAAAGTATAGTATATCTTGCTATAAGTGTAAAACATTCACGCAAGCTGCGTACAAATAACCAGAGAGTATTCCTTTATTCGTGGCAATTGCTTTGTGAATTGCGTGCAGCAAACCGCAGCACACCGCAGCACACCATAGACCGACGTCGTGTAATATGGAGAGCAAACTGGTTTAAACTATCGGCCTTACGGTACAGTCTTTTTGTAGCGAATCACGAACTCGCTCTACCTTTAGTCATCTTTACCAAATAATCTCGAAGGTGCTTAAGCATCGCCTAGAAGCGCTTTGAATTTTCTAATGCATGAAATTTTTTAATAAAAAACTTGGAGGCTTACTCGCATGAAAAGTATCATTGACATTCTAATGATCTTTTTGCCTGTGGTAAGGACACAGAAAGGATAGTACGTGAAAAATTCTGCAAATTTTTTATTGACTGTTAGCCTCTACCGGTTTTGCTATTCATTTTCCAACTAAAGAAACGTTGCAAAGTTTTTTTTTAACAGCCTAGAGTGTTAAAGTAACTGTAGATGGCACACTAGATAGTTGATAAATATACTAGTCACAATATAGTACTGTAGTATAGTATTATATCAGTATAGTATTATATGAATTAATATATATTTCTTTGTAGATTTACAACTAAATATATAAATAACATTTGGTTATAGTTTCACTACGATTTGAATAAAATCTTACATATCAAATATATATGAATATATATTAGCCTTGAATGTTCATATTCAAACTTCTATTGAAATCAATTTTATTTTTATGGCAAATTTCGATTCAGTAGCTCAGAACACGTAGGATGATGAGTGCAAAAATGAGCAAATCATTATAAAAATATCATATAATATCAAGCGATACATTCCATAAATTTATAAAATTGAGCAAAAATTGCATGTGCGCGTGCACACCGGTATACCATATATTCATACATATGTATATACGTATATATATATATATATATATATATATATATATATATATATATCCGATGCAGAGGAAGGAAAACGTGAAAGCATCAATTTACCCCAGTGAAAAAGACAATGGACCAGAAAATGATAAAGTTGACAGTCGGTGAGAGAGAGAGAGAGAGAGAGAGAGAGAGAGAGAGAGAGAGAGAGAGCTAGACGGAATGATGCAAACTTGCGTAAATCACAAAAATGAAACACTGCATATGTACATTCTACATACTACGTATCGCAACAATGAAACAATGAGCATGTCTATAATAATAACAACCAAGAACGGGTACATAATGCGTATAAATTTCTAGTTGTACATTGATGTTTATTATTGATGGTTTCTTTGTTGTAGCCAGCGTGGATGTAAAGAAAAAACGTATAAGAAAAGGTAAAATTCAGAGAGGAAGGAAGAGCGGTCTGGTCATTATATACATATATATATATACTGATTAGAGTAGTTGCGTCGACACGGAAAGGTGGACGCTAAAATTAACCGATAGCTCGAGATTGATCGACGCGTGTTTTTCTATTACATAATACACGGATGTAGCGAATCGTCAATGGGGCAGATATATGGGAGAGGGCGGAGAGAAGAGTAAGGCGTTGGCGTAGCCGAGAGAAAGAAGATCGCGTGGTGTCTAAATGGTCCCTCTCGCGGATCAAATCATCGTCTTTTACGAGTGGGTTATATACGATGTTCTTGCAGGAAACGTTCGAAAGAAAATCGAGACAGACCTATTATAGAACCGTATTAAGCCATAAGTATATAACGAGCAATCTGCACAGCGTTTTCTCAAGAACTTTAGCACACCTCTGATAACTGCTGCTTCCATCTTGACTTTCAGGAATGGTTTATATAAAACAAGAGCTTTATAGCTCTTTTTTCGGTAAGCCTGGTTGTACGTCTGGAAAAATAACACGGATAAATAGTCAGATCGACGAATACCTTTACATGATAATAATAATGATTGAAAATACAATCTTCGAATATGTGTGTGAAGCCAATGCAGGTACTGTCAAAGTAGAACTCCACAATTATATATCCCAAATACGAATTAAGTAAACTTTATAGATGACTATCCGATAATTAGGTGGAACGAGGGACAAAACTAATATAAGGCAGCGACTCCGGCGTGCAAGTCCTAATAAAACGTGGCCTCTATAAGAAGTAACTAAATCTTCAGTTCTAACCTTAATTGATTGTCTATTGCATCATCAAGACTTGCGCTGCATTCATTATAAATACCCTTCCTGCAACTCAAAATCAGAGATTACCAAGGAACCAATTTATATTTAACATGTCTTTCCGATAACGAAAGAGAATTGGTCAGGTCTTCGTTTTGTGCCATATTAGACAGCTGAGCATTGCTTTTCAAAGTCTTTGGTCTCTTATAAATAAATGGGCGAATTGCCTGAACTGTGGTTTCAAATTCGTCAAATATGTGTTGTATATTGCTAATGCAGCGACTAAATAAAAGCTGATCCGGGCATCAAAGTTCTTTGTAACTCTGAGTTTCGCCTCTACATATTCAGATGTATCGTTATTTCGTTATACAAGAACCTGGAGACCAAGCAAATATGACTTAACCCATATTAGCCCATCATGAATGAACAATATCAGGAATTCTAGAGGTTTTATAGACTTTGATGTATAACCTCAAAATGTGTAAAAACAAAAGATAAAAATATATTTCTTCCAGAAATTCCAAAGAACGGAACGTTAATAAAGTGAATGAAAAAATAAAATTTCTTTTCTTTATATTTGATGATCATGAAAAAATTTTTTATCTTTTATTTTTACAGATTTTAAGGTGATTTCAATGTTAAAAAATTACAGAACCCTTCATTTTTTTGAGTAATCGTGGATTTCCAATCGTGGTTCTCGATCGAGCAGTTCTGGGAAATTGCAAGCGAAGAAGTTTAAATACAAAATTCCATAGATCAAATTGCGATAAACACTTTACACTAAAATGTAATAATATGAACACATAAAATTTTTGTTCTTATTCATGTCATCAGTTATAAAGATTTTCATCGTACGCCCAGATTTACATCAATCGAACATAAATTTTTCTCAAAAAAAAAGAAAAAATTATTATCTTTTCTAAAAGAGCAATCTTAAAAAGAGTCTTCTTCATTAGCAAAGTTAAGAAAAGTCTTCTTCACTTAAGACTTTTCACCGCTTTCAAGATTTATTACATAGTATCGTATAAACTTTAGGGAAATCAATAAGGGAAAAGAGACTTGAAAGTCGCAGTGGTTATACACTTAAGGAAAACAAGAAGATTTAAATCGGAAAACAAAAACGTACAAAGAATTGTTATTTTCTGATTTAAAATATTTTATTTTCTTTTTCATAAATAAGTCACTGAGACTTTCCCGCTCTTTTCTTTCTGCAAAAATCCCTGTTGGCTGGCCTATTTAACAAGGAAGTCTAGTTAACTGAAAACGAATGATGATAATGGAGCATTTTTGTCATCATCTAACAAGTTGTATTATAGTATAATGAAAAATAACTTTTTAACGACTTTACTATTAAAACTCTAAAACTCTTTACTATTAAGAAAACAAACATATAAACACTAAAAGTGCAACTGTAAGTTGAGAAATTGGGCTGATTGCGGTGTTCATCGAGACGCATCGGTCGACGAGGGCAGATCACTCGACCATATCATATGCCCTTCTCTACAATGTGTCTCTACCTGCCCATCGCCCTAGTCAAATTTTTCCAACTTATTGTCACAATTTTCATTATTTCTAGAACTGTATGATAAATTGTGAGTATTTATCGTGATAGGAAGTTCATCGATAAATAGTCGTTTTTAACCATTAAAGTGTAAATGAAATTATTGTTAAAATTAATTAAAATTTAATCTTCTGTCATGGTACGAGCCATTATGACGCTCGCAAATAATCCCTGGGTCTCTTTAAATGATTCAACAATCAATAAATAAATAAATAAATAAATAAATAAATATATACATGCGTATATATATATAATAATTGATTAACGTATTACCTGAAATAACTGATTAACGTATTTCGACGGGTTCGGGAAGGAAAAGTTATGTGTAAATTTGAAACAATTTTGGGTTATATTAATTATCAGTCAGTCAGGATGTACAAGTCTTGGCCAGTGCTCGTGGACCTCGAAAAGGAGAAATTATATAGAATTATTGACGAAGAAAACAAAACTAAATGATGGGATCTGTCGATGATGGCCTAATTAATACGTTTTTTTGACACCACTTTTCAAGACTGTCGCTTAGAACGTCTCTCTATACAATACTTGTTGCATTTGTCTTCGTTTGTAAACAAAGATTCTATAGAGAGATGTTCCAAGCGAAAATCCTGAGCAGTAGTGTCAAAAAGAAGGTCAGTTTTTATAATCACGGTATTGGCCTACGAATTAGTTTTTTCGTTCCACAATTTTTTCTTCTTCGTCAATAATCATTGTTTTTCTTCGTCCTTTTCCAGGCACACGACACTGGCCGAGATCTATGCGTCCTGATTGGCTGATGGACACTGGCGTGTAACGCCAGTTCAAAAATATTCGAAATATTCCGAAATTGATTCGATATTTACATATAGCTTTTCCCTCACCACTCCATTGTAATACGTTGTTCAGTTATTTCGGAAGGACCGTCTATATATATAATCTATGCAAATGTATGCCTCATAGATAATTTTTTCTTAACTCATTTTCAAATTCTGCCAGGAACTTTAATTCTTCTCGCTTCGAGTAGAAAAAAATTCTACAATCTAAGAGTCCGTTGCCCTCCAAGCGAAGAATTAATCGGACAGAAGATCACAAGCTCCGAGACTTTTTCAACCCAGAAATCAGTCCGAGAGCAGCCGAGCGAGCAACCTCCAACCAACAGCCTGCAAACAATAAAGCGCGCGTACAATTTTACCTACTTCGTTAATATATATGTATATATATACACTAATAATACCAAACATATACAATAAATACACGTATGCTCGCTCGTCGACTAACATAATAGAAGAAAGTAATAACGTGCGCCGCTGGGGCGTATATACACTCGTGTTCCTCGCCGCGCTCGCGGAAGGTCGCGCGGCGCGCTTTTTACCGCTCTCGGACGAGACCGCGCGCCCCACCGCGCAGCGCGATAATTCGCCAAGTGGCGCATATAACGCGAGAAGAAAGAAAGGGGGGTAGGGCTGGGATGGGAGGGGGGGGGTTGTCGTGGAATAAGGCGCGAGCGGAATTCGAGCTCTCGGGCCGGTAAAGCTCGAGGGGAGGGGCAGGGATGGAGGGGCTAAGTAGCGCGCCCGCTACACAATATACACGTACGGCAATTATTCATAGCACGCAATTAGGAGAGAGGCCCGCTCCGTGTCGCGCGGGCTCTTATCGGCCGAGGCGAATCGACCGCCCGCCCCATTCCTCCCGACTCCCCGTTCGGCGCTGCCGCCAGCTCTCTACCTATATATGTTTATATACGTACGTGCACCCGTAACTTGAGCTTTCAAAACGATGATTTATCTAATTAAAGCCGCCAGACCGTTTCTGCATTGTTGGGCCAAGCGGTGCGGCGGAGATATGGATTTTTTTTCTCACTCTTTAAACTGCCGACTTACAGTCGCGTTCGGTCGACCGCCCTCCCCCCCCCTGCTCCCTTTCTCGACATCATTCCACTAATCGAATTGCTCTCGAAGCGAGCCGCGGGATATATGGAGCAGGGGCTTTTCCATGTTCGAGAAATTCTGCTCGAGATGTACTTGTGTAAATTTGGTCGATCGACTGTTCGAGCATCGATACGAGTTTACAGTCCTCGTTGACGGCCCTTCGGCTGAATTGTTCAGGCGGCTCGAACTCTTCCAACGGGTTGGGACGCTTCGAGACTGGAAAAGTGGTCGGATTCTGAGTAAGGCTCGTTATGCCGCGTTCCGCGGCATTTCCGGCGGCGCTGTCGCCCGGCGATTGCGAAATACTAGCGATGAATGCTTCGGAAAGTCTCCGAGAGTTGTTAATATTCATGCGCGAAATTACAGGACTTTAGATTACGGAGCGGATTCGTGAAATTTCGGATGGAAGTCTCCTTACCGACAGATTCGTATCTAACTCACAGAGTCCTCTTTAATATATAAAAATAAAACATCTGTCCAGTTATTCGTTCCGATGTCCCACTGGAGCAAACGTTTGATATTTAACGTACAAGAATAGTCAAAATTATAAAAAAAATTACGCAAATCTACTGGACAAAGAAAACAAAATAATAGAAAGAATCGATTTTTCCGCTTTTCTATGAGTTGGCTATAAGCTTCAATAAATATGAAGAAATTATTATTATCTTTTATGACATGATGCATGACGCTCTCTATAATCAATAACAAATATTAAAATACTTAATATAGATATAACAGTGGAATTTATAATACGTTCTAAATTTAATTCATAGTTGTATGTATAATTACATATTATTTACTGTTGGATTTAAGAATTTTTATTAATGCATGGAAGGAAATTAATCAATATTTCAATATTTCAATAATTTAATATCAAACATATTTCAATATTTTAGCTACAGACCTGACAAGTTCTTGTCTTCAATTATCCATACATATGTCTTTTAGTAGATTGTGAATTAGAAATATTATAGCGAAAATTAGTATAATAAAAAAGCTTATTACAAATTCATATCGTGGTGTATCAGAAAATTTTAAGTATCCACAATAAATTTTTTCAACTAAATTTGTAGACCTTGTTAAAGTAAACATGTAGATATTTTTGCCTCGAAACTTTTATTTTTGAAGAAAAAATCGAAAAAAAAACATAATGCCGTCACATATCACCGACGTACTTCTGGGAATCCCGAGTAAGAGTTTTTGAAGTTTTCTCAAGAATTATTAGACAAAATATATAAACTAGAAAGTAAGTATTTTCTTGCAAGCTACACTCCTCGTTTCAAGCATTTTTTTACAATTTTTTAGCTTTAGTCTCAATGTGATATTCATAATTAGCATTTCAATATATATATATATATATATATATATATATATATATATATATAAGTTTAAAAAAAAGAGCTATCTTAGGCGACCTTTTTTCTTATCGTAACTCTTCATTCAATATTATTTTTAATTTATTGCTCGTAGAAAAATTTTTCACAAATAATACGCACGAATACAGAATATTATATAAATATTTTAATTCAATTTAAAAACTAATCAGAGCCAATTATAAGTAATCATCAAATTTTTTCCCTAATTACTAGCAGGTCGAAATTAACGACGATTTGGGTCAGAATACTTGGAACTCAAAATATACTTCTTAACCAAATTTAAAATTTTTCGACGAAATTCTTCTGTTTCAACAACAAAGGAAAAATAAGAAATTGAAGATCTACATTCTCAACTTGATTATTTTTTTAATACATCTTTTAACTTTTATTTGCTTTTAACAGAATAAGAATTATATCATACGATACATGATTTTCCAATCAGTCAGTAATATGTTACATTATCGAAGGAAATTTTTGGTTATGAAAGAAAAAATTAATAATCCTATCGAATCTTTGTAGTAACAATAAAAATGTAGCAGTTTTCGACATTTTATATAAATATATATATGAAGCGCGGCTCGAATTCGTGAATGGCAGGATAGCGCACTTTTCTATCGAACGGCCGATACGAATTCCTTATAAGAAATTTTTTTATTTTTCATATTATTTTAAATATATATATATTATATATACAGAAATAAAGTACGATTTCGTAAATACTTTATTATTGATCAATTTTTCTCCTTGCGAACGGTGGAAGATATCAGTTTGAAGTCCTATAGTAGAGTAGATCAGCTGTTAACCTTATATACCGATAGAAATAACCAGTGCCCTTCGCTTATAGAGTAGCGAGTGGATTTGGTAGGATACCGGTAGATGGCGACGTTGTCCCATGTTACCCACGACCCCAGTGTTTTAAGTTTAAGCTGAAAGCGACTCTTTGAATATCCTGTCGCATTAATTTTGAATAGATTTATTTAATCCACGAATAGATTATTTCTCTGATTACTTATTCGGTAGACGTGAAAAAAATAGTCTATGTTATATTCCTCAAATATGATCATACGCGAGGATATTTTATCATTCAGAAGAGAGTATGTAGAACATTTTTAATTATTGTAATATAAGATGAGTCGGTTTATCATTTTTTTTATTAATAATAAATACGTGATTATGGAGAGAATTTCTTAAACTCGTATGAGGATAATATTTTCATATTTCGCTTCAATAAAATGGTGCATTTCTGCGATAGTTCAAAATCTATAAATATAATTTAGAACGAACCCGTTATTTGGAGAAACCTGAGATAGTAAAAAACATCTAATTTGCTGATACGTAATTTTCAATATATATATATATATATATATATATAGAAAATAAGAACAGCAGAGAGTGACAGAAGAGAAATAAAAAGAGAGAGAGAGAGAGAGAGTGAGTGAGGAAGGCGGGAGGATGGACGAGGAAATTGATTGTAGTTCTCATATTTATAGATACGCGTATATATATATATATATATATATATATATATATATATATATATATATATTTTCATTTTCTTCGAATGAAAATGCTGTCACTAAATAAATGCTTGCGCATGCGCGTTCGCGAATATATATATATATATATATATATATATATATATATATATATATATATGTATATATGTTATACGCGTACGCATTATATCGCGAACTACCTTGGAAATGTCAAAATATTTCCAAACTCAGGTATAAACTGTCCTGCGTTGCGTTCGGGGAGACGATTGCAACATTATACGCAACGTACGCATGTTTTTCTCATGCGCGTGGCATTTTCGCACTCTATCGCGTATATATATATATATATATATATATATATATATATATATATATATATTTATATGTATGTATGTATGTATGTATGTATGTATGTATGTATAAAATACAAATATATAACGACTTTTTCTGCACGTCGGTGCTCCGAGACGCGATATTAAAAAGTAATATTTATTTTATAACACATACATTTTTCTTCCATGGATTCTATTTCTGTCGATCCCACACATAAATATATATATATATATATATATATATATATATGTATATATATGATTATATTTCTACATAATAGAATACTCATAGAATTTATGTTTATTGCAATTATTATTTTCTTAAAATTCAGGAATCTTTATAACCTTATGTTTAGTAACTCTATGCTCTTAGAACACTTGGACGTCCTCGTCTGAAACAACTGGCGTGCTCGCGAAACTTTGCATGAAAAAGTAGTGTCGTTTATTTTGGAAAATTAATCATTGAATCGCGAGAGCTTTCATTAGAATCATTGAGCTGTGCTACTGATCGTCGCAAATACCGAGCCTCCTTCCGTCGCTAATCGTCGTAATTTGCATATTGCTCCTCCTCGTCGAGATGAATTCTGCTCGCTTTCGTTGGATACGTCGTAATATGAAAAAAAAAACCACGCACACTTCGCTGGAGCGTGCAAAAATCTTTAGCATACAGCGTCGATTCGCGAGTCATTCTCCGAGTTCGCGAAGAAGGTACGTATATTCTTTTACATATTCTATCTGGAAAAGTATCTTAACCGAGATAGAGAGAATCCTAGAGAAATATTTAGGATTCGTTTGTAAACCAGGCACAAGCAGATTGTTACAGCG
This sequence comes from Sycobia sp. Sy_11, assembly GCA_018907035.1. NCBI lineage: Eukaryota > Metazoa > Arthropoda > Insecta > Hymenoptera > Epichrysomallidae > Sycobia > Sycobia sp. Sy_11. The sequence goes on from JACCIC010000302.1 coordinate 338,109, forward strand.
CTGCTTGTGTCAATCGGCCATGATCGGGATAACGAATTCGGTTCCTCGAATGACTAGTCCTTCGCCCTGGCGATCGAGCCATCCTAGACCTATACCTCCCCTCTCTCAATATATATATATTAGTGCAGATCCTCGAAAACAATTGCCAGATCAAGCAGGACTCGCACCATGATACGACGACTGTTTAGAAAGGCTCCCTAACGATTTTGATTTATTTTCATTTGTCGAGGGAGGCCCCGCTCTGCCTAACGACAGCTCGACAACTGTCTCCGAGAATTTCACGCGCACAGAACGTTTAATACACTCGCATCCGTATCCGATGCCGATTGGCGAGCGCCATGTTTGGCGATTTTTTCGCGCGCGTCATCGAAGCTGCCTCGTGCGTGGCGGGAGCAAGAACAAAAAACAAAACAAAAACAAAAAAGAAAGAAGAAAAAAACGAGGCATCTCGGTCGTACGCCGTTCTCCTGCGCTATATAACGACCGACGCATCGTGTCGCGCAACTTATTTGACCCCATGAAAATAATTCCATTAAAAACGTAAAACCGAGAGAGCTGTCGGACGTGGCAATGTATCTTTGATTTTCTCAACGCGAAGGAACGGAAGCAGTTTCTTTCCGACACTAACGTCTCGGAAGTTTAGAAATTGCAAATTGAGGACGAATGGAACTGTGAATCTTTACAATTGGGAGGCTCGTTTGAACGCGTACGCGTACAGGCCCGCATTTACTTAAACGTCTATTTCAAATGTTCAGAAAAAATGGCATTAAACATCCGTCGAATTCCATTTGGTTTCTTATACATTCACGAGGTACGAGACACAAGAAAGAAAGAGAGAACGAGGAATTCTCCTTTCGTTCGCACCTTCTTTCTCACACATACCCGACCGCGTCAAAAGTTTAACCACAGCAGAGACGAGTATAGAGTCGAATTATAACACTTGGGGAGGGGCGGGATGTCTCTCGTTTCGGCCAAGTCCGACTGCGAGGATCGCGTGCGGTACGCGCAGTAGTAAAATCGGTATATAATAATACGCACGCACCGCTGTAACGCGGAATATATATATAATATATATATAAATATATATATACAAGCGTAGCGCGGATACGCGAGTGAGCATCAGCTGTAACGATTCATGAAAACGCCTTGGTATTATATACACATATATATCTATCTATCTATCTAATAATGAATTGTAGATATGTGGAAAGTACGGGGTGGTTTGGATTTAAATGAGAACCGACGGGTATACAATCCACGGCTCTGCGCACAACTCTTTTACGGTATTTATGAATAATCTTTTTTATTAAATAATACTCGTTTATTTTTATCAATAAGCTTGAATATCTTTTATAGTTTGAATGATACACGGTATATTTTAGTAAATTAAAAGGATATCCTTTCTTCGAGAGGTAGCGGGTTCCAGGAAGAGAAAAATAATTTCTGTTGCCGAACTGTGTCAAAAATTGACGATTAAGAGATAAAATTGTGGAGCTATGAAAAAAAAGCCGAGCAATTCTAATTATAGTTTGAGAACGTATTCACAAATGCGTATTCCGCTTGGAATTTGAACGTCCTTCGACAATGTTTGACAAAATTTCTCCGAAAATTTTAAGATAATTACATTAAAGTTTCTTAACACTTACAACGGATTCAAAATTGACCGACGATTTATTTTTCATGCGCATGAACGCTGTCAAGCTTTGCTGAAAAATTGCCAAAGCCTCGCAAACGTTGCTAGTCTTATATCAATGAAAAATTTCAAAACGCCGCACTTTGCGGCGTGGCACGCTGATAGAAGAGGAAAAACTATCGGTTTCAAAAATTTACTTGTAAAGTATATTTATTTAACACTGGTAAGGGACGTCTGTCTGCGAGGCCGATTCAATAAAGTGGGATTCAATGAGCCGTAACAAAATATCACGACTTTGAAATTAATTAATCGCTTTTAAAGCTTCGCTGCGTGAAAATTATGCGAAGCCGAGGCCAGGCGCAGGCGAATTAAGAATCTTATAAGCGTCTGCGACGCGCGTGCTTTCGAAGGTGTCGCGAGGCAGACAGTATACTTAAACCAGCCGGAATCAGATTGCAATTTTATACGGTTTTCGTGCCTGTTTATGTCTGAGGTGGTTATCATGGCATACTGATATATCAACGGCAAAACTTTGTGTAACTACCAATGCGATCGTATTCTTTTCTTCGTACTTTTAATGATATTATATGATATATAGAACTGCAAGACTAGGACTTTTTTTTTTAAATCACTTTTTTAGCATTTGAAAGCAACGGAAGATTTCGGGATAAGCTAGAGGTGGAAATGTTAAAATTTCTTACTATTCCTATTATCGTGAGGGTTACAGTTGAAGGATAGCTCCGAAGCCTTGCACTATTTGACCTTGCTAGGCGTTTCAACCAATGCCCTTTCGCACAGGACTCAAACTGACAACAAACTGAACAAACAAGCAAAAAATTGAAAAACAGTAACAATTTCGTGCACAATGTTGTAACTATAATTCTAATCTGAAATTCGAAAATTTAACACGATTTTCCGGCTTTCGCGAGGAAAAATTAATTTCATGACCGTAGTCTCCAATCTATATATTTGATTTTTGACTAGTCCGCCTTCGCCTCCTCGCCTCGGTCAGGAGTAAACTGTCTTACGAGGTATAAATGATCGGCTAACTATAGTCTCGTTGAATTGCAACAGATTCAAGTTTAAAAACTAAGCGTGGACTGGCACACTGCAAAAAGCATCCAATGATTACGTAAAATATTAAAAAGTCCACGAGTAAAAACATAATAAGTTCGTTTATTCCGAGGACTACGATGGCTCCATCGGTGATCCGAGTTAAAATTCCGGTCTCGTCCGACTGACACAGGCACCGCTGTCATAATTTACATGTGCTTTATTTACAAACACATCGTACACCTCCGTCGCTGATTAGCATCGGTATTTCGAAGCATCAATAGAGCGACGTTAAAGAACATAAAAAAAAAGTTCATTTATTTACTATTTACTCGTATGTAGAAAATATTCATTACATTTAAGGATGCATTTTACATTCGATAAGCTTGCTTCTTACTGAAGGGATCCTTTTTGATGGAAGAAAACGGTTTACCGACTGAAAAACAAGACAATATTCACCCGATAATAAAAATGATTTTTTGAGTACATATATAGCGCATATACTTCCTATATATATATATATATATATATATATATATATATATATATATATATATATATATATACATTGAAAGAAAAAAGAAGAACCGCTAGAATTCTATGATAGAGTCTAATGCTCATGACTTATTTCCGTGACTTGGTGCTGAGTGAGACGTCTTACAACTTCATGCCCGTTACTACTGATAACGTGTGTGCCTGGGGGAAACATTTCAACGACGATCGGCAACGTGATTGTCTTTTTTGTATTATTCGCATGTCCATTTTATAAGATTATGATATATATATATATTCACATATCTCCGGTGGAAGTTTCTAAAGTATTAAAAACATGCGTATATGCCGTTGTTTCTGTACTGTAGCCACACCCCGTGTGGAAATTCATTCTCGAATCTAACTAGTATCGGGTAAGTTTTCCTTATTAAATGTTCGGATCCAGAAGGGAAATCTAGTCTGATCCTAGTTTCGATTTGTCCCACTTTTAATAGCATTTTTAATAGGGAACGAGCTTAGATTTTGGTAGGTATACCAAGCTGGAAACTAGACAAAATCTAGTCAGAAAATCTAGAAATTAAGCCAATAATAAATTATTCTAATTTTGTTTCCTCGATTAAGTCAATAATTTTTTGACTCTTTAATATTTATTTATTTAAAATAAAAAAATATATTTACGTATTTAGGTGACGCATACCATTAATTAGAATTTATAAATTATTTTCTATATGATTATTACGTATTACGATTTACAATAACAATTAATAATTATTAATATATTTTTTATACACTAATTATTGTAAATTTTAATGTTAAGCACCTCTGTTGAACGAATAAATTATTTTATCTCAATGAAAAAAATTCCGACCTACGCTGAGTATCGAACCCACGACCCTACGATTCGCAAGCTAACGCATTATACATTTATTTGAGCGTTCGTGAAATTAATTTCACATAAAGAACTAAATCTTGTTATATCGCAGTCTACGGGCCCGTCCCGTTTTTCCTCGGACAATCCACGAATTTACCGCCCGCCCTCTCTATTTCCATGGGCCTCGATAGCGCAAAGACTATTTACGACTTTTTTGAACGGATGCAACGCCTTCGTATCGGATATCCTCCCATGCCTATTGCCGTTCAGTTATTGTGTAAAAAATCGTATTCGGAAGATGTGTTTGTGTACATATATAGATGACAAGCCTGGAAATCTTTTATTTTTTGGTCCAAGCGCAGATCAATATATGCATTAAATATATATGTATAGCTCTTGGATGGCGTACCGAGTAGTATCCGCATGACGGCGACGATGCGCGGATTCCTTTATATATATATTGTTACGTGCGCGCGGACAATGGCGTGTCGGAGAGGACGGCTCGCACCGTCGCGCGCTTATAGGGCTATATAAAGCAAGCGCGCGATATAAATCCATTCGCGCGCGAAAGAGCCGAGTCGCGGGGCGGGAGGGAGAGAGGAAGATAAAGAGAGAGAGAGAGAGAGATATAGAGAGAGAGCGAGAAACACGCCGCGAACGGAATCGTGCAAAGGGAGGATCGTAGCGCGCGGGCGCGCGAACAAGCTCGTCGCGCATCGCCGGCGGGAAGGATCGCCGTCGCGTGTCGCCGGCGCGTTTTCAGACGAATAAACCGTTTGTAACGCTCTACTTCCTCCTCCTCAGCCACCCTACGCCCCCCTCCCCGCTCGCCACTTCTATCGCTCTTTCTCTCTCGATCTCGTTCTCTCACGCCTGACGCGCAAATGACTCGGTTTCTATGACTCTCTCTCTCTCTCTCTCTCTCTCTCTTTATATAGCCGACATAAGTTCTTTCCTATACATAGATGATTGAGTCGTATACACTTTAGGATATGATTTCTGTACGGACTTGTTGTGGGAGGAGCTGTTCTTTAGACGAGGAGCCGATGCGTTTTTATGCTACTCGAGCCGTTATTCCTGCTTTTATATATATATATATATATATATATATATATATATATATATATATATATATATTGCGCGACTGCGAGTTTGATAAAAAGTTTTTCAAGCAAAAGACATAATTATGGTCTCGCGCGAGTTCTGCCTCGATTTTCCTCGAGTTTTCATTCGGTACCCGGTTCTAACAATTTACTTCTTTACTATACAATCTAATGGGGTTCTGCCATAACTCTATTAGATACGATGAGGAAAATAATTATATATATGTACGTTATGTAAAATATTAATTCGTCTTGAATTTTGCTATATTCAGAAGAATTTTCGTATACCGTCACCGAGTTAGGTAACGATTACTCGAGATTCACTCCTATATATATTCACATTTTTCAAGAAAATCTTACATAAAATCTTTTTAGTAGAATTATCTAAACAGTTGTATATATTTATTTATTTTAGTATTTTGTCGTAAAGTCCGTAGCATCACAAATTAAAAATAGAGCTTTTGTAAGATACCTGAAAATCTCTTGTATATATTCTTCAAAATGCTAAATTTAGATCGGTTGAGGAGCATTTTCCTCGCTGTACGTCAGAAATTTTAAAACTACATTACGTACCAAAGTCATATCTTCAACAAAACGCGCGTATACCATGAATACAATATTCGAGAACATAAGTTTTCAAACTGAAAATTTCAAATCCACAAAACTCAAGCCTGTGTTGAAAAGAATTTTACTGTTTCTAAAGACAAAAATTTCTAATACCCACGACTAATCCGTTGAACCCAAGATTCAAAATTTCGATTTTTTCAAATACACACCAAACTCGACGTTCCAAAAAGTAATTATCAATGAACTCTTCTCATAATTATTCCAATTATATATGAAAAACATATACGAGCTACAACGAATTAACTATAAGAAGTTTCATTAACATAGTGTTACACCTTTATTACCGTTTTCTTTTTCATTATCAATATATTTGCTTTATAAAGGGATTTTAATGTAAGAAATTCACTTTTAATCTACGAATTATCCTATATTAAACGATAAAGAAATTTTATGAGTATCCATAGCGATATTTTATCGAATAAAAATTATCGAATATTTTTTTATTTGAACATTATCTGTTTTTTAAGTTATTTACAATTCATTATTGTATATGTTTGCATTTATTAAATGTTTATAATTAGTATCATAAAAATATGATTTAAAATGCTATTTATTCATTTATGTAGGTAAGACTCTATATGCATTGTATAAATCATAGTGAAGACTTAGAGATTTAACTCTACATTAGATCAGTGAAATCATAATTTCATTCCTATTTAATATGGACGAATATAGTCTTAATTATATTTTTACATTCAAGAAATAAAAGATCACGATCAATCTTATCTTAATTTTCCTCTTTCTTATTTTTTTAAGGATTAATTTTATTGTAGTTCTAAAATAAGTATACCAATGTAGCAAAACATGAAGAAACTGAATTGAACAAATCTCCAATAATGATTTTGTCATCTAAATATCTTTCAACGAATGTCTTGACATATTATATTGAATCTTTAATTATTTTACATCTGCTACTAAACTAAATATGTAATATATTATTCCAATAGTGCATATATTATATATATATATATATATATATATATATATATATATATATATATATATTACCTATTTACCGATTCTCCGGGTCCGGATTCCATTCGCTATCCCATCTCCTCCTCCGCAACTTCTTGCGCGCATTACCGTATATTCATATATATACATATGATATCGACGGCTTTACGCCACAACTCTCGGCGCGGATCCGCGACGAGGCGCGGCGTCGCGGGCTCCCACACGTAATATACATTGCACGCATAAACACACTCCCTATCTCTCTCTCTCCCACTCTCTTTCACCCTCGGCGCAGGCGCACTGCATCGTCCGACGCGCGGCTCGTGCCTCGATCCCCTCGCGCGAGCTCGTCGCCGTCGACCGCGCCGCGCCCCCCGGCGGGCGCCATGCCATCCCGGCGCCACCTCCTATTGGACGCGTGGCCCCGCCGATGGGCGGCGCCCTCGCGCCCGCTCGCTCCCGCGAGTGGGGGGCGCTCGGGGGACAGCGCCGCCCGGCGGCCCGACGCGGCGCTCGCGCGCGGACGCCAGTGCACGAGACGCTTCCCGCGAGCGAACAGCCGAGCCGCTGTGCCGCGCAGGGATACCGACGGACAGCCGGTTTGTGTGCGCGATCAGTGTCTATTTGTATATATATATATATATATATATATATATATATAGGGGCGAGGAGCAGAGCCTCCCTCCTCCCCCTGTCTCTCCGCCCCCTCCCCGTGGTGCGTCCTCGTCCTCGTCGACGCGGCGACGGAGGGTTCGGATAGAGAGGGCGAGGACGCGACCTCTCCTCCGCCCTCCCGCCGAGGCTTCCCGCACCCCCGCCGGGGGGTCGCCGTGGCGCGCCGCGCTCGGAGTCCGCTGTCCCCGCGGGTTATGGGGAACGGGGTGGCCGGCGCGGTCGTAGCCGCAGCGCCAGTCCGGCCGTAGCCGTGTACGCGCTGGAGAGAGGAGCCGGGGGGCTGGGGGTCCTGTCGGGGACCGCAGGGGTCGTCGGTCACTTCGCCGACCGCCAGGAGCAGCCGCAGGAACAGACATGCTATCCCCAGGCCCTCCTGCTCCAGCATCAGCATCAGCACGTCGGTGAACTGCAGCAGCTGCACCACCAGCACCACCACCAGCACCATCACCATCAGCAGCACCACCAGCAGCAGCAGCAGCAGCAGCAGACGATGACGCCGACCTCGGCGCCGACGGCGGCCGTCGTGGCCAGCCCGAACAATCCCGTGGCGATTAGCCAGCTGGGCACGGTTTACGCCACCAAGAGGCGGCGGCGCAACGGAAAGAGGTGCGATTATTATAGGATTAGAGCCGACGACGATGACGACGACGATGCGGGGTTGTATCTGTGCGCGAGGTTGGTGCGCGGATCCGTTGTCCGTAATATCGGTGGATATGTGGGGCGAGGCACGAGCTCGGTGAAGTGAATTGATATTCTCGATCTGAATTTCTACATAGTCCATGCATAGAAAATTTTCGTTTGGTAAAATGTGTGATTTGTGGATCCTACTCTCTAACGCTGGAGTCAGTGGATATCTCTCCACTGTTTCAAAAAAGTAAAATTTTAACTGAGCAAATCAGTTAATATTCCACTGTTCGCCCAGTGTGATTTTCATTCGAAGTGAATAAACAGTGGGATATTCGATAGTTTATAAGTGAAAATTTCACTGTTTGGATACAGTAGAGTGATATTCACTAATTCAACTATGGAGATTATAAAAGTCGGATCGGTAAAGAGTACTGGAATTAATTGAAGTACTAAATTTAATCGCTGATTGTTTGTGATCAGTGTATATACACTGTAAAATCGTTGTATATGTGTTCAGTGAGACAGTACTCACTGAATTCCAGTACTTTTCACTGATTTTAATGGATAAAAAGTAAGCTACCGGCAATTTTATATGGGGTCAGAATCAAAAGTGGCATCCGTTCTATGTCTGCTTCTCAATCTGAATCAGTCGAAAATATTGACAACTAAAGTAATATATTTTCTATGTGTATTACCAATAAGAATTATCTTAAAAAATAGATGTTTCTGCCTTAAAGTCATGAATTTGCAATGGACCTTTGTTGATTCTAATTTAACCGAGTCGGATGTGAGCATAGAAAAGGGAATACAATTGCTGAGAATAAACACATTAAATATCAATCGTTATAAAAAACGACATTTTGATAACAACAGTGTATTTTTAATATAATTAATCGATGATATTCACCGCGCAAACAGTAGGATATGTTTACCAACGATAGAGATTATTGAATATTTCGCTGTTCTTTAAATTTTGTGATTATTACTCTGCAAATTTGAATCAGTGAAAATAGTCGCACCGTTAAAAAAACAGTGAAATTTTCATTATATTATATCAGTGAATTTTCCACCATTTACCCAGTGTGATTTCAATTTGATCTCTAGAATAGTGAAATAATAGTACTGATTTAAAAATAAAAATATCACCATTTTTTAACGGTGGAGCCATTTCCATTGATTCAAAAGAGAGGAAGGTCGGAAAAGAAAATCAATTTAGTGAAAATCGGATCAATAAACTATTAAATCAAGCACTATATCGATGAATGTTCCAGCGATAAACCTTTGCGCTAAATACATTAAATATAATCATTGATTTAGTATTTTATTGACTGGTTCTAAATTTATGGGCAGATGATTGGCACATAACAGTACGGAACTTGTACATGATTTCAAATCGACACAATATAATAATAAACGAAGTGTATTAGAATCGTATAGATATAAATTTCAATTAGTGGCTATATTCTTCGCATACAGGCACGTGCGCGAAATTTTTGTCCTTGAGTCGAACGATGTATATATATTTTTTGCTTCTTATCAAAAGTGAAAATTGTTCAGCTTATAAATTGTATTATGGAAACGTTAAATAAGTTTTTATCCAAAATTAAAGCAGATAAGTTCGTAACTATTTATATATATATCAACAAATGCAATTCGACAAAGCCGAATTTCGAAACGACGTATCGCTTATACTTGTGTGAGTATATATATATATATATATATATATATATATGTGTATATATATACATACACACATATTTTTATATGTGCATATATATATATATATATATATATATATATATATATATATATATATGTACGTATGTATGTATCTATGTATGTGTGTATGTATATATATACATATATATATATATATATATGCGAGAAAAAAACAGTTAAATAATATTATTATCGAAAGGCTGATAAGACGATGGATTATCATTTATCAGTAAAGATAATATAATGAAAAACTGTAGAGGATTTAGTTGACTTAAAAAAAGTCCGAATTTCAGCGAGAAAAGTGAGGCAACGGATATGTGCTCCAACCCGCGAGCAGATCCAGCTTACACACACACACACACACACACACACACATAGATAAGGATATCTAAATATATATTCATTATGTATGATTGCGCAATAAAAAATTTCGTTAATAATATTTTATTATGTATATCGCCGAGATTTATTAACATTGAATGAATTCTTAAAATAAAACGAAATTATATTATCTATATATATATATATATATATATATATATATATATATATATATATATATATAATATCGTAATAATTCATATTATTTAATATATATATAGAGTAGTATAAAGGGAAGACAGGCGAAATAACAAAAAATTCTTCGCGGTAATAGATTTTATTGCGGAATCACATATAGTTATGGAATATTTTTTATCGATACATACGTACAGACATATATATAATATATAATATATATATATATATATATATATATATATATATATATATATATATATTTATATATATGACATTTCAATTATTACTTTCATTGTGTGATAATTCGTTAGCGAATTGTATTATGATAAAAAAGCCATGCCTTCAATTTTGAAACAGATATATGTCTTGCTCTAGATACCCTCCTGTCGCAAAAAAAAACTATACTTTGAATACAGTAAATCTTAAATGTATATACAGAAACTAAGAAATTTAAGTTCGACGCGCTTTTTAACAATATTTTTACCGCGACTTTTACCGCTCGCAATAAACGTTTGTCAACGATCGAAAAGACAACCTCCTCGTCCCTCTTTTACCCCATGAGCTGGTCGTCGTCGTCGTTGTCGAAACACCCCTTTGCACACGCAAACGTATACTTGCTATAACAAAGTCATAAATTCGGTTTCGCGGCGACCGGAGGAAGAAAGCTGAGTGAAAGAGAGAGAGAGAGAGAGAGAGAGAGAGAGAGAGAGAGAGAGTGAGAGAGAAGCAAAGAAGGCGAAGCTAGTACGGATCGAGGCGGTAATTATACTAGGGGCTCTTCTCCCTCGGAGAACAATATATATTTAGTATATATAAGCTTTATATACATATTATTCGCCGCACCGCGGTAGAATCGCGAAAATCAATCCACACACACAGGCACGCGCGCGAAAACACGTGTGTGTTCGTTCCTCCGAAAAGCGAGCCACTCTCGCCCCTGGCGTCCCTCGCGTCCCTCGTCGTGTATCCTCGGATAATATCCCGGCGCGCGGTAGCGGGAGGAGAGGAACCTTGAGCCATTGTTAAATCAATAGCTCGGCGGTCGTCCGCGAGCGAGAGAGAGAGAGAGAGAGAGCGAGCGAGCCTCGAGCCGCAACGCGCGCTTACACACACATACACACACGCGCGCGCGCGTGGACTACCGCACACCTATCGGGGTGGATAGAGCCTATGGTTTTCTGCTCGCCGAGGACGTCGCCGCCGTCGCTGCCGCGTCAGCGACGACGACGGAAAATCGCGCAGGGACTCCTCGCGATTCCCGAGTTGCATATGTAATATATACGTAATAAAGAATATATGCGAATCGTTTGAATTGGATACGGGAATATGGCTTGAACTTTTTACTCTTCGACCAGGCTTGAGCCATTCTGCGTTTTTCTCATTTGCTTTTTTAATAAATTTTTAATATGACAATTTTTGAATAAAAATTTTATTTTATACACCTTTTCATAATTCTCATCGAATGTTTGGCCGTGTCTCTGTATACCGATATATTAATACTACGTAAAGTCAATTTGAATAAACTTACGGCTCGTGTTACTCCAGGCCTAGTTGAAAACTTATAGTATTACAATGTAATATTATATATCTATTAATCTATTATCAGAGACAAAAGTATAGATTTATTTGAAACGTTAAGATCCAAGGGTTGCGGGGTTACGGAGATTCTATCCTCGACTAATACACGATAAAAAAGAACATTTTTTTTGTTATATTCAGCTAAGTATTGAATTTCTGAGCAACAGATTGTGTTTCAAGACATTTTACTTAATCGATCACTTGTCGAGACAAAATTTAATGTGTTAAGTGATGTCGTTGAAAAAAATGTTACGAGTTACTTTATATTATGCAAGCGCAGTGCGTGAAAATTTGAATATACTATGATAAAAGCTGTATCCAATCGAATATTCGCGAAACTCCAGCCTAGGGACGAGCGTCCAAAAGTTTTTAATTTTATACTATTCGAATCTATAAATGGAAATCTGGTGTCCACGCGTGCACGCGTCAACGGGTGGAGAATTGACAAATTTTTAATTGCAAGGTGTGGTTATCAGAATGGGAAACGATTTTTGGTTCAGACGAGCCAGGTATATAGCTCTCATTATCTCAAATACATGAGTATCGTAACGTTTTAGTCCTTAACTCGCCTCCACCCCCATTCACTTTATATGAAATTCTCTGGATTATAATAACATTATTTTTATATAACTGAATCGGTATGTTCTGTACAGCAAGATGAGATTTTTTATTTTTTCCCAACAAGCATAAATCTTGGTAACGGATAAGAATGAACAATACAACAACTAACATTCTACTGAATTTCAGCAGTTAAGCATAGGCTGAGAATCGTCCACTAACGTGTGGAAATATTAGGGAAAATTTCAATGGTCAATAAAACAAATAAATACTTCCAGTCGGTTTTATAATCTCATTATCGTTTGCGAGATAGAAAATACGAAAAATTTGACCGTCGCCAAGCAACTATATGCATTTGCGAAGATTTAGGATTATCGGCACCTTTTTCCGCTCGTGCACGTTGTCATTTTTCCATTGAATCCAATGCCAACGAAGCAGCGTTTCTCGTAGATAATTTGATCAAAGCGAAATGCCACAAACGTATGTAATAGAATAGCATATTTTGGGAACGGCGGCGAGTTCATTAGGGGGTTAGCACCTGAAAATTTACAGGGGGTGGAGGTGATCCGAGATACGCGCCGCACCAATTTAGGTCCAATTCTTCGCCCGCATCTCCGAGCGAGATAAAAACCGAAACGATACTTATGAGAATAATAAGAAATTGGCGAGGGGCACGAATCTGCTCGATTAGTTAATTGAAAAATTGAGCCCTTTCGATATGTGCGAGTACAACTGCATGCAGCGATTAGCGCTGTTTTGTCACAAAAATTCCTTTCATCTTCTCGGCGTATGCGAGTAAGTCTGCATGTTTATATATATATATATATATATATATATATATATATATATATATATATATAAAATATAATATAAATATTATAGAGGCGATTCGGGGCACTAATGACGCGCGGATCGGGACGCGCTTTCCTGTAATTTCGGCGAGCGGCGCAAATTGGCGGCGGGAGGGCGGCCGGGGAGGAAGGATGCGCGTAAGATGCGCGTCGCCCCGCCGCCCGCGGGATCCTGCGAGGGATTACTGTTATTATACACGTACCGCGCCGCGGCGAGCTGTATATATATATATATATATATATATATATATATATATATATATATATATATAGCTGATTATACTGCGCCGGGTTATCCGCGGGAGTTTTTTGGATGGAAAGAGAGACAGAGAGTGTGCGAGAGATAGGTGTGTGGATGTTAGGGAGAGGGAGAGGGCGGGTTGATATCCCGCGGGTGTACGATATAGGGGAATCGAGGGTGAGAGGGAGAGAGAGGATCGCTTTCGTCGAGGGGGGGGGAGGGTAAGGGCAGGAGGCTCGGCGTTTGGGACTGCGGCTTTATGCGCGTTCTTACATGTGCTGCCGATGCATGCATATATTCAATATTCGATGGTTTTACGTGGGTTTTTTAACAAGGTACGTAGAGAAAGAGAAAAGGAGAAAGAGAGAAAGAGAAAGAAAGAAAGAGAAGAGAGAGAGAGAGAGAGAGAGAGAGAGAGAGAGAGAGAGAGAGAGAGGTGGTGTTCTTATGGGATTATTTGCCGTTAAAAGCTGCTTCTGAATTTTGACGCATATACGTACGTATGCGTATAACATATGTGGTTTTGAAATCGATCTGCTTGCAATTTTGAAAAAGAAAGCAGAGGGTTCGATTTTTATATTTCAGGGCTTGCCGGGTATTTGGGGGTCTAAGGCCCCGCAAGCCCTAACATTGCATTGGCCCCCGCAAAAAATTCGATACTAAACGTTAATAATATCTTTTTTGTGAATTAGTTTTTTTAAGAAACTGTCATAATAATTCACATCGTGTTGGTTGTAGATATACGAAAACTTTTCCCGATCCTGCAGTGGAAAACATTATTTTTTCAGGCTGCTTTTAAAAGTTATATCAAGCATTGATAAAAGTGAAATTTTGTTTGGCAAACTTTTATTAAAGTCTAGCGGTATGGACAAAAGTTTAATGGACGAAGGATTTCGAGAAATTATTTTAGCTCAAAAGTCTACTGAACATACGAAAATCCCGAACATGTATTAGATTTTTATAAAGCTCGTACCATATTTTCTTCAAGCTTATTATGAACGTTGCCAAATTTATGCTTTAATTTACATCATTTTTTGTACGCACGTGAATATAGCTCAAGTCTGCAGAAACTTGACAGTTGCTTAAACATTGGTACAAAATTTACATAAACATCTTAATTTTAGCTTAGTTTTTAATCAGAGGCCAAGTTTCTAGAGCTGAGTCACAATTAAGCGCAGCAGTAATTTTTAAACCCAAATTTACGTATCGAAAAATTAATATTAATAACCATAGCTACTAATAAATGTTCAAATTTATACTCTAGGAATGATTTCACTGTGTAAAAAAATCTGTCAACATTCAATAGAGATTATTACGATGTTCATAAAAATATGTCTTATAGCGAATTGTTTATTTCTACTGTAAAGAGTTCGCGGTAAATATTTATTAGTATGTGAAAACGAAAATCTGTACACCGATTTTCAGTCCATAGTCTATGTAAGAAGGTGAAACATCAGCGTTATTTAGACACGTCGACGTCAGTGCTTCTATATCCTTTAACATATTATCTATAATATTTTTAATATTCCAGCTATTGTGAAATCATGAATTACCATTTAGCCTGATAATTCTACGTCGATCTCCCAAGTATATTTATTTACCACAGTTATCCACCAATATTAAATCCGGTATTGTAAAGAATTTGTCGTGTATATATAGTAAGTATATAAGCATATAAATTAAAAAGAAAAATTGCAATACCTTATTATACATATACAGATACCGTATTATATATATATATATCGATATATATAAAGATATCGATATTGGAGGTAGGCTCATTCACTCGCTATAATAATATAAACGCAATTAAGAAGAGATAAAAAAAAAGAGGAACGTCGCAGATTATGGCGAGAGGACGTGGCATCTCGAAATGGGGGCTGTGGGGAAAGGCACGTAAACGGCGAGGTCGACGAAATCTTAATTGAAAACGGCACCGCGGCGTGCTCTCGATGGCGATCGAATCGGACAATTAAAAAGCGATCCTCCCCTCCCCCGCCCGCTTCATCTCTTGCCTCTTTCTCTGGCTCTGCGTGCGCCGCATTAGAAGGAGGAGGCGCTAATGTATATAAAGTCCGACCCGATCGCGATCTTCTCCCATCGCGCAGCGGTGCCTTATGATCTTGGCGCTCGTCAATACAGACGTACATACATACATAGATGCATACGCGCGTGCATGCATGCTTATACACACATACACGTATACACTCAAAGGCGCCGGCACACACGTGAGCGCGCGCGCGCACACATAGAAATATATAAAACTTTGGTATATAGTGCACGCGGACGGTGGGGCCACGCCCCGTAGGTTCGTGCGGCTGTAGTACGTGTGCGTATCCAATTATCGCCTCCCGCTGTCGCGCGGGCGTAAGGCTCTAATATCGATAGGCGGCTGTATGGCATAAGGACGGAGGGGATCGCGCCAGCGAACGAATTCTCCGGGGCTGAAAAATTAATTTCGACGCGCTTGAAAGACTTATGTAGTATGTATATGTATATATACACACACGTACGTATGAATGTATATGTACCAGTCGAGAGAGAAGGAGATGCCAGCTGTGGGCAGTTTGCACCGAATTGCTTCTTATTCTTCTATATATGGGTTATACAATGCACTATGTAAGTGACCTGGTGCAGGCGATGTATGCAATGCACAGAATTTTAATCCGTCTATCATTGTACAACAATATTAATAAGATTATATCGGTACTCGAGTATTTTAATATTATAAATACGTATTCATACTCATGTTTATGTATACAGAACAGGAAAATGAAGCTCATTTTTTGTCGCATCTTCTGTAATGCACGCTAAATAAGTTTAATAAAAAGGTGAAGTTTGATTTTTCTTGAAAAATACTTTATGATAAACGAGGCGCAAAATATATATTTAATATACAAGCTAAAAAGATTTTGTACGTGGTTGTTCGTATAAAGTATAGAGACTAACTGTAACCGAGTCGCTTTTCGAATTCGGACAATGCCCTGAAATACCCCAATTGCCTCATTATCGCCGGGTGTTGATTTTTCGCACAGGTGTATATGCCTCTAGAATTTCAAAAGATAACTTATTTATAAGACACTATTGAGATCTCGATCAAGAGTTATTTCACGACCTGGCTTTTCATCGAGGAAATTTCAATCGTAAAAGTTTTCCGAACAGTCATTCAATTGTTACGAACGATTCTATCTTTAATATTTAGCATCGTGCAATTTCAACATTTGTTCGAACTTTCTTGAAATAATCTCACCGAGTCTCGATTCAATCGTATACAATGAAGCTTCACCCTTGCATCCAATATGAAGAGGCTATCTCATAACGGACGACGGACTTATTCCGCGCGATTTAAGGCAATTTCCGTTTATCGCCACCGAGTCCCGGGGGTATACGGTCCGAAAATCCGTTTACTCGAACACTTACAAGACATTAGTTCAGCAATTTCAAATCCGATTGACAATAATGAAAAATGCAGATTTACGAACGCATTTCGAACATTTATTTATTTTTTTCGCTTAAAAAGACAATATTTGTTCTGCCTCCCAGTGTAGGACCAAATTTCTGGGAAAACGAAGTACTGGTATATAATTGCGAATAAGAAAGAATCGCGCGATTCACTAACATGGAAGTCTTTTAATTTTATAGGCCTCGTTTTGGGGACTAATCGCGAATTAGCGCGAGCGAACCGAAAGAAGAAACTCGTCGCCCCTAATTATCGCGCTCAATTGTCTTCGTAGTATAAAATTCAATCGAATCCGTGCGTTATTGCAAAAAAAAAGAAGTTCATTCGTCAATCGTAAGTGTAATAACTATATCGTGCGAGTTTAAAAATTGAGAACGAAAAGTTAATGAAATCAGAACCATGGCGAGCACGCGAATTAATCACAAAAAGAAAACAAGATAAAGTTTCATATATATCTAGTATAACTGATTAATTTAAAATGATTAATGATTAATACATCTTTCATAGATTTGCGCATTAAATTTTCTAGATTTCTTTGATAAGTTCTCTTCGAGATTTATTTAAACGGCCCGCCATTGCTTATCTGATGCATGCATTAGGAAACATTTATAAATTGATATGTACGCGCGCATACACACGTATGTATATATATATATATATATATATATATATATATATATATATATACGTGAGTAGCGATGTTTTTCTACACATTATTTCTATATTATGCTCAAAATTAAGACCGAATGAAATATTTCATTTAACTTTTCTTATATTTCGTGACTCAGTTTAATTAACGAAATGAGCTATCAATATAAGGAATGCATTTATTAAAATTATTCGAAATTTCCTGTATAGGAAGAAAGTTTTAGATTCGATCACAGCCAGAAAACCATAGTAAAATTTTATATCTAAAGAATCAAACTCCTGCGTATACGGAAAAGCTCGTTGTTTTCATTTTTTAATACTAGTATATACATATACTGGTATGTATGTATACATATACAAATATATATATATATATATATATATATATATATATATATAAACATATATATACTTGTCGGACCTGTTTTTTCATCCAAGCAATCGGCTCTACTACAGAGAGTGTTTCGCAGATGTCTCAGGTGCAGAAGAATAAAAGAAATTCTCGCGTGTCCATTGAATTAGTTCATATATATATATATATATATATATATATATATATATATATATATATATATATATGCGCGCACGTGTGGCATTTACACTGGTTTTACTGTCACCCGCAAGTGCGTACATACGCGCATTAAATTAATTGAAGATTAAACCGGAGTAGACGATATTTATACACATCGGCGTTTGTATTACATTACGCCGGATAGTGTCGCGGATTCTCGCGCGCGCTCAGTGTCTAAAGCGGTATCTTCGGAAGCGATCGTGGAACATGCCTTGCACGCCCGATTAAACTAATCGTTTCAAATGCAGAATCTTTCAAGTCGACGCTGAATTCTATGTAGGGGGGAGGGAGCGTCCATCGAAGCCGATACTTAGAAAGTGCATGAAGAGGACTCTGTCGGAGGTCGAGTTATAAATTATTTTCGGTGTCCAACATTGTGGGGCAGAGTCGTGTTTGTTGTCTCTTGCTTCAATTGGCGACTAATGAATAAGTTACTCCTCGTTAAATTGTTATTATACCGGATTAAGCAAATATATTTTTTCATCGGATATATTCATTATGATTAAATCCCCCCTTCCCTCTGCATCCATTTCGATCGTTTGCTACAGTCACACTGGAAAGTACAGTAACAAACTTTCCTTTTACCAAATAATATACATATGCATATCGCATATTCGACTTCTATAAGACTCTCTTGCGTTGACGCAAACACACACACACACACACACACACACACACACACACACACACACACACACACACACACACACATATATATATATATATATATATATAAATATTTGTGTTTACTCACACATCAGCCGCGAAAAATTCTGCGGCTAGGATGCGACTGTCTCATGTTCCAACCCGCGGGCGCCGATCCCTCGGTATATATCGTTACCACCATGGTCGTTTCCTCTTTTCCGCTCGCACGGCGCATATTTTCCCCGCTATACGCTCTCTTTTCCTTCTCCGTTTCATCCTCGTCTCCTTTTTCTTCGTCTTTGCGTCATCTTAACGCAGGCCTTTGTCGAGGAATACGTCGATTCGTTCCAGCCGATGGAATCGTCGACCGATGGCTATAGATACAGTTGTGCGTGTAAATGTAGTTACCCGAAGACGTGTTGAAAATAATGTAAAAAAAAAAAAAAACTAAAATTGAAATTCAAAAGGTCGAGTTTTTCTAAATAGTATTAATTGAAAATTCGCACATTAAGTATGATCGACGCAATAAAATATCAACAGAATGGAAAAGCGATGGTGAAAAAATAATAAAAAGAAACATTAACGCTTGCCTATTTGTATACAAATGGTATTTGAAATTTACGAATGTTTCATTTTTCACCATCCCTCGTCTAATTTTTCAAATATTAATATCATATAATCCTTATTTTGGAGTTAATCATATAAATATTATGGTTAAAGTAATTATCCATAATAAATACATTCTTCATGCTGTACTGTCATAACATAACTTCATTATCCTCTTTTTATTATAGATTTATATATGATTTTTGGTTCATTACAAGCTTTTAAATGGCTTTCAAGTATGCCTTTATTGGTTAACGGGACAAAGTTTATTGCCCTTTTACGTACTTAAAATTATATTAGACAAGCTTGTTTCTCCAGTGATGGCTACGCACAAGACATTCATCTTTTAAAATCGATCTGTTTAACTAAAAAAAGAAGCTTTATAGTTATTAGGACATCCCTGGTAATGACAGCACGGTAATAAGGTCGAATGTGCGTGTATATATATATATATATATATATATATATATATATATATATATATACATATAAATAAAATCAAAAGGAACGATTGGTTCGGTGTTCGCGC
Source organism: Sycobia sp. Sy_11 (assembly GCA_018907035.1). Lineage (NCBI taxonomy): Eukaryota > Metazoa > Arthropoda > Insecta > Hymenoptera > Epichrysomallidae > Sycobia > Sycobia sp. Sy_11. The sequence continues at coordinate 358,069 of JACCIC010000302.1, forward strand.
GTTGACGGCGAGGGCAAAAAAGGTCGGTAACGTTGTAAGATCAACACAGACGCGCGCGCGCGTACACACAAAGCACTTCTTTCTTGTTCTGATTAGCGGCGGTGCAAGTTCGAGCGAAAAATGAGAGAGAGAAGAAAAAAACGAAGGAAAAGGAGACGCAAAAAGTCACGACGCGAGCTCGCCGGCACAGGCCTCTCGCTTATTTGTTAAAGTAATCAGCGTGCGCGGGGCTTAATAAAAAGAAATTGGCAATATCGTAAAAGAAAACAACAATGAGGGAGGAGTGAAGAGGGGGGGGGGGAGAAAGAGAAGCGACGCGGCTGCTCGAATTGATAATAGTTGGCCTGCGCACCTCTACGCCGATTTGCGCTCAAATAACTGCTTTTACGCGCACGCAAAAAAAAGCTCGAGGAGCGAGGACAGTTATATATATATACATACATATATATATATATATATATATATATATATATATATATACACGGACTCTTGTCGCGTTAACGGGACTTTTCTTGTTTAACAAAATGCTACAAATGTATGTACAAAGGAAACAGTTTTTTTTTTTTAATACAAGAGAAAATTATATAATGTAAGCTACTGCTTTTATTTGATCAGGATGATCATTGATTGAGCATCAATCTATATATATATATAGAGAGAGATAGAGAGAGAGAGAGAGAGAGAGAGAGAGAGAGAGAGAGAGAGCGAGAGAGAGGAGGGGGTGAGTGAGTGATAAAGTAAAGCCAAGCATTTTACTGGAAATATTACATACGTATATACGCTCGTTTCTGAACAAAGGCTATAAATATATATTTACTTTCCTAAACTGTCATCTTTTATGCGCACCGTCGTTTCATATATATATATATATATATACTGCGAATGCGCCCATGTTGAGCTCTCGCCGTGTATTACTGTAATGGCTTCATTGATTTCTATCGTAATTATACTCTTTTTTCCGCAAGTCCGACTTGGTATTTACAGTACAGGTACAGTTTCCAGTATATACGCAGTCGAACAATTATTGAACTGTCGAATTTCAAAGAAGATACAATGGTTTATACGCCGGATCTTTAAACATATATATATATATATACACACGCGGGTATAAAATAATTTGGAAATTGTTAAAATACCAATGTTACGCTTTACATACGAGTAATCGGTCACGAAGTTCGCGTGACTGATTAGCGGGTCCAGATTGAGTTTGGGGTTGTATAACTCCGATTGCGTCTATATAATCCTTTACCTTAAACGGCTCAGGACCGATAACGTCGGTCTATTGCCGAAATTACGTTTTAATTTTTTTTTTTGATGGCACGATTAATAAGCAGCCGCTAATTAAATTGGTTAAGCCGAACATGTAGAATATTATATTCTAGATGTATATGTAGTCAGATCTATTTTTTTAACATGAAACCATTGAATTTTTGACAAAGGACTCGAAGAAATATTTAACGCAAGGAAAAGCCATATCACGAAACGTACGAGATTTATTCGTTATTGTCAATGGAGGGTCGGGGCTGTTTTTATACAATTGATACAGAAAATTGGCATAAAAACAATTTTCTCTTTAGTTCAGAAAATTTCCTAATAAATATCGAGGTAAAGCTTTATTCTTAGATGTACGAAAGTATGGTAATATTAGGATAGAAGTGCGTTAGAGCTGACAAAAAATTTTATGATATATCTGGTAATCGCGCGGATTTATTACATTCGCCAAAATTTTTTATCGTTATGTACCTTCTTATTAGATACAATTGTATACAGAAAATGTTCATATTTTTACTTTCTAAGTATAATACATATTATAATTTAAGAATAATGGATTTTCAATTAAAGCAAACAATTATTTTGAAATAAATAATTAATTCATATTTCGCACTCAAGAATATAATTTATGGAATTCGATTAAATATTACAGTCGGAGGACAGCTGATCATTGGCCAATGTAAAAGAGTGTAAAAAATTCATAAAATTATTGCAATGGCATTTGAAATAGATTTGTATTACATTTTTGTCCCTCCCAAAATAGGACTAGATATTCAGTATTTATTGAGATATAAAATATAGAATCATATTAATATATTAAATATTAAAAATACATGTTACAGTCTTATTAAAATTTTAAAAAAACTGCATGACATTTCCTTATCCTCGACTACCTCAAAATTGCAAATAACCTCATCGATCAAAGGGGACGGGTCTGCCACGCTTCTTTTTTTTTCTTTTTTCTTTTTTTTTTTGTATTTAAATCACTGTGTCATACGAAAATTGCGTCTACGTGCGGTACACGTAAATAAATTACACAGGGATCGTGTGCAAAGCAAAAAATGACACGTTTGAATGTGTAATTTTCTAGAAAACTACTTTCTAAAAACTTTCATTTTAACGCGCGTAACTGCGGGTACTCGTATGGGGTCTATATTTGAAAAATTTATAAAAAGTCCTTATTTGCGAATTTTTTTCTCTCTCTTTTATTCTCGACACCAGCGGTAAGAAGGAGGAACGAAATTTTGTTTTTTATCAAAAACTTTTTCATTCACACAATCGAGTGCGGAGTGCATTTCAATTGAACGTGAGATATATTTCGGTCGATACTGCGGCGCAACATTGTGAATTCGAATATGCTTATTGCCAGGGTGAAAAAGAAAAAAAAAATTGAATATCGCTGTACACTTTGAAATATATCCGTATATGTTCGCGCGGCGTTTACAAGATACGGCATCGAATTTCGAAACCTCCCTGAAGTTTTCGTGCACGCACGTTCAAAAAAGAAAAGACAAAGTCAAATGCAGCAAAACGAAAGTAAATTTTTTCGCAAGAGGGAGAGGGAGAGAGAGAGAGAGAGAGAGAGAGAGGGAGGAAAAAGGAAACGGGAGAGAGGGGGTGGCATATTTATTTGAATTCATTAAATGTTCTTCGCGCACAGTAGTATTTACTAAACTGTAGAAATTATAGATTCTTACGTACGAGGAGCTCCAACTATTTTCATAATTATATTTTCATATCTACATTCCATGCACTTATTGCTGTTCATTCGGAGCATTCTATTTGGTTATCTGTACAGTTGTCCATGTATAATGAAGTCAAGGTACCTGTTTTCTGATTTATTAAACTCGGTTATTTGTCACCGCAATGAAAAGTAAAGTTACTATTTTTACCAGCAGTTTATAAAACATTTAGTTACTGTACATAAATACCGTATATTTATTTACTTAAATTTAAAGTAAATTTTGAACTGTATATTTAAAACAAAACAGAAATCAATTTTGGCATGATTTTTTTTTGGCATTTTCTGTGCATCGGCAAAGAAAAGTTCCACCTCGTGTGTGAAGGCGGCATCCTAATGAAAATAAGAACCGGCAAACGATTCCCAACAAATTTTTAAAGAATTCTGAGATCTTGCTAAGTAAATATTTACTCGAATCTAACTAACAATCTGAGCCTGTTTGGGAATTTTTTATGTAATTATGCAATAATATATATATATATATATATATATATATATATATATATATATATATATATACATTAAAAATTAATAAATATTTTTTTTTTATTGGTCTTACAGTCCAATCAATAGATATATATATATATATTAGTATAATCATGGTCTCGATCGAATTTCCCGATTCCAATGCTATAAATTACGTGGAAAGCTACGCGTCGCGGGCGTATATAAGGTAACGTTTTCCCCCGCGGGTCCCTAAAGCTTCTTTAGGGCGTAAAATGAGTCTCATGGGATCAACGTATACGAACTTTCACTCTCCTTATTCAGATGTATATAATGTCATTTTCAGGTGAAAACGGTGTACGTGATTTTTCAAAAGATCTGCACGTTCCTAGTCGTGGCATACCGGAGACGTAAAAATTCCCCCGACGTAATAAATTAGTGAAAGAGAGAAAGAATCCAAATCGTTCGTTTTTGGTACTCAATATGGAATGCGCGCGTGTATATATAAGATCGCTCGAATCCCACGGATCAATCAGCCGCGCAAATCGCAGACTACCGTGCGCGCGCGCGCGCTACCACGGCCTCCGAAATCTCGCTCCGAATGCCCTCCCACCCCCTGTCTCTCTCTCTCTCTCTCGCTCTCTCTTAGAATTCGACCACTCCCGACGATCGAGAGTCCGCTTCGCGTATCAACATCAGCGTCTGTGATCCTCGTCTTTTTCCCTTTCCTTTTGTCCGTTCGTTCGCAGTGGGGAAAAACATTCCGATCTCGCGCACAGACACACACACACACACACAGGTCTACCCGTACCGGGGGAGTTCCGTCGAGGAGGGCGGACGAGGGGACGGCGGGGAGCAGGGGGGTAATGGCCGCGCTCTAAGGGTAATTACTCGCGAAACCAGGGCGAGTATATATGGCCGCCTCGCTGTAGGACGAGAGCGCACGGTCGGGCGCTCGTCTTTATCGAAAAATCGGAGGGCCTCGTCCACGGCTCCGCTCTTCGTCCGCGGCTGTATTAATACTTTGCTCTCTCTCTCTCTCTCTCTCTCTCTCTCGCTTTCTCATTCACCCTCCGCGGCGACTATTATCATCGCCGGGCGGGCCGGGGCGCTCCACCTCGGGTCCTGCCCCCGCCCCGAAGAGGATTTGCATATATCCGGCGCCCTCTCACTTTCGCTGTCTTCCTCCCTCTCCCCTCCCTCTCCGACGAGGGCGCGAATTTCGCGATCGATCCCGCCGACGCACGGCCGCGACGGCACGGCTGGATCGACCGCGTGTACGCGTAAATACGCGTACGCGTGAGGCCGTGCAACAAAGCGCGCACCCGCCGCGGGAGCAGGCCCCCGCGTACAAATACAGACGCGTACGGGGAGCCCAGGGAGAGCACAAGCGTATTCGCGCGATGCCCGGGCGGCGGCGGCGACGGCGGCGGTGGCGCAGGCCCCGAGCGTATGATTACCCCGCCCAGTGGCTAGCTCTCGGGGAAGATTACACGTCTGGGCGCGCGCCCGCTCGCGCGCCGATGCAGCGCGCTCCCAATCGAATCTATATAAAACGCGTCCTCGTCGCGCGGCGGCTCTTCCATAACGGCGGGTAACTCGACACTCGCCCGATATCCGATCCTCTCTCTCTCTCTCTCTCTCTCTCTCTCTATCTCCGTCCCTCCGTTCCTCCGTCTCCCGTTCCCCGCAGCACCGTTTCTCCGGGTCTCTCACGTGCAGATACATACGTGTATATGTATATGTGTATAGAATCTAGATCGAGAGCTGCTTATGCGAAAGAGGGAATCGGCGGGAAGAAAGGACTGGCGGAAAAATGCGCGGCGGCGGCGGCGGCTGCGGCGGCGGACACGCCTACTGTTTTGCGAGGGACTCCCAGGTTATACATACCGATAATATGCGCATATAGGGGCGATCGGCTGCAGGTGGCCGTGTGTAGAATGCATTTTGAAGGTCCTCGATAAGGCGAACGTCGTAATTTTGTGGATGAAATGCGCGTTGCACGCCCTTCAACCAGAGGGGAAGACGGTGGTTATACACAATGCATGTTGCTTGATTTTTTAACTATACATAGTATATCTATATTTGCTTCGGATATAGATCCCATTGCGAAGCTTGTAGATCGTCCACTACGGTCCCTTATAATACCTGGATTGAGAAATTGGCAGTTTACGACCGAAAGTATTTCCTAATAATTGAGTCCTACACTTTATTAAAATAAAAACACTCGAAGTATTTGATGAAAAGAATTTACGCGAGAAAATACGACAGAAATGAATTTTTTAACACTCGAATAGTTTAACGTCTTCGGATGATCCTTGGTTCTCGATCGAGCATTGTACGTCTGAAGTTTTGTCCACCTCTCGTCTAGGACGAAACGTACAACAATAATAGTTTTTCTCTGACTGATTAAAATACTTGGGCTCATGTGCCCCTTATATCACGTGAAAGTCGTTTGACTTAATTATCAGACGACCAGTAGGTGCTAACATTGCTATTGTCATTCGATTCAAATGTTTGAAAAAAAAGGTTTAATTAAGCAAATATTGGTGATGACAATAATAATATTACCTGAATTCGAGAATGAACAAAAGACGATCGTAGTTTCCTCAAAAAATTTTTTCTTTCCTTTTGGCTTTGTTTTTACAGTTATCAAAATAGCAATGTTTTTTGTTACAAAAGAACGTCTTCAAAATTCATATTTCTTAGATACGATTTTCAGCCTTTTAATGAAATAATGATATAGTTTGCAAGTATATATATATATTTTTTTAAATTGACAAATTTCTTCTAAAAAACTTATTACCATCAAGTCTTTATTAAAAAATTACGTCGAGTCGGATTTATACGTTTCACGTGCTATCCTATGATATGAAATTAGGTTTCCGTAATTATATCGGAGCGATTCGCCTTAAAATGAATCTTAAAATTACGGAAAAAGCGATGATATCCAGAAGACGAAGGGCTCTGTCCCGAATTAACGGAATAATGGCACATTTATTGCATAAGCGGAGAATATCGATTGCAAACGGGTTCATAACATTGAAATGAAAAAAATCCTGTAGGACACTGCTCCATCAGGTTAAAATTACGAACACGCAAGAGTAATTATTTCAGACTTAGAGAGGATAAATAGCTCAAGCAACGATAACGGGTTTTCAGGATAAATTTTTTTCCATTTGTTATTGTCAATCGGGCGTTGATAATGGCCATATTATTCGCGTAATACGCGTCTTAACGTGCATTAATTTAATTATACCTCAGCGATTCCTCTCAGTTCAAATTCTGAAAAGTTAAATTTTTATCCTACCTTTGATCTATTTATAATAAATAAATGCCCTTCTTTCCCCCGATTCGCGTGACGCGTACTTCACGTTTTATAATTTCAAACATCCTTTATAAGGATTCTCTATAGGTATATATAAACGTATTTTATATGCAAAAGCGTATCGTCTAGAAAATCGATCGCGATGTATAAATAGGGCAGCAAATTCAAGCTCGTGTCTTGAATATTCCAATCTTATCCTGAGCATGATAAACACGCCGAACGGATGTTAGATTTGCTTCGTTCGTAGGCACCTACTCGACTCTTTTGTTCTTCTGCTTTTAATTAAAAACGTATATGTGCGAGGTAGATGCATTGAAATTTATCGAATATAAACGAAAAGTCATAAAAAATTAAGGGACTTGGATGTAAATGTAAGACCATCGGTTGCGGATAAAAAACTGCAAGCGAAAGAAATTAGTAATTTTCATTGACAGGGTGTCGGGGAAAAATCCGACAGTCATAACGCTGCCTAACGTGAGAAAGGATTGGACGACGACATTTCACAATAGAACAATTTCGACACTGCAAGGGTGAAAAAATGACAATCCGTCACGATAAACAACTGTAAAAATCTTGTGTTCCGAAACATTGTCCGCGAATCTATATCGCCACGTAACTCGGACATCGCCTCGGTGCTTCCTCGCGCTTTCACCGATCGCGCAGTGATACGTTCAAGAGAGGCAAAAAAAACATATCTCGACGGGATCTCAGTTTTGTTTCTCGACAATGGCTTCGGCTCGTCATCGGCAAAAAGTCCAGCGAAGAAAACGAGCGCCGAATTTTCCTCACGGTGATGCGTTGTCCATGTTGCGGCTCATGGCTTTAGACGAAAAACTCCTACTCGAAACGCACAAATTAACGTGGAGGACTCGGGGTGTCAATTTTCGGCTGGATGAAAATAGACTAAAATTAGGCTATAATCCTCGTATTCCTTGACAGACGATTACGATTGAATGGAAATACACATGGGAACGAAAAATTATGCGTTCTTTTCAATTCCAGTCTCAGAAAAAGGAGTATTTCGTTTAAAACTTTCAACGACTTTGTAGACGGCGATCAAGATCATTGGCAACGTCATCAACACACGGATTCACTGCTTCTCATCCCACCGGTTTGACACACGAAAAATTCTCCAAAACCATGTCATTTCACAAAGCTCATTCTTATTATTTTCCTCTTGTATGGTTAGAAAGAGATAGAGCAAGCGAATCACACATCGATAAGTAATATTGTCGATACGGAGAGAATCTCGCTCTGGAGTATTGTTCGTGTATGCGCATGGCTGTGGCCCCGGCTACCTCGGCGCGAGCGATCCGATGTCAACGATTTCGCGATTCTAATATTAACAAACATTTGTGCAAAGCCATTAGCTGGATCACGCGAGCCCTCCACCTTGCCCCGATATAAACACACACATATACATGTATATCCACGCTGCCCCGCGCGAACGCCACCGGCTGTTGAATTCGAGGACGTTAATTGCCAAAGGTAACGCACACATTGATATGTATATAAGTGTGCGCACGAGCCCGAGATTAAATGTAGATATAAAGGCCCGTGTATATATATGTAATCTTTTCTTTTGATACCCATGTAGTTTCTATATAGGTCCGAGTTAATTAGCGACACAATTATGTTTCAATATGAATAAAGTTAATATGCATTTCGCTGTAAGCTACGTTTAGATTTACAGAAGGTTGGAATTGCCGCCAGCGGCATATTTTGTATCAAAAACTCGTTACATTACAGAAACATAAATCGGATATAATAATCTAGTTCTAACATACAGAAGTGTATAATAAAATAAAAAATTTCTTTATATGCATTTCTTTCATCCATAAAAAATACTCTATCGTCTATAATTTCAAGCATATAAAATTATCTTTACATGTAATGATTTTTAATGTAAAACTATAATACTTAGATTAATATATACATATATATATATATATATATATATATATATATATATATATGAATACGTATGTGTATTTGTATGTTTGCATATATGTATGTATAAATCACGTTAATTCCTGAAAAGTCCAATTAATGGAATCGTAAATCTATGAGATCCTTCTCCCCGTATAATGTACACTCGAGTGAAAATCGTCAGAAGCAGACCAGTTCAGTAAACGGTGCGTTCAACTCCGTTCGCCAAACCTCTATATACACATAGATGTCTGTGTGTGCGTGTGTGTGCGTATGTGTGCGAGCACGTCCCACAAATTAAACTCCCCGCCGTGTTCGCTCGCATCGCCGCAGCTACCGATATAACGATCGAATTACCCTTTCTCCCTCGCCCCGCTCGTTCCCGCGCGCGCTCGCTGCAGCATCGCCCCATCGGCGCGTCCCGTGTCAATCCACTGCCCCGACCATCCTCTCGAGCTGCTCCGAGAGAGACGGAGGGGTTGGGAGGGAATGGCGGGGGGGGGGGGAGAAAGAGCATCGAAATCCGCGCTCCACTCAAGGCACACATGCACACGAAGGCTGAATAATAACACAGGCCGACGAAATTCGGCAAAAGTCCGGGATCCACGAGACGAGGCCTTATACGTATACCCGAAGGATGATGCGCTTGATTCGAATTCGGGCTCGTAATTCAGCCCGCGAGCCCGCTTATCGAAAAATCGCGAATCCGATTTCAACGTGGAAATACGATTTTCGTTTTTGATTTTTTCTTTCGTTCTTTCTTTTTTTTTTTTTTTTTGACAAAATGAATATTATAAATAGGTGTATTTTTTTTTCAGAAATTTCGCCATTTCACGCTATCGTGAGTCGTTTCTTCTTCAAATTTTACATTTCTACTTCGTAATTTCACGGCAGCTTTAAAGTACCTCGAGATTTCTTAATGAGCGGATATAGAATACTTTTACATGCTCGAACGTCTCAATTCAAATCTCAGAATTAATAACATTCCAAAAGCTCAAATTTCGAAACTTTCTTAATTACAAAGTGCAGAAATTACTATTCTTATACAATGCAAAATCGGTATCTTTTTTATAGAGCTCTAGATTAGGATATCTCGATAATTTAACGATGGGGATCAATAATGCGATCAAATTTTCAGCGCATAAAAATTCTTCGGGTATACGTGAGATATATCGTTTAAAAAATTGTCAATTTCTCTAATACAATTTCGTAACAACGGGAAAAAGTCGATTAACTTATGTTTCAGTGATTGCTGAATGTAAATTTAAGATTGATCTAACTGCTTTGCGTTGCAATTTTTTATCAATCATAAACCCAATTAAGGCTCTGCCTAAACCTCGAAAATTCGCAACACAAAGGAGACTCGTGAGCCATCAAGTATCGAATCAGATTATGTTCCACGTCCGCATTCTATTTAAATCTCAAGTCCTTTAATAAAGTTATAATTATTAAAGGTTATTGGTCGTTACAAACGCAATTCCAGATGACCATCGACGATGGCGTCTGAAAATTTGTCTCGGCCACGGTTCGAGAACACGGCCATCCTTCACCGGCTTATCGAATGATTGCGTTATACAAGATACCCACGTTCACATAGATTGAAAGCTCAAGAGCTGCGCTTAAATTTCCAAATTCACGGACTCGGAAAAACCATCGGTTCAATATGGAGTGTCGAGAATTTGTCGACTCAACGATTGAAAGAGCTTACAGATGACGCCGGATTAATCGAATTTGTCTTGTCAATGAGTATATCGAATTATTGGTCCTTTGAGATGGTATGGAAAATCCCGAAGTTTCGAGATTAGATCATGCTATCCATTAGACATATCGGTAGGCTTGAGGAGTAATTCTGCCGATTATTTTTTCTTCCCCTTTTTTTCGTTTTTTTTTTCGTTTGTGGAACCGTATAATCAACGAGCGTTATGGTGAAAGAAACGTGCGCGCGCGCATTCGCACACACACACAAAAACCAAACCACACAGGATAAGAGAGGGTGTGGTGCCGTGTCCCGACATCCGTGTGTTAGACACATATATAGGTGTATATATATATATATATATACGGCCGCCCCCCCCCGGTGGCGCTCTCATTTAGCGAGAAACAGGGCGAACGGGAGAAAAGCGCGGAGACGCGGAGACGCGAGCGCTTAAACTCCCGCGGGGATTCGCCCGAGGGGCGGCGCACCCGCCCTGCAGTCCGCCGCAAATGAAATTAGCGAGCGCCGCGCCGCGAGGCTCGTAAATATCAAGCCATCCGCCCTGCCGCCCCTGCCTCTCTAATAAGTCTAACATCGCAGGAGCAACCAACCCCGTACCGTCCCCACCCCCCACTTCCACGCACACACCGCGCTATTGTGTATATTTATATACGAGCGCGTATGTATAGAGAAGGGGGCGGGGAAGTACGCGCGGCTGTCGCGTATAATACGTTAAGTCGTCGTCTTTTTCTTCGGAACTCTGTTTGGCTTTTTTTCTTGTCTTCCTTTTTTAGGGGGCTCTTTTAAGAAAGAGCCACGGTACTGTTGGCTGACTGGCTGCGTCGGTGAAATATTAGTACATATGCCGGGCGTGTATATATATATATATATATATATATATATATATATATATGTACACGAATCAAGCCGGTATTATAACAGTAGTAGTATATATATGCGGCCCGGCGTAATTAGCCGCACGTAAGGCGCGTTTGATGCACGCCCGGCCATTACTGGCGCGGTGGCAGCGCTCGCGCGCCTCCATTAACGCGAGAACAGTGCGAGAGAGAGAGAGAGAGAGAGAGAGAGAGAAAGAGAAATTCGGTGGGAGTTTTTTCGTCTGTATTATATGTCCACCGGCAACCGTATGTACTTGCATCATGAGTTCGCACTCTCTCTCTCTCTCTCTCTCTCTCTCTCTCTCTCTCTCCTTGTGCATAATGCAATAATTAGGCCGGCGTATGTCGAGATTTCTAAACCATACTGGCCTAAAACAAAAACAAAAAACAGAACGTAAGTTACTGCGCTCGGTGCTCCCGTTTCTGGTGTTCGGCTGCACGACGGGAGGGCGGAGATGTTTTGCGAAATTCACGGTGAGCACGGCACGGCGTGACGGGTCCGCGTAGAATAATGTCAGAAAGAATCCAAATGTACGTGCCGTTTTATACCTTTTTTCCTTTTTCTTGCCTTTTTTCGTCGTTCTTTCTGCTTTTTCAGCCGTAGGTAGTTTCTATATCAGCAAAGGAGTAAAATTTTCTGGCGAAAATTACGACGGCACCGTATAATTTCATCGTAGACTCTCAAGAAGCGGAAAAATTGCCATAAAACTTGCGATAAATTATGCAATTGCGGTGAATGATGGAAAGTTCCAATGTCCGACGCGAAAAGAATTATCAAAACATCCAGCTACTGAATCGAATGTTTCCTTTTTCTTCTTAAAATTATATAAATTTGGACTTTAGACTGGGTGAAATCTTTTCCCTCGGTTGGTAATCTTAATGTTCAAGGTATAGGAAAAGTTTAATATAGACGTAATTTCATCGTACTTCTAAACGCTCTGTGCCACAGATTAATTTAAAATTTTCCTAATCATCTAATTTAATCCCCTAATTAAGAATAGAAGGACAAAAATTACAAGTCACATCTTTATTATTATAATAAAATGTATCTACAAATCATTTTTCTTTTACAATTATTATTATCATTATAATGAAAATTCAGAAAAATTAGTTAGTAAAAGTAATTAATATATCCATAATTATTTTGCTTCTTCACTCTTTTCTTAAATTTTACTTTTCATCATAATATCTGATTAATTTTATCTAAAATTACAAAATAACTTTCAATTTATAATTTCAATTTAATGAGTGGTGTATGAATGTTTTACCCGGCAGTCGAAACTGAACTAAACATTTGAAAATTTCGATCGAAGAAAGTATTATCAAACTTTCTACAAAATCTGATCTACAATTTATTAAATAAAAAGTCAAACATCAACGACAACCAAGAAACATTCTGTTTGGATGTAAATTAACCGGGGATCCGGTAAATTTTTCGATAACGGCGTGGAGCACCGAGCGGGTGTGGTATCCAATGCCTCAGCCATTGCTCTTCTCCCCCTCCCCCCTCCTCCCACCCCCGCGACCCACCTCTTACATATAAGTGTTTCATGAGTAAACCTCGTCCTCCCCTCCAATTCACCGCTAAGCTCCGACCTACCGCCCCATCCTCGCCTATGTGATTTATGAGCCACCACCCCCCTCGCTCGCGTTTTTGGCTTTTTCCTGACCCCCCGCCTCCCATCCCTCTCTAACTTCGTCTTCTCTCGTCTTGTATTTTATATGGGGGCAATCGTCGTCATTGAAGATAATGTGTATATATATAGTTTTGAAGAAAGAGAGAGAGAGAGAGAGAGAGAGAGAGAGAGAGAGAGAAAGTGAGGGATATTTACATGAGCCAGAACGACGTCGATACCTGCACGTGTATTACACAGAGCCTGTGCAACTTTTGGGGTCTTTATCTGTACGATAAACGTTCGTGAGCCCTGTCAACGAAGTCTATATAGCAGGGAGGGGTAAGGGCGAAGGCTGATAGTCCAAAAACGACGAAAGAAGAGTCGTGAAGTACTTTTGCCGGGGTTGTAAAGAGCGCCTCTTTGATTTATGCACTTCTTAGCTTTCTTCTCTGGAATTTATTGAATAGCTTAGAGAAATATATATAGAGAACACACACACACACACACACACACACACACACACACACACACACACCATACTATCTACACTTTTTTTCGCAAAACGAATTTATCGGCAAAACATCAGGTATCGCAAATTCATACCAAACGTTGACTATTAAACGGGAATATACGTGTATAACGTAAGAAGTAGTATAAGTAGTATAACCTCGAGTATATATGGCCGAAGTTAAAACGGCCCGTCGAGTTCCTTTGGCACTGTGCCTGGAGATTCTCAAATATTAAAGGCTCTGGTTTCACGTCATATCCGAATGAATTTATATACTTAACGACCCTTCGCGTTCTTCTACTTTTATTTCCAAGCAATTTCATTAAATCGCTATATGAAGTTGGGTGCGCGCGCGCGCGCGCCTGTGCCTTTGTGTGTGAATACATATATAAGAGGAGCATAGAATTTTTACGATAAGAACCAGCGAGGAGGCATTTAAGTCGATCGAAATTCCTTCTTTTTCCACTTTCTTACCCTCGGTAATGTATAAATACAGACATATTTCCCTGCTAACGAATCGTTTTATTTTTTTGTAAAAATAAATCAGTCGTTCTCGTATACTTGTACTTTATATTCCTAATTTATGCGGCTTTTTTAATACGGCTCCCTTTTTTTACACCTTATATATATATGAAAAAACAGAAAGTAGATATACTACAAAGATGGCAGATTTCTTTGTAAATATAATCACGATGAAATTATATACACACTTTTTATCATCAAGTTATTATTGATCGTTTTATTTTCGGCATATTTTTTTTTAAACGAGCATAAAGATCGTTCAGGATTATCCAAGTGAACTACAATGTGGTACTGTTTTTTTGTTATTTTACCCCCCCTCTCCCATACTTCTAACCAAGTTGTTTCACACCGTCTCCTCAAAGAAAACATGTTGTTTTTAGACAAATTCAAGTAACCTAAGTCGACAAATAAATTTGTTAATATTCATTAAAAGAGATTTATCGTACTTTACTACTTATATACTATGACAAGCAAGCATATTGTTCCTGCAATTTCATGGCTTAATTCCGAAAGTTCGTAATTGTTCCTTTACCTTGCTGAATGAGTCGTATGATCGAACCATCTCTTATTTTCAACCGAATGGCGACAACTTTTTCAATTTTTCAAACTTGTTAATTACTTTTAAACTTGATTAACGCTAATTTTACGATTTGAATTTAATATATGCATATGTAAAAAGAAATGGTAGAGAAAAATCTTTTGTGTCGCAACACTCTCCTTTCCATCAAGCACGCGCGAAAATATAGATCGAGCGAAGCACTCGAATAATCGCTGGGAAAGGGGTAAAAAATATACCATGGCTAAAGTATATACGCATACTCAAACACACACACACACACACACACACACACACACACACACACACGCGCGCGCGCGCGCGCGCGCGCGTATGTTTGTATGTATCTCGTGCTTGACCGGTTGCCCTCGAAATCTGCGGGCGCTCTGCCCTTAGCCCCGATAATCAATCGGGAGCAAGAACTCACCTGTCGGTCGGTCAGTCCCCCCTCCCCCCGGTTCATGAGACTCTATCTCTGCCTCTGGACCCGAATGCGAGACCGGATGAGGTACGCACTCTCTGTCTCTGTCTCTCTCTCTCTCTCTCTCTCTCTCTCTCTCTCTTCTCCTCTCTCTCTCTCTCTCTCTCTCTCTCTCTCTGTCTCGCTCTTTCTCCTTCTCTCCCGAGGCGTGAAATCGCCCCGCAAAAGAGGAGGGGGAGGGGTCAATATAACGCCAATTCGTCCCGGATCATTTTCCTCTTTTTAATTATACGCGGCTTAGCGAGAGGGCGCTGTCCCATTAAGACCGAGCGCATCCTACGGTGGCCCCGGTCCCCGACTACCATCATATAAACTTTCTTTATATCCCTTTCGTTACTTTTTTCCGCCCTCTTCCCACTGCCCCACCCCACCATCTCGGCCTGCTCCTCGCCAGTCTTTCTGCGCCGGGCTGAGACTCGCGCTACTGACCTCCGCCCGAGCCAAATTGAAAAGTACCGGATGATTGTTGGCATCTCGCCCGCCCACCTCCATCATCCGAAATCGCCCGTGCTCGACGAATGGGAAGAGCGGGGCCATTTAATAATGCGGGAGGATCTTCGGGATATTCTTTGTTGATGGGATAATAATCGCTCGGATCAATGACAGAGCTTTCGTTGGAGATGTTTTTCGTGTACAGAAACATAAAAGTTGATACCAAAATTGGTACGGTATAAGTTGGTTCTTCTTTATACTTATATGTTTATATATATATATATATATATATATATATATATATATATATAAACAAATTTTGGTACCAATTTTTATGTTTCTGTAATATATAATGGATTTTTTGAGTTGCATTTAATCTACAGTCTAGAACCAAAAGTTGAATTTATACGCGGCTAGGATTAAAATTTTATCAGTACAATCAAATCTATAGTTTTGAATTAGTGCAATGATATTGCGATACATGTACGACGATAGTTGACAAGTTCAAAATACTCTAAATTTTCAAAGTGACTCCGATTCTTAAACACTTACAGTGTCACGTAAGAAGTTGCGATTCTAATGCAGTTAAAATAATTCGAATAAAAATACATAATTAGAATACTATTTTGAATTGATGAAGAGCTAAGTGTTTCGTTTAGTTTTGAATGAAAAAACCAACACACCCATACATAAACAAAAATATCTAGGAAATTTTAACAGAATAGCATTTTGCTACAACAAATTGATCAAACATACGGAAATCATTATATTCATAATATTCATCATGTTCTTTACGAAATAATGTTTCTTTCAATGAACTTATCGTAAGAAGTAAAGTATATTTTTATTTTGTGATTATTAGCTCATTAAACTTTTAATGTAACAAAAATTATTTTAAGATATATATCCTTATATTTCAGGAAATACAAATACATTTGTTAAAGGATTTATGTGCAGAAAAGCAAAGTGAGGATATAAAACTCCTCATCATGACACTGATAAAAACAAAATAACAATTCTTCTTTCTTGCCTCATTTATCTTTTTATTCCAATTATTTTTTTCCGCAGTCGATTATGAAGAATACCAAAAAGCTATCATCTATCAATTGAGAAAGCGTTTTCTTTATTTTTCTGAAAGGAAATATAGTGTAAAAGTTCAAGACAGAATATATATATATATATATATATATATATATATATATATATATATATATATATATATATACATTATACGCCACAATTATAATCGTTGTATATTATGCGAACCTAAAAGACCGCTCGCATAGAAAGACCGATGCACCGTTTAAAATCCCTTCGGTAGTGCGAGAGAAGTTTCCGGCAAGGGTAGAGTCGCTCGGGCAACCTTTGCTTTTTGGCAAAGTAAATAATCGACGCTTAAAAGACGAAAATCTCTTCTGTAACGACGCGGTGCTAAGAGAGGGACCAGAACAAAAGTTCTCGCGCCCTCGATTGTTATCTTTCTTTTCTCTTTCTCTCTTTCTGTACTTCTATCCTCGGCCGTGCTTCGATAATTTCTGCACTCTTTTTTTATTTTCTCTCTTCCTGCGCGTGTATATATATATATATATATATATATGTGTGTGTATACATATATATATATATATATATATATATATATATGTATACATATACATATACATATACAACACGCGCGCGCGCGCGCGCGCGTGTGTGTGTGTGTGTGTGTGTGTGTGTGTGTCAGAAGATTTTCTGCGCATGTACTTCGTTGGTCGGCCCGTGCTAGTATAATTGTGTTCGATACCGCCGACGGCTCTAAATGCATATGGATGATGCCGATACACCTAATTTTGTCTATTTTCTCGCTCCCGCCATCTCTCTGTCTCTCTCTCTCTCTCTCTTTCTTTTTCTCTCTGTCTCCATCCGTTTTGTTTTGCTCTGAGACTCACGCTTACGGATACACTAGTAGGGCCAGCACTGTACAAAAAAATTTCGAGATTTATAGAGCGAAAAAGTTGGGACGCGTTATAGAACACCGCGCGAAACTTTATCGACTCCCAACATCTCGCGAAACTCTCCTAATATATATATATATATATATATATATATATATATATATATATATATATATGTATATATGCTCCAGTTATACCTGTGTATGCAATAAAGTATCGTATTTCGTCGTCTTCGGCATCGCGCATCATCGCTGACGATCCCAAAGAGATACACGTACATCGTGAAAAAGTATTTTGTACAGTCGATATTCTTCCCGCCTCCCTCTTTCTCTCTCTGTCTATATCAGTCTTCCCTCGAACGTACATCAAGCAAAGCAGTAGAGAGTAGCGCAAGATAACAGCTCCGCGTTCTTTTGCGTTATATGTAAATAAATACATTTAACTGTGCGTCAAGAATACATTTTAGTTCTAAAACAATGTTTTTGTTGTTTTTTTTTTCATTTAACGACGAAATGATGAATTTCTCTACGAATCAAACGAAAAATTAATTTAACCCTCAGAGAAGTCGAAGGGCTTAAATGATCTGTTTATATATATATACTGAGGAAGCGGCTGGCAACATGAAGGGGATGGGGAAAACGTTTGCAAACGGAAAACGGGGTCAGTCAGATTATCCGTTGCTAACAAAATTAATTATTATTGTAATATTTCAGGTTTTATATTTCTAAATTGTTAAGAAAACAGTAAGAGCAATTAAATATTTATTATATTAGATATATATTAAATTATTGAAAATAATAACATTATGTGTGTGTGTGTGTGTATGTGTGTGTGCGTGCTAAACGGAATGTTTCAGGAGGTATGCCATCAGTCAGTCAGAATGCACACGATTTACTATCGATGGGCATAGTTTTTTACTCGGACGCAGTTAAAGGTGCGATAAAAAGCGCCGGATTGGTTGGCGAGTTTCTATTATAGTCACGATAGCCGCGACTAAGCTTTCCGATGTGACACTTCATTCAATCCCATACAATATAGAACTATTTTTCTCTCTTAAAGGATTTATTTACTTTACAATGTAAGGTTTATGTAAAATTTACTTTAATATAGAATTCACAATCCGAGAGTAACACTATCAAATCGAATAATGAAAACATCCAATCGAATTTTTCATGGGGAATTCTTTTTTCGAAAAAATTTGTAGATGTGATCATTTTCAATGAAAATCATGGTAAAGGCTGGTGTAAAATATTCTTGACAATAGGACATATTCGGTGGATTGGTAAAAATATAATTCAACTGACTCTTCAACAAGCTCTTTCATTTTGAAAGTATTATTTACATATTTATAAATTAACAATTTGCTTGGATTCATAATTTGACAACAAAGAAGACGAGTTTTATTATCAAAGCGTCTTGAATTCACAATCGAAAATTTTTTTTTAAATGAGATTAATTATATTTTAGTTATTTTATAGAAAAGCTGCATTTCTAAATAAATTTTTATCTCTTAATCCTGATTTAAGATTTTCTCGATTATTTTCTTATACAGCAGTGACAATAGTGTATTTCTTTTACCGATATAAAGTATGATTATAGCTTCTTTTATTAATTTCCGTAAAAACGCTATCGAGATTATCCATCAAATAATCATCTACCATTAATTGTAGTGTTTACGAACAAAAAAAAAATACATGTAAAAATACAGTGATTGCCGTTTTTCTGAAAGCAAAGACCTCAAGAGAAATATTCGCGGAAAAATTATTTATAGCTCGATTTATAGTAATGCAAGTATGTTTTATCTATATACACGTTCGAGACGCGGGTTAAAATTTTTCAATTCCACGGAAGTTAATCACGAAAGACGGAAATACCGCGCGGTTGAGCGTCCACGCGAAGACTCGACATTGGCTGTTACATTGTTCTCGTGGATCTTCCTCTTTTCTAAAGACAGAGAGAGAGAGAGAGAGAGAGAGAGAGAGAGAGAGAGAGAGAGAGAGAAATAAAGACGGGGGTGGGAAAAATAGACAAGGGCCAATTGGCAATAGCTTGATTCCCGTTGCATCACATCATATATATATATATATATATATATATATATATATATATATATATATATATATATCGAATCGACACGTCACGAGGCCCGATCGCTCGCGTCCGGTCTTTTTTTGCCGCGCGGAAACGGTTCAAGCCGGTCTGGATCTCTCCATGTATCTCTTTCTTTTGCTTTCCCTCTTCCTCCCCCTCTCTCTTTCTATCCTCTCGCCAAACACTTTTGGACAGTTTCGCCTCGGCTCCGGTGAACTGCAGCGCGAGCGCGCGAAAGACAAAAGAGAAGGAAGGAACGGGCGCGCGCTCACCGGTCGTAGATATAGAAAAAGAAACGTTAGAATCGCGGGACGAGTGAGAGAGATAGAAAGAGAGGGATAGAAAGAGAGAAAGAGAGAGAGAGATATTGCCAGCTCGCGGCCTCAGGGCACAGACGTCGGAGCTATTTGGTTTTTAGTGTACCCGGTCTCGACTCCCTTGCCCGATTCTCTTTCTCTTCGCTAAATCTTTAAAGTGTATATATATATATATATATATAGTGCACTCCCTCCCCCCGCCCCTTTGACCGCTTAACTTCGCTCGCGCGCAGCGGCCGGCGCTATAATACGAATTTTCCGAATTATAAGCGCCGACTACGCGTGCGGCGCGACGGGCGCCTTTTCCCACGGGGCGAGCCCCGCGGCGGGACGCGCGATTCGCGGAAAACCCCGAATAAGAGGAGCGACGAGGGCACTGGATAGCGGCGAAAAAAAGGTCGAAAGAAAAAGAAAAAAGGGGGGAAACAGCAGAGTGAAAAAAGAACGAATGAAGCGCTCGGCGGGCATCCCCGAGGGCTTTTATTGCCGGATGCAGCGCGAAATTAAGTCGGCGCGTGTATATATATATATATATATATATATATATAGTAGATATATATATATAGTATATAGAGGGAGGGCCGGGTTGCTCGGTGCTTTTTTCCGCAACGGCTTTAACAACGAGGGCGAGTGTATATATATGTATATATATATATATATATATATATATATATATATATATATATATAAATGTATAAACAAGGAGAGATGGAGAAAGAGCCCCCCTCCCCCCGCTATTAGGAACGCCCCGGGATGGGGAGCACAGCCGCTCGGCATCCTCTTTTACAGGCTCGATAAAGCGCAAAACAAGTCATAATCCCTCCCTGGGTAGATAATGATCGACGGGGCTTTTCGCGAGAGACTCTCGCGGTCCGGGACGGTAAATAGATTTTAAGCCCGTTCGGTATATATATATATACTGCACCTGGCTATCTTCGTTCGCGGTAGAAGGAGAGGAGAAAGAGGAAAGTGCCGGGAATTATATCATTATACGAGGCGCTTTAGTTTTGGTGATGGAATATACGTAAGATACACTTTGTTTCGCAAGGTTGAAGAGAGGGCTTGAGGAGCTTCAAGTTTCCTCTCTCTCTCTCTCTCTCTCTCTCTCTCTCTCTCTCTATATATATATATATATATATATATATATATATATATATATATAGCTGCATTAAAGAAAATGACGTGTTAAAATTCTACTTTTAAAAACACTTTATCTCGATGTCGATCGATCATACTTTTGCAGTAATTGCATTGATTTCTTAAGATTCTAATAACAATGTAATAAGATTCTTTTTTTGTTACCATTACATTTATTTTGTTATATGGATATAGTATACAAAAATAACTAAGGTTTTACCGCAAGATAACAAATAAATATAGATACGTATTAAATATTAGATACGTATGAAATTTTCTTATAAAAAAATATGAATGTGTATTAAAAATTTGCAATCATTCATACAATTTTGTAAATTGAGCGAGGTGAAGTTCTTCCATTCGCAAGAAATATCCATTTCTTCTTCTCTCTCATAAAATTAATCGAATTTTCTTTTGAATGAAAATACGTTTCCTCAATGAAATGGATTAAAAAAAATGAATAATATTTTAAGCCAAGAAATTCTAATAAAAATAAGTGTGCGCGTTACAATAAATAATATATTCCCCGATGGGGCAAGACTACCCAGAAACTGTGACGCAAATGAACACAGTGGCAACGAATAGGCTGGGTATACAAAGTGCTCAAAAAATACGGCAGTCAAGTATTATATATATATATATGGGATATGGAATTTTCTGTTTGTAGATAATTTCTAATTTACAACTTTATACATCTTCCTTACCATCACATTATTATGACGTTATTTCATTTTACTTGAGGATTAGTTTTCATTCTATTCTCAACGTAAATGGTAAATTCTGTTCTTTTCCTAGTACTTTTTCTTCATTCTAAGTACAACGGCGATATGTTGATTTTTATTTGGAATAATATTGCCAATAATAAGGAAAAAATTTGTTTCCCATGATTGACATTTTTATCCCTTATTTTCCTCGCAAAGATCCGAAACATTGCAATGGATGATGTGAAAAAATTCATTGAAAACATCATGTCTTTTCGAAATTTGATTGATTTTGTTCAAAGATTTCATTTTATAGATTCTAAAGTAGTTAATTAATGCTACTTTTCGTAATGCTAAATTACTTTTCTCATTTTAATACACGGTCGATTTTAACTGTTTATTCGTCATTTTTTGATACTGATAATAATTAGCAAAAATTGTCAATTTTTTAAATTCTTGCTTAATGCTAAATTTTTACAGATGATCCAAAAATTGTTGTAATTGTTAATAGTATTGTCAAATTGTTTACGAAAATGAAACGAAAACATTGATAAAAATTCGTTTAATTGAATCACAAAATTAAATTAATAAATATTTTTATAAATGAAATAAACGTACTTTTAAATAACAACATTAAAATGATGTTGTCATTAAAATTCTTATTATTTAAAATCCATAAAATCCTTAAAATTCTAAAACTTATAAGTATGGTGTAGTTAGAGAAATCGTTTTACTGAAAATTCTTATTTTTTGCGGATTCATACTTGTTAAAGCCTGGTTTAACTGTATCTATTATGCTAACTTTAATTAGAAATAATTAAAGAATTATAAATGATCAGACATAGATTTTTACAGTTTTTTTATCTTAACTGATTCTTGCTTCATAGCTTGTGTCGAATGTTGGAGAATTAAATATTAAAAATTCGTACCATAGAGTATACTCAATTTAAATCTAGAATTAAGTAATGATGTCAAATAATGATTTTAATAATATAATTGCGAAATATGCCAGCTTTACCTCCGAAAATTTGACAGAGTTCATTTGACTCAAAATTTGAGTGGTGACAATCAGAGTTACGTTTACATACGACTTTGGACGAGAAGCATATTACTCACATTCGATGCCCTTTCCATGTCGAATCAAGTAACGATTTTTTGATTTCTTGAATCATATTACGATTTTATTTGTATGATAAAAAGGCACGCACCTGATTGTATTTTAAATTAGTGAATTGCAACTATTTTTTATCGATGCATTTGTTTTTCACATCAATTGGACAACTCAACCAGGTCACTCCTGGGCTAATTCAATCGGGGCGTACAAACGTGTTCAACTACCATTATCGCACTACCAACGATTACACAAGTACTTGTGCCGATATTCTATTCGTTAATTAGAGCGATTAGTTATAATTACTGTTTAGAAAATGATAAATTGACAATATCCAAACTCTTGCTCCACTTCGCAGCTACCGTAGCCGTGGAACCGATTGCCGGATATCGCAAAATCCCGCGACGCCGTGATTGCGCAACAATCGAAACTCGACCACCAGCGAAGTACAATCGAACTGCACCACTGCGCGCAGGATACCACCGGATAATTTATCGTTCAACGAAAAATTCAACGCCCACGGTCAAATGTAGTTTTCGAATGTCATCCGCCTCGGCGTTCACGGAGAAAGCTCCAAAATCTTCCCGAATTCCATCGCCTCGCGGCCCCGTGTCAATAAACCCAGACGACCGGCAGAGCTCGCGGTTTTGCCATTAGTTATAAACAAAATTAAACATCCTCCCCCCCCTCTTATCCCCCCACCCATCGTCCCATTCTCCCTTGAAATAAAAGCGCGCGACCTCCGCGGCCTTGCGCTGCCGCCTCGCGCCCGCCGCTCTCCCATCGACAAACGGCATAACCCACATACGCGCGGCTCTGCTCTCAGCTGAACCGGGGCCTCGAATTTCCGAGAGTGTGGGTTAAATCCTCTTCTGTTTCTCCCTTGCCCGCGTGTCTGTGCTCGTGTGTGCGCGTGCCTTCTTTCTTTCCTCGTTTTTTTTCTTTTTTCTTTTTTTTTTTTTTTTTTGCCCGTTTGAAAATCCGCCGCGAGGGCTTTATCCACCGGCTTTGCGGCGTACGGCACCCCGTAGAGCCGACTAATGAGATCATGCTCGTGTATCGCCAAGAAGGGGTGTCCAGTGCGCGCGCGAGTTCGAGTCGCCGTTTGCCGCGAAAGAAGCGAGCGAGTCGCGTCGCGTTTCTTCGTCGAACGGGGACGCGCGTCGACCTCCCTCCCCCCTCTCTCTCTCTCTGTCCCCCACCCCCTCCCCCTGAATACGCAGACCCACGTCTGGATATTGCGTTAAAAGCGAGATTAGTAGCCGGAGAAGCGAGCCGGTATCCGCGGCAAGCCCCGAAGCGCTCGCTCGGTCGACGCCCGCTGCCGTCGTTCGAATCGGCAGGAAAGACTTGCAACAACTCGCGAGAACGCGGAAATTGGCGGCGAAACAACGACGAAAAAAAAAAAAAGAAAGGAAAAATTCAAAAAGGAAAAATTTCCCTCTCTCCTTCGGCTCGGCCGTCCGCGGCGAGCGCGCCTGAAAGCTCGATGTACGCCGCGGCCGCCGCCGCTCGTCGGTGTCGCCGTCGCCTCAGGGCGTGGTTTGCCCAGCCCTGTGCGAACCACGATAGGCTGATCCGGAGGAGGGCCGTGGCAAACGAGATTACTATGATCCCGAATCCGACAAACTTTAGGAGCGAGGCGGCCGGTCGCCGCGTAGCCTCCTAACCGCGGCTTGCGAATAATCCAATAGATCGCCCTACGCCGCGCCGCCGCCGCCGCCGCCGCCGCCGCGGTCTCCCCGGTGTCGGGCTCGCTTCTCTCGATGCGCGCATCGCGCATTACATCGACTTATACGTAAATACACACATACACATACGCGCGCGCGCACATATATATATATATATATATATATATATATATATATGTATGTATGTATGTATGTATGTATGTAGGTGTATAATGAACATATATATAAACAGGCAGCTCTAGAGCTGCGATTATCCGAGCGAATATTTATATGTGCGGGCGCGCGGCGCGGAGCTTTCGGCCCGCCTTTGCTGTTTAGGTATACATGTATAGATATATGTATAGATAGAGAGAGAGAGACAAAGAAAGAGAGAGAGAGAGAGAGAGAGAGAGAGAGAGAGAGAGAGAGAGAGAGATGTAAGCTAGAAAAAGCGAGAAGACCCGCAAATGCCGGGCGATTAGAGCGCGGAAATCGCTCTAGAGTCCGCTCGCGGATGGATTTGAAATGGATTTTTGGGGATTCGCTGCGTTGGTATTGCTTTCTTCCCCTCTCTATCTCTCGTCGCATCGTCGAGCGCGAGAAAAGGAACGGATTGCGACGAAAGCTCGACGCGGCTCGATGCATAATCAGCAGCTTTTGATGGTTTATAGGATCACGCAAGCCTCGCTTTTATTTACCTCTCGCTCTGGGAAATGGTGAAAAAATATTCACCGAGACTAAAACGACTTCAAATTGCATCTTCATGTCGCGAGATCATTACATTTTCTGATTTACTTCCGTGTTTTTGAAATTTCAAGTACATTTTATTGAGCTTATCTTCTTTGACCGTTTTTTCTTTGATTCGTTTACATTGTTAAAAAATGATTTTATGCAAGAGAAGCCTTTTCTTTTACATCCAATAATAAGATTTCGATTCGCATTGCCATTGGCTATTTAACAAGAGAAATAACAAACTTCATGTTCTACTTCAACCGTTAATTAAATAAATTGTTCGGTTTTTGTTTCATTAAAATAATAGTTTTATTCTAGGAATAGGAACAAATTATAAACTACGTGTTGTTAATTGAAATATCTACGTAATTTGACAACTAAAATATTATAATATTTTAGTATATATATCATATCGATTGAAAATTTATAATGGGAGTTTTTCATAGCATATCAAATCTAACGAATAAATTAATAAATACATTGAAAAATGTATAATTTGCTATCACAGTATAAAGTTAGTCTCACCATTACATTATTTTCACATGGATAAAAGCTATTCACCGAATGAAATTTATCAATTATTCTAAAAACTCATTATTGCTCGAATAGTTAATCGTGTCTTTTTTACTTGTTTATTTATTT
Source organism: Sycobia sp. Sy_11 (assembly GCA_018907035.1). Taxonomy (NCBI): domain Eukaryota; kingdom Metazoa; phylum Arthropoda; class Insecta; order Hymenoptera; family Epichrysomallidae; genus Sycobia; species Sycobia sp. Sy_11. Next base: position 383,828 of record JACCIC010000302.1, read on the forward strand.
ACAACGCTTTACGTAGTGAAATAAAACAAAAATTACAAAAAGAACTGGCTATAATAGCGCTCGGAGTAGCGTACGACTGTTAAGTAGTCACGGGCAGGATTGAGCGGCCGTTAAGTATAGCATGCAGGACGTTTAATCCTACAACGTAAAAAATCCCTCGCACGTTTTTCTCACATTATACCCACTTCGCAGAGAAATCAGTTTCTCACAGCATATATATACATAATATATATATATATATATATATATATATATATATATATATATATATATACTATCGATCGCAATTAAACAGTGATTATACAGCAGCCGCGCAAGGCTAAACGTCAGTTTGTTCTGTCGATCCAGCGATGCTCCCGAGGTCGGGAGGACAAGTGTCGTGTACGATATCGCTCTAAAGTCCCTGTGTATACACACAATCGAATCCAGTCGAAGGGCCGACGGGGTCACTATATCATTATATACACACACCGCACGTACTGCGACGAAATCCGAGACGGTCAGCCGATTCTTTTTTCTCGAGCCTCCCTCCACCGCCCACTTGCCCTGTTCGATAAGTGAGAACACGAATTGATCATTGAATCGAATCGCCAAGACCGCAATCCCGTCCAGAATCTTGCCTGTTTTGCCTAAATAAGCGAGGCGAGGCGAGACGAGGCGAGACGAGACGGGAGAGAGAGAGAGAGAGAGAGACAGACAGACGCAGACACGTGTACGCGAGTCTGGCCGCGATTCCGATGCTTCGGCTATGCAGAAAGGTATATATGTAAATTAGGGTGCAGAGGCCGCATAGACCGCGCGTTCGTGTTTCGCGAAAGAAGAGTAGCGTATAGACTCTCTCTCTCTCTCCCTCTCTCTCGCTCTCCTATTCTGTCTCTTTCATGCTAGGAAGCAAAATGCATTCTCTCTCACTGTCACTCACTCACTCGCTCGCTCACTCACACATACCCGACGGATATTGAGTTGCAGCCACCCTTTACTGGTTCACGTTTCAATCAATGCACGCACCGCTGGACGATAAAGCGTACGTGCGGCTCGGAGAGACTGAGACAGAGAAAGCAAGGGGAGTTTAGAGAATGGGTGAGAGTTATAGTTCGGTTAGTTTTTTGCGCCGGGCGAGCCGCGGTAGAATCCGCTGGCTAATATAGTCGAGAGCGAGACGTTGACAGGCTCGGACGAGCATATCGAGATTCCGCCCGCAGAGGGTGCGTGGGTGCGTGTGTGTGGGTGTGCGTCTGCGCGTATTCGTGCGCGCGCGCGCGCGTCTACATGTTGGAATGCCGAAAGTCCCGGTTGAATAGGCAAGTGTATTGTTTTTCTCCGTGCCTTTTTGTCCCGCGTTCTTTTCCTTCTTCGCGTACCTTTGTTCTCTCGTGCGAATTTCGTATATATGGAACTCGAAAGATTCTGGGTAGTTGTGCAGTGATATCCTGAATGTTTGCCTCAATTTGACTGGTTTGTTGCATTATTACGAACGTTATAGTATATATCGAGCTTGAAAGTGAGAGTTATGCAAAGAATCGGCTGATTGGTTAATAGACATAACAGAGCTTTCTTTCATAAACGCAATGGATTTATCGTTTCAGATTTTTGGAAATAAATGAAGCTTCGAGTATGGCTCATCCGTTATTTAGAGAAATACATTTACTTTTGTGACTCGAGTAACCACGCGTTATACTTGTCGTTGTGACGATCGATTTTTCCAAAAACATAATGAAATGCACACTATTACTTCTATAATTCACACCAATACGAGCATTCCCTTTTTTCATTGAATCGTGCACGTAACACAGATCTCAAATGTAAAAAAGTCCTACTTTTTGAACTACTACTCCAGTTGTTTGTCTAATTTCAATACTATCATGAGTTTTTTTTTAACGAGCCGTTCTAGTGGCGTTTTCATACGCCATTTGTGATGCAACGTGAAACACGTGCCCATCTGGAGTTTAAGGCACTATCGTATATTTACTTTGTCGTTTTCGGTTTGCAATACCATGTCATGTCTACATGACTTCCTCAAATTTTGTAACACCTTTAACAAAACGAAAAGGATCAAAACAGCCAACTTGATTGCTTCATGATAGTTCGTACTTGTACAACTGAGGACATTGAAATTTACATACAGCTTGTCTACGAGAATTCATGATGTAAACACTTACAGATTATTGATGATACGGTGCTAGAGTACATGATTTTGATGCTTACAGAAGACCTACATTCAATCCATTCTATGATAGCTACATTGATCGATTTTATGCTTGTGCACTGTATTCGTATTAGTTTCCATTACGTGTAATTAAAATCCCTTTAATGTCCATGAGAATATCCACGGAATATCTCTTGATCTTTTTCATGATTATAAAAATGGTAATTCATAAGACGTATTTCGCAGATCTCCCTTTTTAATAGACGAGTTGCCGTTTTAATATTCATTACTAAATCTATTTCTCGCTTAATTTTGAGACGGTCCTTTAGATAAAAATCAGCTGAAACTGAAACTGAAATCATTCTATCAATTAACTGAAACTTCCATCAGAAACTGAAATCATTCAGGAAAATACATGCATATTAGTCTGTTTTAGAATTGAACATCAACTTTGTGTTTCTTTATTTTGATGGAATTAGGTTGAATATAATACTTAATTGAATTATCCTTCACCAACAGCTCAAGGATTGCAGTTTTCGTTTTTTGCATCAAAGTCGATCTATTGCGATGTGCTCCCGAGACGTAGAAATTCGTGGAAATTCAAGAACATTTTTAAATTCCTTATTCGATGCGAATTAAAGCTACGATCCATTTTGGGTACTCTATGACAATTACTGAACGCACGTTATTTCACCATATTTTCTATTTTACTTTCAAGTTTTGGATAGCGAGTTTGATTGAGATAGTTTAATGTGTTTTATCATCTCTATTATGTTGCTCATTTGGCAGTTTTAGCACCTGACTTGATTTGTATTTATATTCTTCCAAATATTCATATTTCCAAAGTATTAATTTAAATATCCAACTCTTTTCTTTAGATATCATTTGTGCTTCTCTATATTTATTATTACTCGGTCTATGTAATGTTCGTAAGTACATTATAGGTCGATCTGTAGATATTCTTAACCAAAGATTTCTTTGAATATACCCGAATCCTTATCCATAAAAGAGTCTCGGTTTTGATACTGACCATCGAAAGCCAGCCATCCTTGTGTTGAAAATATTTGCTATAATTTTATTAGACTGTTATTTTTCTATATTCATCGGCTCTGTTTATTGACTTTTTTCTATTCTTCTCATACTCGGCTGCAACAATGAACTGCCGAATAATTTCCACTAAATTAGTTACTTTAATGCTATTAGGTCTGCTGTCCAAAAGTCAAGCAATGGCTTTCCATTGATTCTCTTAAACAGAAAGTAAGCCATTTTGGAGAAAATAAACACTGAATTGGCATCAATACACTAGTTTTTTATTTTGATTACTTTTGAAGCCTTTCCCTGTAAAAGAAATCAATCAAATGATCTAGCCATCAACATTTATCAAGTGGTCACCTAGCATTCGATAGGTCTGTTATTTTTTTCGCAAATTGCATACCACGTCACTCGAACATTTTTAAATCATCTAATTTTCTATTGTTCTCCCATATACTTCTATACATAGTGTATGGCATTAATAAAAGCTTTAAGACAGAAGGTAATAAAAGAAAATAAAAAAAAATCCACAAAAAGAACCGGGAACTGATAGTCGGCTAGCATCGCATCTCTCTCTCTCTCTCTCTCTCTCTCTCTCTCTCTCTATATATATATATATATATATATATATATATATATATATATATATATATGTATACACGAATCAAGCGTAAAGCCCGAGAAACGAACGAAAGCAAAAAAAAGTGAGAAGAAGAAGACGAAGAAAACGAAAAACAAGAAGAAGAAGAAGAAGTAGCAGAAGACGAAAGGGAAAAAAAGAAAAGAAAACAAAAATCGAGTCACTCGCTTCTCGTTTTCTCTCTCTTTCTCTTTCTTTCTCTACGCCGATTGATCGGGTGCGCGCGGCTTGACTCCGTGCGCGCAGCATCGATCGACCCGCGAGCACACACACACATACACACACATACATACACACACACACGTCGCAGGGCCAAGAGGTAGTCTCCTCCTCGCGGATTCTCCTTCTCGGGCGTGCTCGACGCTTCGAGACTTTGAGATAGAGAGGGAAAGAGCGCGGACTACGATGAGTGCGCATGGAAAGGGAGTAAGAGAGCGAGGGAAAGAGAGAGAGAGAGAGAGAGAGAGAGACAGAGAGAAAGGGAAGCTCGGGTCTCGGGGATACAAGCTCCTGGTATGCGCCGGTATCGATTCATTACCATCTGAAGAAGAAGAGTAAGAGGGAGAGAGGGAGAGAGAGAGGGAGAGAGAGAGAGAGACAGAAACTCCGGGGTGCGACTTTGCATCCATTAGGATAATTGCTCCGCCGCGCGTCGAGGCCCTCTTTCTTTCTTTCTGTTTCTCCCGCGCGTCTGCGCCAACAGTCCGAGCGTGGTAGTCGAGAGGAGGAGAGGGGGAGGGAGAGAAGCGCGGGCAAGAGAGAGAGAGAGAGAGAGAGAGAGAGAGAGAGAGGGAAAGAAAGACGGGCCCGGCCGATAATTCCGACCCCTGCAAGCCACCGATTTCTTATAACGCGGGCGCGCTCTTGCTCGCTTTCCTGGAGAATATATATGTACGTGTGTACATATATATATGTATATATATATATATATATATATATATATATATATATACGTAGACCTCGTAATGGGGCAGACCACGCGGGCATCGTGGCAATTTCAACGCCCTCGATCTGCATTCGACGAAGCGCGGGAGCAGGGGTTGGGTGGGAAGGGTCGGCCAGTAGGAACGAGTCGTGCAAGAGGAGAGCTCCTTAGACTGGCGAGAATTAACGCTGCGAGCTATTTCATCGCTCGCACCTATCTTGGATGTGTATTTGGCGATGGGAATAGGAATTTCTATTTAATCCAGAGCAATGCTGTTTCGTTGCAAATGAATTGTTTTTTTTTTTTTTTTTTGCCGTACGATTCCGAGAATTTGGGATATGTTTTGCGTACTTTTAGAGCGAATAAGTTACGATTTTACTAACGATATTATTAAAGTCCAACAGCTTCTTGCAGACTTAGGCCTTGTCAAGAATTTGCTAATGATGTTAAACGCCTCACATGACAAATTCATAAGTGTTTTTAAATTTGGCATAAAGTTGGCCAAGCATGCTTGAACTATTATAAGTGTCTTTGATTAAAGCTTTTGGTAGTTATTTTTAGCAGATTTTTAGAAGTGCTAATTGTTATTCTTGTTGACAAATTCGACAAATTCTTATCAAACTTTGCAAAAAGAATCGCTTCCCCTAGGTGACTTGAGGACAAATATAGTGCTAAAAGGAAAATATGTTTTTGGGCAAGATAAGGATATGATTAAATTAATTATTTCTGAGAATTTGAATCGGTCAAAGGTATTAATTCATTCTGAAAATTTAGGGGATATAGTCGCGAATACTTGAAAAGTTTTAGCAAGAATATTGTAAAATGTATTATACGTAGAATCTTAATTTTCATCTAAGAATTAAAATTGTTAATGAAGATAACTTTTGTAATTCCACGACTTCACGGTTAGAGCATTTTTACCAAAAATTTGAGTCTTGATCCAATATTTTCAATAGAATTGTACTGTTTGATAGACGATTACGATAAGAAAAGAATAAAAAAATCGCTAAGATTAATGAATAATTTTTAACGTTTTGTAAATTACCATGTCCGTGGATATCCTTCGATATTGTAAAGAATCGGATAGATGTCGTTTTAAATGCTTTTGAAGAGGAAAAAAACGTCTAGTAATTCTTATTTAATGCCTCTTTCTCCTTGCGCACGCGCACTAGTTAATATACTTATGGGCGCTACACATTCAGAACTTACTGTCGCGTTTCGCGCGAGAAACTAAAAATCACATTTACAGACAGACAGACACACACAGCTACTCGTCAGATCGCGGCAGATTAAACGTCGAGGCTTTCGTTAATCTCGTTCGCCCCCTCCCCTCTGCTCATCCCCTCGCTCTCTCGCACAAATCGACGATGCCGGGTCGAAACATCGCGCCATACGTCTCACTCGAGCCGGGGAGTACGACGTTATATCTGTATACGTATACCAGTGTATCGACGTCGTTCCCGTATCGGACTCCTGACTCCGTGCTACCCTTCTCCCCTCCCCCTCCACCCCACCAACATCGCCGACATCCGCGCCATTAAGGACCAAAACTGCCAAATCGATTCGCCAGATTATTCTAACCGAGTCCGCGCACCTCCCCGAGCCCCTCACCTTCTATACCGGAGAGGTGCTGACAGGACGCACTCCGCACGGCCTACATATACATATATATATATATATATATATATATATAAATGCGTGTTGCTCGTCTCTACCGTTCAAAGACGCCCTCCTCCTTTTCTTCATTCGCCCCGCGCCCAACGCATCTGTGGATATACATCTATCTCGGATTCGGTAGCAGTTAGTCGGGCGAACGAGGGGGCCACCATTTACAAGCCACGCGCGTCCGCGTCGAGTCTCCGCGAGGCTGCTGTTCCGCCGGCGCTGCCTCCGGCCGACTCGCCATACGCGCACGCATCGCCGCATAGCCATTCTACACGCGCACATGCGCGCGTGCGTGCCCGTATTTATGCGTGCGCCGAGCTGGGTTAAAGAACAATCTCCCTCTGTCTCTCGCCGCGCTCTTTCGCTCCCTCGGTCTTTCGCCGGGGCCTCTCGGGCGCTAAATTAAGTGGCGAGGTAGCCGCCGGAGGAGGAGGCGCAGGAGGAGCAGGCGGCGGGGGAGGGACGTTTCTACTTCCTTTTCGGTTTCCTACATAGGAGATTCCACTCCGACTCCCTTGATTCGCCGTTGGAGCGACACTCTCTCTCTCTCTCTCTCTCTCTCTTTTTCTCGAGACGATTCTCTCGTTTCGGATTAATTGGCGACAGAGTACATTCCGGCCGAACGAGGCGTTTAATGAACCTCTTTACCGATTAATTTGGTGTTTACTTTTAGTTTATATTTATTATATATATATATATATATATATATATATATATATATATATATATATATATATATACTGAGGCTGACGAAGGCTCGATCCCTAGAGCGAAGGACTTTTAATTCGCCGGCCCGAGATCAATTGACGGCCTCGGACGGGTTTTTGTAGTTCATTTTTTTTACTGTTTTCTTAATATAATCTTAAACTAACTTATTAATATTAAACCATCGAAGTGTCCCTAATTGTGATAGAAAATTTGGACTATTTCCAAGGATCTGACTTTGTTCATGGCGAATTGGCCAACCCTATAGTTAATGTACGTGACGATTTATTGACGTCATCTGTGAGGGATTTCTATATTGTATCAGGCAAATTTGATCGAGTGATCACGATATGATAATTAAAAATACACGAAATTATTCGAAGACAATTATACTCTTAAAATTTGAGACCTTACAAGAATACCCGAATGAAAACTCTTGGAGACGATTGTAAAGTCACCGATTGATACCCGTGTACATAGAAACTATGAACTCCAGTTATTGAGCATGGAAATATGATCGTTATGACCTATCGAAATTCTATGCATCCATTTCGAATTGTCTAAAAATGAACACAATTGACAAAAGTAAATGAATATTTTTTAAACTTAGAAAAGTGTTTTCTTGATATACGGTCAATATTATATTAAATTAACCTTAACGTATCATCCTGTTCAAAGTTTTTTTTTTTTTTTAATTATTCACCCACGCAGATATTATGCATATGGTTTAATTTCAGCTAAACGATTTATTCGAAGATGCTACGATCTCTCACGTATACGTTCGAATAAAAAAAGGGTTTCTTACTTGTACACTTTCCTTCCTTCATTACCAGCCATTAACGATTATGTTAATTAATCCCAAATCGTGTCAATTAACTTTCGTCAAACGTACTTGCCGTTTTCGTTACGTACAGTCACACACGCACGCGCGCGATAACGCCTTATATGGCTCCGCGTATCCTTTATACACCATTGATCCCCTCCTCCCCGGATAAGTCTATTATAATTCAACTTTGCCGATCGTAAAAAAAAAAAAAATGGTACCCGAGGGTGTAGGAGGGAAGAAGGGGATGGCGGGCGGACGAGACGATCAGTTCGATCGATAGGTAGTGGAACGAGAAGACACGCGGGAAAGCGAGCGCTGGCCGTCCCACGCGAACGCGCGCGGTTATACGCGCGTTCTCGACGTCTTAATTTCTGGGACATTTGCATAGACGGAGAGAGAGAGGGAGAGAGAGAGAGAGAGAGAGAGGGACAGAGAGGGCCCCGACGTAGAGTATGCCGAGCGCTACCAGAAGTGGGCCTAATTACCGGGCTAATTAATTGGGGGCTTGGGATTCCGAGCTCTCTCTATATCTCGGCCTCGACATCTTTCTGCCCGGGCGTGTGTGCATTGCACGCACGGACCATCGAGCGCTGCGGGACGCAGGATATAGAATTATATACTTAGACATGTATGTATATATATATATATATATATATATATATATATATATATATATACATATACATATACATATATACATATATACATATATACATACATAAACAGGCATCGTGTATACGGCTCTTGGGGCTCGCATTCGAATTAGATTTGAGAAACGGGATGGGGGCGAGGACCCCGAGGGCCCGAGCCTATAAAGCATTCGGAACAAGCGCGTCGGGGATATTGATTCCGAGCGTCCCCGGTGCCCTCTTCCTTTTATTTCTCTCTATATACCTGTGCGTCTCTACTTTTATTTTCCTTGGTATCTGTTTTTTGTTATTTTTCTCCAAACCCTCTCCCACACCCCTGTCCCCGTGCAGGCCCCGAGCGGCGAGGGGCAGCGAAAGGAGGAATGCCGAATTCCCCGGGGCTCGCGGCGGCGCGCGTACGCGCGAAGGTGTGATTTAGCGATGTTTTTGTGTGTGTATCGTATATATATATATATATATATATATATATATATATATATGTGTGTGTGTGTGTCGCATAAAAGAAATGGATTAAGGCATATTTATTTAGTCGACACGAGCAAAACCTATATAGACCTTATATATATATACACATATATATAAGAAACACTACGCTTGTTGGACACTCCGTTGAGGAATTAATTAGATCAGTCCATAAATTATTAAGTATAAAAAAAACTATTTTGAAACTATTAACACCGTCATAATGCATACGTAAAATACAAAGTATAGAATTGACGATAAAGACGTTGATATTGCACGTATTTTATGGCAGCATTTGTCTTTAATAACGTCGAAAAGTGCGTACCTGTTACTATGATAAACGTATGGAAAATAACTTAATTTACCTGAAATATGAACTTTTTATAAAGTTTTTCTTTTCAACTGAACAGTGTTTATTCAAAGAGTACAAAGTTACTTTATAAACGAACGACCAAGAAGATGTTGATAGGTGCAAGTTATTGCGATTCGAATGAATCAATATATTGAATATGTTAATTTGAAAACGAATGACGCGAAACGATGAATATGAAAAATTTGAACTTTTGGCCATTTGTTGAACCTATCGGTATGATGAGAAACGATCCAATTATTTCTAATAATTCATTTACGGATTTAGGACATAAAAGCTTTAATTTATAACTAATGTCAAATCTATTCAAAACTAAAAAAAAGTCTGCAGGGCGAAATACAGACACTCTTTAGTTTTGCGCAGATTTTTTGTGCCGGCGAAAAGTCGCGTTGGCCAAGCGTGTTTCCACATAGCGTTCAGCCGCCGCGATATTAACCATATGTAGAGTTTCCTCAACACGTCAGAATTCTTCTTAAAAATACCCATTGGATTCGACGAAGCGGACTATTAATTCACAATTTTTCACAATTGTAGAGGATTTATCCGGCGACTTATCGGCGAGAACGGGAATTTTTGTAAGAAATCGAAGGAAAAAGAATCTCCCAATTACGGGGAAAAAGGGGGAAACATAGGCATTGTACCCGACGCGTCGCGTATACGAGATCGTCCTTCGCGTCCCCATCGTCAAAAGTGTCACGCCGCACGCGCGTGGACAATCGACAATCGCGACGGCGCGCGGCGCTGCTGTATCTGCGAGATGATCGACAATTATATACGCCACCTTGGGCCGTGCCCTGCCTCTATATGCCCCTTCGTTTTCTCTATCCGTATATACGCACGTCTCCCAGAGAGAGAGAGAGGTAGAGAGAGTGGAGAGAGAGAGAGAGAGAGAGAGTGAAAGAGTTGAGACGGAAGACGGAAGAAGAAGTGAAGAAAAAATATTCGGCATTCTTTATTAAAAGAAAAAACAAAAAACAAAAACAGAGACACAAACCAAAAAGGCCAAGCGACGTAAACGGGCACACCAGGAATGAGCTGGCGCAAGGGGGGCTCGGTTCGATTATTATTGTCAGGTGGGTCGGGGAGGAGGCGGAGGGGGGAATGTAGGGGTGTTTGGAAGCTGCTGGAGAAATCGCGGAATCGCATCTCAGGATCTGAGAGGACCGCTGCTACTGCCGCGAGAAGGACGAGAGAAAGAGAGAGGGGGGAGAGGGGGGGGAGCGGGATCTTATATACCGTGGAATCCGCGCAATTAACCGGGCCTGCACACCGCACACCGGGCCCGTCCCACGCCCGGCTTTGTTTACGGCCTCTTCTTTCACTCTCTCTCTCTCTCTCTCTCTCTCTCGCCAAGGCACACGTAAGTTTCCCCCTCCCCCTGCTCCTCCAACTCGCTCCACCCTCCTCGTGCACCCCGGTTATCCGCTGATCTTTCCACACCCCGTCTCTGCGACCGCCACCCCCGCCCGCGACTTTGCACTTTTCCACCACAGGAGCGTCGCGAAATATACCCGGACCAGTTTTCCACCGACGAGGTACATAAATCTGTCAACCGTAAAGATCAGTGAGCGGGGAGGGGAGTGGGGATGCTCGATGGGGGACGCGCTCGATTCCGGCATACGTATGCGTATCTACGTACTATATGTACGTATGTATGGAGTTATGTATGCACGAGGGCCCGCGGAGGACTAATGAATCGCGCCTTATCCGTCGGCATAATTCTCCCTAAACGCGAGCGACAATTATATATTCCGAGAGAGGACATAGACGGGATGGCAGATTCGGGGAGGGGGGAGGGATGGAGACGGAGGATATGGTTCGACGGGGCTAATAGAAATGCAACGAGGGACATCCTATAAATTTAGCCGGACGCGCGGGCGCACTCGATGAATTTCGAATTCCAAGTATGTATGGGAGATGTAGGGCCGAGGGAGGGAGGGAGAAAGAGAGAGGGAGAGTGAGTGAGGATCTAATCAGTCTTTGGAAACAAGGGTATGTGTATATATATATATATATAAGGAAGGAGAGCGTCCGAGTCGAGGATGAATTAATGAGGCCGAGGGTCCCGAAAGCGAGAGGAGACGAAAAGAAAAAGAGAATAAGAAGCAAAAGGGGTTAGAGGAGGAAAGGGAGCTTTTTTTGAACCGAACTCATTCGATTATCTTTCTCTCTCTCTCTCTCTCTCTCTCTCTCTCTCTCTCTCTCTTAACCACGCCACCTCCTCTGGACTTATGAATTTGACGGCATTATGAGCGCTCCGCGCGTTCGCCAATCCGTATACATCGTACATCGGGAGGTATGGACTAACATAGATATCGGCCGAGGCCGTCTTATTCGACTTGTTCGCGCTTCTGGTCTTTCCAACTGGGTCGCGTTAAGCGTGAACTGGCGACATATTCAAAATCTTAATCGTATTTTTATCTTACTCGTTAAATGCTGAAAATGATCCGTAATCTAATTCCGAATGCATGTCTGTTTTGTCACGACGTAGCGAGGAGACCGCGCAGCAAAGACATTGGTCAATTCTGATAGGTAAGTTTAACGACGATTGTGTTGCGGCACGTTGCCCCGAGTAACAGCGCTTCGGATGAACAACTGCGCGTGATTTTCGGTTTAGTGCTCGTTGTACCGAAACGTGGCGTATTAACTCGCATAATGTGTTTTATGACATAGTGGTAATTGATTGCCTTAATGCTCGTCAGACTTAGGTATATCCCGATAGGCCAGCCCTAGGGGAAGTATAATGCTTTCTTTCGCTTAAATTTTTCTTTATTATTATAAGTCGGTTTGTTCCGCGCGTAGACGAGACACAACTAAGCTCTTTGATAATACCAGAAAATCATAGGCGCAAATAGAACAAATACAAATATTAATAATAGAGAATCGACATATAACAGAAAATATTTGTTTCATTTTTTCGAAAATTCAGTAATAAAAAGCTGTCAGTGGTACGTATCTTTTAATGTAAGCGCATAAAAGTATCTTATTTCTGAAAAATGTACGTCAGAATCGTATTTCCTAATAATTAGAGTCTGAATTATATTACTATACTTCAAGTCCATGGTATTTGTGCTAATCTCCAATAATGAAAAGAGAAACGAATCATTTTTCATATTATATTTTGATAATTTTATATTATTTTCAAGCAGTCCTATATGTACCGAATCATTCAATTACTTGAACATGGAGCTACGAAGTGTCGAATTTTGTACTATATTGAATGGCGTAACTTATCCAAATCGGGTACCACTTTAGATGTGCAGAGATTCGATGTTGGACATCCGACAGACGAATTTCGAATCGTTTTCTTTCGAAGGTAGTCTCGATTTTATTTAACTAATCTCTTATCCAGTTATTTTTTCCGCGAGAACAAATTGAATCTTCAAACCCGAATATAGAGCTAAGCCGACACTAATTCCTTTATTGTTGCGCCTTAAAATAATAAATCAATCTATCAGATCGCAAAGAAGATGAAAAACAGCATTTCGTGTCATTTAAAATATGGAATCGAAATCGCCTCCGTTCCCAAATTTTACTAGGAATCTTGAATGAAAAACTGAGATTCGAATCATTCGAATTAAAAATCGGAGTTATCGAATCTTGTTGGTTAGAAATAGAAGTTGGCATTATCTTCATTCAAAAGCTAATTTGGATTGGGAAGTTCGGAGCACATTATATAGCGATTTTATCGCAATTTTAAGTTATAGCAGTGACATATAATTTACGTATAAGTTACAAGGCACAAGCGTATAAGTCACGTGACAGAGGTAGATAAGTAGGCATTTCATTTACATATCCTAAATACACATTTATGTAATTCGTATTCTCATGAAATTGTTATGGATCAATTATTCACCATTGCGAAACACAGTTGTTTTCTACGCAATACTTTTGCAATAAACGATAATTGTTTTGACTCCGTTCATTAATGCGGTGTAGTTTAAGTTTGTTTTGATAGATACAAATATATAATGACAATATACCAGTTATATATGTCTATGTGCACTTTAGGTACAATTTAAATGAGCCTGGAAACTGGCCCACTGCCAAGAGAGTTATTTTCGATTTGACCTCTCAATATCGATACTCGCAATTCTATGATCATAGCGCCAATTGTGTTTTGAATCTATATCTATACGCATATGCGTATCTACATATGTATCTGTATATATCTTATCTACTACTCTTACTAATTACAAATTTGCAAAAAAAAAACAAAAAAAAATTAACAGAAAAACAGCGATTTGACCTCACTACATAATCATCGCAATGAGGAGAAGGATCGCGCAGCCATGAAGCCGCGATTATAGCGTACACCCCCGCCAACGTGCCATTCCATTCGCGCGCGCTCGCCTCGCTCTTTAGCATATAATCGATTTTCTCCCTTCCTTCCTTCCTTCCATCCTCTCTCTCTCTCTCTCTCACACACACATACAGACACAAACACACACACACACACACACAAACTATCTTTCTTTGTACTCCTTCGCAAGCTCGGGGCGGCGGCTGGCGGGCGGCACCGGATTATACGAGCTGCGCCTCGCAGCGCTAGCGATTGCACGAATTTTCTGGCGAATCCAGAGGAAACGCGCGCGCGCGCACACCTCTACGTATAGTCGCGTGTGTATCTGTATGTATTTGCGGGTGTGCGCGCGTGTGTGTGCGCGCGTGTAGGCGTTCTCCACGCGTCGGCGCCACCCTAAGTGCGCGGGAGAGGCACGCGGGAGATATATAACGAGCTTTTAAACGAGACCCTCGGGATTGAGGTGGTGGTGGTCGGGGAGCACATCGGAGGGGAGGATTTCTCTGACCGATCTCGACCTAATTTCACTGTAATTCGAACGTAGGCTCGAGCTGCGAGGGCCGCGCGCGAATTTCTTCGAGGACGACCAAGCGGGGGAGAGAGAGAGAGAGCGAGAAAGAGAGTGAAGCGTTGGGGGGGGGGGGTCAGAGACAGAGGGCAGCGCCCACTACAATCCGTCGCGCGCTCGCGCTCGAATTACCCTCGAGCTCCCGTTTTCCATCTCGCTTCTACCGGCGATATCTTTCACGAGCCGCGCGCGCACCGTGGCTCATTATGTATTATTAATTCCTCCCTGCCTAGTTTACGTAAGTGCACGCGCGCGCGCGCCTCTCTCCGGCTCTTCTTTCGGGGAATCTATACACTCTGGCGAAGGGCGCGCCTTCGACTCTTGTCCCTTGTTATGCTCGCACCTCCCGCCCGAGGCTGCCTTCTGTTATTTACGCGGAAATACGGCGAAAGCTCGTACGTTGTGTTCCAAAAATTGCGAAAGCTCTTTCCACACACTGGTCCGGCTGAAATTGCAGGTTTTCGCAGTTTTCTCGGGAGGAAATCCTCCTCGATCCAAAATTGACGGTCTTTAAGGATCGGATTTTCGTTGACCATTTACGAAAGAAAATGCGAAAAATTGTTGTACTTTGCTTCGCAGTCAAGAAAAAGAAAGAAAAAAAACCTAGTTTCTGTTATTGATACAAAACAGAGAGCTATACATTTGAATAAAAATAGGATTAGTATAGATTACATTAATAACAACTGTATTTGTACCTACGTCGCATTTCAAAGATTATCATACGAACTTACATGAATGGAACAATGATTTCTTTCCCGTTAAATTATTCTATAATTACAGCAAACGCGATCATTTGTTAAAAACCGACGAGAATTATAACAAAATGATCTTTTACGTGAACGATTTCTTCCAAAATTGATTCTCCGTCCGTTACGCGATCTAGCGTGTCAAACAGGGTTTCGCGACTTTTTGATGTTCGAACCTACTATAGCCGAGACTTATCGAACCGTTCAAACATTAAAGCGGCTTGAGCCGTTCGCGCCGCTCGTGCCGTTCGTACTGATTGAACCGCTTCCAGCAGTTTCCGATGTTGAAACACTTGAGCCATTAGATTTATTCGAACGTTTCGGCTGTTCGAATTCGTCCAACTGATCGTAGGAGAGGTAGGGGTCGGGAATTTTTTTCGCGTTCAAAAAACGCGAACAGGATCCAAGAAAAGTCACAGGTGTAATTCTGAGTTTATTTCGATCATTGCTTACGACATTAAATTTTCTATCATTTCAAATCTTTGAAATTTGCAAAAACCCAATACTGCTTCAAATAAATTAATTATCATAAATACGGCGTATGACAATAAAATAAATTACAGATGTATATTTCTATATATATATATATATATATATATATATATATATATATATATATATATATTTAATAACTAGCGGTTCAACCCTTTTGTAGCATTTCGCCGTGACAATATTAACATATCTCCAGCATCTGTGTTCTCAAGCAGAGACTCCGCCACGTGAAACAGGGAAACTGACATGTCATTTCTAAAGATCGTCTTCTAAGTTGGCGGCGGCGTTATAGTTTATATCGATTCGTCTCGCCTCACGAAGAAAGGCACCCGACACTATGCCGCGCCCAAACGAACGAGATCCGTATGTATTCAGATTCAAAGCGCATAATCGCCCTTCCCATAGAACAATCGGTCAACGGATCCTTAATTCACGTCTCCCTCGCCTCCGATTCGTATGGGCTGCCGTCGGGAGCCGGAGCCCTCCCCTGTATATGTGTATCGAGACTGGGCACGCGGATATTTTCTGTAAAACGGCACTTGTTTTTGTTGCACGTGACAGGTATGCTCACGATTCCATTAGGACTGGTTCTTTTACTGATCCCTGTCTCCCCCCCCCCTCTATCCATCATATATGGACGACGCTTTGATTGACACCGCAGACATCGGCCTTCGACTTGGCAAGCGAGAGCGGCCCGCCTAAAGGTGTGTGTGTGTGTACACATAAATTTACCGCGTGGGCCCATCAGGCATTTATTATCATGATCGTCGTCGCTATGATGCGTTTCGCGCGCGCACGCGCGCATTGATTAATTACGCGCTCGGGGCGCGAAATATATGGAGCCAGATTGACGTACAGTTGCACGTTTAAGATGGGGAAAAGAACCCCGGATTCTATCTCGTAGATCCTCGCAAAAAAAAGTATAATAAAAACTTCCCCAACTAATTTAGCAATTTCATTAGTACGCATATCGCTCTCTGTCTCTTTTCTGCTATCTTACTCGGCTCCTTTTGCTTTACCCTTACTCTATATATATATATATATATATATATATATATATATATATATATATATGTGGCAAGGAGAGCGCGGGATAATAATCCCTCGCTTGGTTCGATTTCTGTATAAAAAAAGACTTCGCGGCTACCGTTCCTCATTAGGCAGAGCCCCGATGTACACCCAGCCCATACCACTGTGTGTGTATGGGTGCGTATATAGGTGATTTTCATCTCGATGCTTCATTCTTTTTTCAACGCCTGTAAAATTCCCCGCCACGTTAAACCGTAGAGAAGGAGGGGGGGTACAGAGAGAGAAGGCGACTCCATTTTTCGCCGTAGAAATAATAAAATAAATAACACCCATTTTATATAGGCAGATGCGGAATGATTTCGATGTTCACGTGCACTTGCTGTATATATATATATACCTACTCGATTTTATCCATCATATGGACGAGGAATGGGGTGAGCGGGGCGCCGGACAAGCGATCTTAACGCCACTGGTTTTAATCGATGCACATTGCGCGATGTGCTTAATTCTTTTTGTATATGTATTTAAAATATATATTTTCACCAAGGCATGCGCTCTCAATTGCACGAGATCTATACACAGACACACGCATATATACACGTATATATATATATATATATATATATATATATATATATATATATATCTACATAGATACATGCATACATACATAAAGTTAAGGGTCAAGGGAGCCGCGATAATTAATTTCCAAGCGAATATAAAGTAGAGCAAACGTCGAGAAATTCTCACATTGAATATTTTTCTCTTTTTTTCATTAAAATTTTAATCTATAGAATTTACACATTTTTTATAGTTAATCGGTTTCTTCTCTATAAAATAAGATTATGCAAGGTTTGATTTAGCATTCTTATTGTTAATTTATTTGAAATGATTTACTTTCGATAAGTCACTTAACGATCAGTTCACAAGAACTTTTTTTTGGCAAAATTTATCCCACCCTGATATTCGTAATCATAGCCTTATCAATAAATGATCGTTTTTTCACGTTCATCGATTGCCTTTAAAAGGGGACCTTTCAAAAGTTCGAACTCATGAGCTACCAAAAATAAAAGATTCCCAAATTTTCAGCGCCAAAATTATTCAAAGTACGTATTCGTCTTTATGATATATATATATATATATATATATATATATATATATATATATATATATATATATATAAATATAGAAAATGTGACCGAACCCTCGTTTTGACGTGTTTTACAGTATATTAACCGCAGAGCTCTCGAATCGGGCGCGCGCAGACGGCGATTGTACATCCACGACCGACACTCAATACACAGATACACACACACAAAGGCGCGCGCGCGCGCGCGCATACATATGAATAGACGCAATAGACAGACGATAAGACACACACAAGCGAGATCTCCGGAGGCTATATCGCGAGGATTATAAGCGGAGCGAATGCGAGTAGCACCGCGTCGACGGCGGTGGTAATATACATATATATATATATATATATATATATATATATATATATATATATATATATATATATATAGGCGAGTCGAAAATCCATATAGGTCTCGGCCTGCGGCACTGGCGCGTGCGCCCTCGAGCTTTCCTCCCTCTATTCTATGTGTGTGTGTGTGTTGTGTGTGTGTGTGTGTGTGTACCAGAGTCTTCGCTCCTTAATACCTTCTTTCTTTCTTCCTTCCTTCCTTCCTTCCTTGCTCAGCGCCCGACACCCCCTATCCTGCTACCGCAGTCCCGCACTCGCTGTGAAATATAACATCGAATAATAGCTCTCTCTCTCTCTCTCTCTCTCTCTCTCTCTTTGCGCGCGCACACGTGTGTGTAAGGACGACTCGACGGGTTGTATACGACAAAGGGGGTATCTCCTTGCTCTGCGCTTCTATTTGCACGTGTGTGTGAGTCTCTCTCTCTCTCTCTCTCTCTCTCTCTCTGTATGTGTGTGTGTGTGTGTGTGTGTGCGTGTGTGTGCTTCTGTTCATCGAGCAGAAAGTACGAGGGGGTTGAAATGACGGAGCTCCCTACAAAATGGCGAACGGGCCTACACGGGGTTATAGTCTCGCGATTAAGTATTCCATTGAGTTTTTTACCGCGTTATGTATATGTATATATATATATATATATATATATATATATATATATATATATATATACGAATGAGGCTTGAAGTAATGCGAATAACACTTTGAACGACGTAATTGTTTTTCTTTTATTTGTTTTTCTTCAAAAAGAGGAATAAAGTTTTATACGATAGAACCCTACGCGTTTACTTTGTCGTAGATTAGGGTCCGTTACTTTTTCATAGATTATGTTTTCGTTGAAAGTCAATATAGAGACTCTGTCAGGAAGGTCAGATTAATGATTTAGGCGGCGGAACATTATTTACCTTCATTTCCATACTTTTCGTAAATTATTTTTACGACAGGTGGTCGAGCTATTTTCACACAAATTATCTCCGTACTATTTCTATCACATCCGTTTGTGGCCTATAATCATAAAGAGTTCAATTGTGTTTTGTTACACGCTTTAGCGGCATAAGTACATTTTCGAAATTTGGCTTGTAGATAGTATTCGCATTGAATTAATCTTCGATACATTCGTTTCTCAACATTCGATCTTAATCACAATTACGCTCGCAATTTGAACTATGCGTGAAATTCGTTATTGGCTTTCGTCGGACCCGTGATTTTCAAGTACTCGAGCGCACTTGCCAATACATCCACATCGGTTAACCATCCTCCTCCTCTTCCTTGACAGTTCACCCGAGGTAAAGCCTAGAACGTACAAGAGACTGAAGCCGTGAAATCGACGAAAAAAATTTTCAGTTTTAACTTTCAGCACAATCAATACTGGCGCAATGAAGCGCGAGGAGGCACGCGTGTATTTATAACTTTTTTTGCACTGCGGGGAGTACAAAGTTTCCACGAGTTCCGCAAGACTACCGCGAGTTATTATGCTATAGCTCGTGTGATATAAAGCTCGATCGCTAGAATAATAAAAAAAAAAACTGTATATTAAATTACCTTATTCGCGCGCATGACGTGCTTATAGCTTATACACGTATATTACCTTAACATGAAGTCATTATCTAATTAATTGGTAGCTTGGACCGTAAGCGATACAGCAAGGAATATCCGAAAATTTTACTGAAACATTTTAAATTAAACTTGTCTAAATTAAAGTTTTACAGTAAAAATACTCAATTAAAAAAGTATTAATGTATTTAATTAAAACACACGGAGTAATTAAAATTTTATATACGCATTTATATATATATATAAGATATAAGATATAAGATATCGTTTAATGCTATCCTCGTAAAAGGTTAATTAATTAAGTGTATATATAAGGATTGTATCGTTGTTTGCACAAACGATCCTCCATAGAGTTTAATGTCCATTATAAGAATTCACCCGAAAACTTACGAGCACTCTATACTATAAATTTCTTCCATTCGAAGAGAAGGGGGTAAAATCATCATTGACGCGTATCCCCCCCTCTCTCACTCTCTCTCTCACTTTCTCTCTCTGTACGGTAGGATTTTATCTACTTCCTGAGTTTTTTTTGAAGAAGGGATACGTGGAAATTGGCGTTCGAATTCGGCACATTCTATACATTTAAAATCTTTATAAGAGAATATATTTCAAGTCTTTCTTCATCCTATTCTTTCTCGATTTACATAGTTCAAAAAATTAAAAAGTCAAAGCTAACGTCGTTAAAAAAATTTCCTATGTAAATATAAATTAATCTATATGAATATATGTATACTTCAAGTCAGATTTTAATTAGTCTAAATGAAACTCATTCAAATCATACAACAAAAAACTTATCTTCCTATTAATAATAGCATTTTTAATTAAGTTTTACATCTTTATCTATGATTGCATATATCATTCTCTCTCTCTCCTATTTCTTGGAGTATTTTCTTTTTCGATGCGATATGAAGAAATATGCTAATAGTTTCCATGCGATAATAGAAAATGTTTTATTCTTGGATGGCAAGTTTATACAAATCTATACCTATAAACTATAGTTTATATAAAGCTATACCGTCATTCTTTAAAGTGGGCTATAATTTTTATCCAGAGGTTTATATATTATATATATATATATATATATATATATATATATATAAATATGTGTGCAATAAAACATATCTCGAATATACGCCACGTTTGAAACCCACGACGAAAGGAATAAATAGGGTTGGGAATCAGGGAAGGGAGTGGGGGTGAAAAGAGGAAATAAACTCCTCTCCGAGAGAGATAGATAACCGCGATCACCCCCTGCGTCTGTTCTCTATCTCACCCATATAGCACACGCGCGTCTGTGCATGTGTGTATATGTTCTCCCTAATAATCCTCCAATCCACCCCCTCCACCATCCGTTGTTCCTCCTTCGGCGCCACCAGGCCTCCTCGGCCTGATGATTCAGAGCTTCACGGCCACCCGGGCTTCACGCTCGACGGCGCTGATAGGTATCGCCCAGACGGGGTAGTAAGATAGAAAGAGATAGAGACATAGGCGTACATATTATACGCGCAGCGGAGATATCACCTGGCTGTTCCGAGTTCCCTTTATTATTATTATTATTATTATTATTGTTGTTGTTGTTGTTGTTGTTGTTGTTGTTGTTGTTGTTGTTGTTGTTGTTGTTGTTGTTGTTGTTGTTATGTGTGTATATATATATACCATCTTGTACTCTGCACGATCTGCCTCCCACGCGTAGGCCTTATTTTTCGGAAAAGTCAGACGAGTGATTGGTGTATGATACGCAACGCCCCATCTGTGTAGGTGTATGTCTGCACGCGTTTAAGGGAGATCCATTATATGATCCCTATGTCTAGCACACACATACATATATATATTACCTGTCAACGGACGAAATAATCGACTGAACCGGTGTGTTATACATTATTATCCGGCTGCGTATATTCATTCGTCCGATTGGGAGGGAAACTGCGCTCACGGGTGGTGGAAGGGGGCAGCTCTCGATATCCGAACGGGAATAATTCTCTCCAGACGTGCCGGCCATTTTTCACGTGGGTACATATATATATGTCTCAAGGGGTGGGGCTGACTGCTCTATATAAATTAATCAGAATTGCGCACCCTTGTATATAACCATATAATTATGATTAGGTGAGTGTTGGCCAACCAATGAGCTCCCGCCCTCCTTTTCTATCTATCTCTCTCTCTCTCTCTCTCTCTCTCTCCCTCTCTCTCCGTCCTCGTTCTCGACTTTTGGCTCATATCCGAGGTCCTCGGCGTCAAGAAGGATATACCATCCATCAAGATTAATGAATGCGCGCCTTTTCAAGTCCGGCCGTACAATGCCCGTTCGTACAAGGACGTAGTTACAGAACAATAACTACATAACTTGAACATTAGATGTGTTTTTGTGAATATATATTCATATATCTCTTTGATCGAGCTAATTTATTGTGATACGCGCGTAGACTGTACTAGATGTTTATTTTTGTTTTAAATTTTCCGATAGCATGTTTTCTTTTGTTTTTTTTTTTAATCTCGAAACGCGATAATGTGCCGAAATAATTGCCAACGAGGAGACGATCGCGAATTTGTTTTTAATTGGTCGATGGTGTTTCCTTCGGCCACCTTTGAAATGTGCCGGGAGATTTCCCCGACGGATCTAAATTTTACATCAAACGCCAAAAGTAATATGGACGTAAATAATCGCAATGTTTATTCGATTATAGCGAGCAATAATTTTATTTTTCATATATTTTTGATTCACTCGCCTCATCTTCCAAATATTCAATATCGTGCTCCTCGGCCAATAGTTATGAGCAAGCGATTTAGCCCTGCTTGACCGAGATAATTATGATTATTTTCCAAATGAGCCCGATCATGATTTACAAGATAAGAGACTCGTTAGCAGGACTTTCATACATAGATATTAGTAAAAACTTCCTACACTGAAATTGGAGGTAAAGTACAATCGATGAAATTTTGTAATGATAATCCTCATAGTTTTGCCGTTGAATCTGAGGAATGACATTTTACTAGTCCTAATGATTAAGGTCTCGGCATTCATGTGGCTCGCGTTAGACATGACTTATCGCGCGTAAACCGGCTTAAATCAGAGTTTCGTATCTGACGAGGTCAGTTCCTCGTGAGATACGAAACTCGTGGTGATACTGCGAATGGGTCAAGAAATCAGATTGCCATTTAAAGTGGGCTCAATGTAAGACAATATCGGGCAGTGCATATGCACTGGAATCTGAATAATCCGAAAGACCAGTACTTTGCACAGAATTCACTATCGAAAGACCATAGACTGCAATCACGTGTACTTAATTCATAAAAAAAAAAAACAATCTTTCATTAACCAATTACATAAGCGACGAGTTAACTCATAAAGAGCATTAAAATATTATAATTTCCAGGCCTCCATAGATAATATAACAAAATAATAATCGTAACTTATAATACGTTTGCTAAATTTCATATTATTAAAAGAGAATGGTTTTCTTTAATCATATAAGTATAAAGTTCAAGGATGAAATGCGTAACTTTTGTCTTCTCAATTATTTACATAAAATAAAAATCATAATTTGATATACCTACGTGGATACGATATATATAGCTACTAGTTGATAAATTTACCTTATACCTCAGCTATATTTCAGCCTTCTACGATGTATAGTATGTTCCATATACCGCATAATCTACTACATCCATAAAATTCTATCTATTCTTCAGTTTGTCCTCTAACTGTATATAGTCCGGGCATGTCGTATAGAATAAATTGAACAATTTAATTAAGAGCTAGGGCAATTAAGCGATTACCTTTACGGGATTCGAACTTACATACTCGCTTACATACGTACGCATATAGCGTATGCACGTTCGCCTTATTACACGACCATAATGACCATCGAATACACCGCTGTCGCGGTATTATAACGCTAAGCGTCGATGGAATTGCCATCGGTGAACGCGAGCGGAGTGAAAACTGACCCCCTTCCCCTCCCTGCAGAACACCGCCAATGTCTGCATCGCAAGATGTGACCGGATAGGAGGCATACATGGACTACATACACCATACATAGATACGTACAGGCACTTACACACATACACTCGTGTAATATACACGTGTAAAAATTGCCGACTTTAATTAAAATGCTCATATATATATATATATATATATATATATATATATATATATATATATATATATACACATATATATAGGAGGGAGGTTAGAAAGCATGATGAATGGAGTCGCAAGGATCCTTACGGGAGAACTCTATTAATTATTAGATGACACAAAATCCATTAACTGCGGTATATTATATATATATACTTCACCTACCTGCGGAAAAAACATCGCGCACGCTCGCGCAAAAGGAAGCTAATTACAGACGCGTTTTTTGGGGATGCAAAGCGCGGCTGGACGGGCCGAAGGAGGAAAACGAACTACGGTGAAATGAGAGATCGAGCGAGCGAAAGCAGGCAGAATGAAGAGGGAGAGAGAGTGAGAGAGAGAGAGTGGGAGTATGAGTGAGAGAGAAGAGCAAAATTTGTAAGCTCGTTTTTATACACACTTATATACATATATAAATGTATATTCTTATCCCGTTTGCAGCCTGAAGCCGCCGCAGAAGGAGGGGGTGACCAAGTCGAATCCCAGCAAGAGGCACAGGGAGCGGCTCAACGCCGAGCTCGACACCCTCGCCTCACTTCTGCCCTTCGAGCAGAACATCCTGAGCAAGCTGGACAGGCTCAGCATACTGAGGCTCAGCGTCAGCTATCTCCGCACCAAAAGTTACTTCCAAGGTAAGAATGTGTGGGCCGACGCGACGTCCCCTGTTTTATCGATCTCGTCCCTGTGCATTCAGGAAATCCCAAATATGATTGTTCGCGCTATGGCGGATCGGCGATAAGCTAGCTGATGTCGAATGGAAACGGTTCTGTGGATTTTGGAAAGTTGCAAGTAGCTTTTGCCTTGCGTCCCAATGCTCGTTGGCCAATTTGGCAAAAGTTCATACCGCTCACGCGATCGTGGCAGATGCGGATGGAGAAGGCGGCCGGAGACCTTGAATGTAATCGGAAGGATCATGTGAGGAGTCTAAGTAGTTTTTTACAAATATCTTTATCTTAGGTACGCAGATTGTGGTTTTGTGCATTAACCACACAATTACGATTGCGCTCGTAAAATGAACTTAGCGCAAACAACTAGGCCTTGATCTGACGCAGTCTACTGGCCTCTCCCGTTTTTCCTCGGATATAAGTTTCCGCTCGCCTTGTCCATTTCCATGCTCCCCCCTCCCCTATGACGCAAAGATTATTTGTAACTTTCTTAAACCCATGTAACACCTCTGTATCAGATTTCTCCTGCTTAATACCGATTCGCTATAGCCGGAACAATTATATCTGGAATGCCCTGCTGTATATGTTCACTCGTGTGTTTTATATCGATGTAACGGAATATTCGGAATCGGCGTGGAAAAGCGTAACACGAGCCACATGCCTGTGATGTATAACGAAACGAAAAGTACAGAGCAATTTCATTCAAATATTTATAACTTACTCTCAATACTAATCGATTGACATATATATATAAGAATCCCTTTCTGTATTCTATCGATATCACTTACTATCCGCGTTTTTTCTTAATGCTTTGAAAATAAAATGTTAAAAGTTTCAGAACTAAATTTGTGCGTCTGTGCGTGTGGAACGTATCTTATAGTGTTGGATAGAAAAAAATATCAAATTCGGCCACATGGCTAAGACTTGTTAACTCTCCAATGTTAAAATCGGAACGTTTTATAAATCTTAGCTGGAACTGTTTTGAGAAATGTACCGGCTCGTGACACTCGCCGCCCAATTACAATTTTTAATCTCGATTTTTTTACGCGCAACAACGAAGTGTCAATGTATGCGGCCATAAGGCAAATAAGGCGACCGAGAATGCGAATGAGAGAGGCATTTGATAAGTACATTATGTATTGTAATAAACATTGCAATGCATGCATTATTCATATTCCACGGGAGGACAGATCCAAAAATCCATTTCCCGTACTTATTGTGACGGTCATTTTACACGCGCACTCGTGCGATCTTGGAGTTCTCGCCCAACAAGATTGAGGACTCTCGTTTTTTATTAAATTTTAAACATACATTTAAACTATATTCTTCGCGAGAAATTTTCATCGATTAATTCATCAGGTATGATTGCACAATTGATTTAATTCGTGGTAATACAGTTGATCCGGATTTGACAAAACCGACCATAATGCCTATTACGTACCCTCGCGATGCTCGCCGTCAATTTCTATTATTCGAATATTTCGCTTTCGCTCGCTTCATCGATAATTTATGAGGACTTGTAAATTATCACTTACAGACTTTCATGCCAGTGATAATTTACAAGCAATCATACAAAAAGTTCGAAGGTTGGAACGGTAAATTCTTCAGCTTGAAATTATGACTTGTGTTTCTGATGGATAAGCAGAGACACGACTGCATATCGTCTAGGAAGACGGAATTTATGTATAATGCAGGTCTCCATAAATAAAAACTATTTAAATTTATTATATACGCGTATTCTAATATTTTAATTTATTATAGATATTATAAAATAGTCAGATTCAATTATAATTCTCTTTTCATATTAGTCGACTATCGCCGCCGGTATTTCACGCCCACGACTAGGCTGTGACTTCCTATAGATCGATATAAAAGTATCCATCATCATTTATTAAACATGATATTCACAATTCCGCAATATATATATATATATATATATATATATATATATATATATATATAGACACATAATAGACACATCCCAACGGCTTCTGCACAAAACATTCTAATCTATATAATATATCTTTATCCGACAGAAGCTCCTTGCCCTATCGACGTGTCTATATATATATATATATATATATATATATATATATATATATAAAATCATCTGATAAGCACACCCCTAGGTCCTATACTCCGTTGAAGGCAAAGAGAAGAGTAGTAAGTGATCGGATAGCCCACGAGGAGTTCCATCGATATAATGGACTTGAGACTGATCGTCACCTATCGATCACAATATCTCATTGCTCAATTATAAACCGCGCAATATCATGTACATTATCAATACATCAAGTATTATAGTAACGCATGATTATGTCCACTTACAATCCTAGAGTATGATTATATCCACTATAACATCGAGTTTGTATCGGCACATCCCATTAAGTGGTAAATGCCATGATTATTATTTCTATTTTGATCGCTTTTAGTGGAATAAGATCCAGTTTTCAGGTCTATTGGTAATGTAGTTCATTAAAAAATAACTTCGGGCGAAATATTAAGCTATTTTCTTTGATTTCCAGGCTTCGGCGAAATGATATCTTATTTATTGATGAAATATGACGGTGAATGCGATGGCCACCAGTTATATGATAAATTTTTTTTAATGCTCTATTATCAACTGTATGGATTTAGGCAGGCTGTTCGGGATTTTCTTTCGAAGACTCTGATTTTTTTCCATCAGTAATTCTGAGATATTATTATATCTAGATTGGATAACCGTATGCAAAGATGGGTCTTAGTCTTAATAATGACTGGCTATAGAAAATTAGGATTCTACTATGAAGCTAGTCAATAGATAAAACTATTTTTTCATTTCCTAAAATGCGTTTTTCGCTTTAATTACCGAAACACTTAGTTTAAGTCAAAGAAGTATGGTCTCGCATTTTTAAACACTGATTTTCAGTTGCCAAGTATTGTAGTAATTGTTTACATTTTTGGAGAGTTCCTGAAGCTTCGATTCAATTTATATATAATTGTATAGTTACATACGTGCGGTAAGACGTATGTGGATGTCCGGAGGATCAGTTCTTGGACGAAGGGATGGGCGCCGTATACACCTATATGTGTATACGGAGCCGCAGCAACACGCGAGCCTCTCGTTATACCAGCTTTCGACCACATATACGTGTATACGTGTATATAGATACATTCACCCCGCACGAGGTCTATATTCGCGCGTTTCCCGAAGAAAATCGCCATCGATATTAGGAGCCTCCTTAGATTCCTCGAAATGAGCTCGTATACAACGCCCTGGATCCTCTCTTTCTCACCTCCACGCCATACGTCCTCTCCTCCGTCGGGCACGGGGTGGGTGTACGGGCAGGCGGAGGGGGGAGGGGGTGAGTCATGGCTTGGGAGTACTCGCTACCGCTCGCTGACTGCCGCTTCTGCTCCTGCCGAGCGTCGGTGTACGGGACTATCGGGCATCTCGCGCAGTATATCACGCCTTTTCTTCTTCTTCTTCTTCTTCTTCTTCTTCTTCTTCTTCTTCTTCTACTTGTTCTCCTCGTTCTCCGGGCGCTTCCCTTATACACCGGGCCGGACGCCTCCTTCTTTCGGTTCTCGCCTCTCGCGCCCGATGACGGCGCGCTCGCGCTCGCGCTCGTGTACATTATACATGCGAGCATGTACATATATACGTACACAAGACTGGGACAAGAGTGAGAATCAGCGAGAGGGCGCGAGAGGGAGAGAGAGAGAGAGAGAGGCGCGCGACCGCGACAGGACCCCGGGCCCGCATTGTTCACACCGCTTTAATAGGTATTCATTGTCGGTCCGGGGGATCTTCCGCGCCGCGCCGCTGCAATACCGTATAGGCAATGCGCTGCCGGGGCGGTACACACTCCGGCGCTCGATGCCCGATATCCTCGCTTCTTCCTCTCGCTACGGGATGGGCGACGAAGTGGGGGGCGGGGGGTTTACGCGATGAGGATTGGGTGTTGGAGGGGGAGGGGGAGAACGAGCGAGAGCCACCTTTCACCTTCGCCACGTTCTACACGACGCGGGCGCTCGCTACGCCGTTATTAGGAAAGGGCTCTCTCTCTCTCTCTCTCTCTCTTGGACATGAAGTTTCTCTCTTTCCTCTCCGACTCCCGCCTCTTCTTTTTCTCTCTCCCGCTCTCCCCCCTCTCGCGTCCTCACTGGCTTCCCGATTAATTAGAGCCCCGGGGAGGTGGGCGACGCGCTGATTTTCCCCGCCACTGCGCGGAATAATAGGCCTTATATAGCCGAGAACTCGTATACCCCGATAGAGGATCTTGGCTCTCTACCCCGGTTACTGCTGCTGCTGCTGCTGCTGCTGCTGCTGCCTCCAGCGAGAAAACGATGGGACGACGTTAAAGCGAGGCCACTTTTTGCACGGACGATCGGTCCGGCATGGCAATTAAACCTTTCCGCATGTATGTATATAGTAAGCGTTTGCGCGCTTACCTAAACCATATATATATATATATATATATATATATATATATATATATATTGCCATGCCAGTTTGATAAGTGCCGTCTCGCTTTCGGAATTTTACTTTACTCTTTTGTACTATTGTGGCATCGATAAAGATTAACGTAAAATTTTGACAGATCTGTTAGACATCTTTTTAGTCTGGATAATTATGCAGTGCAGGTAAAATCTCCTCAATTTACGCATAAAATAAGGGAGAACAATGAATTTTGTATGCAGCATCATTTTTTAAACAATGGAAAAACGAGAATTGCTCTAATCGAGGCGGGGTTTAACAAATACTGTGGGGAGCGGATGAATGAGCAC
Source organism: Sycobia sp. Sy_11 (assembly GCA_018907035.1). Classification (NCBI taxonomy): domain Eukaryota; kingdom Metazoa; phylum Arthropoda; class Insecta; order Hymenoptera; family Epichrysomallidae; genus Sycobia; species Sycobia sp. Sy_11. Next base: position 412,989 of record JACCIC010000302.1, read on the forward strand.
AGCGTCAAAGCCAATGGTTCAAAAACGGTCGTTATGTAGAACTTACGTATTGTCGTCATATACTAATACGCGAGGCGCGCGACGTCCGGAACGGCCCAGATGAATCGTTGAGCCATGCATTGCTAACAATGATGAGACGATCTTCTCGGATTGTTTCGAAGTCGAAATAATCGCCACTGCAACGCAGAAGACAGTGTCGCTCATTTACGAGTTTTAGTTACCATCGTATGGCCAAACTCTCATTAATTGGCCTACAAACTGCTGACTCTCCCACAGCGTATTTTCAAGATTCCCGGACCATATTACGAAAATTTTCTCGTTTCCAAATCCTGAAGTATAAGATGTATGTTACAAGAGACACAGGTCGAACGATGTGGTTCTTTCTGAAGGAATTAAGGATTGCGTTAAGAATCGTACAGAAATGTTATCTTTAGAGCGACTAAAGTAATTGCCGATGCGTCGAATTGAAAATACTGAGCTACGAGGAAATCGCGTATTTGCGGAAAAGTAAATTTTACGAATAACAAAAATGCTTCCTCAAAAGTCACGGGCATATCGAACAATTCTCGTGCTCCGTGGGGAGAGCAAGTAAGAAAAGAAAAGTAATCGAGAGCTGTGCGGCCGGGTTTCACGAGGCAGAACCTATGTAATACTAGAATTATCATGGATACAGATAAAACTTTGACAATATGGACAATTTTGTATTAACTCGTTTATACAGATTCTTTCAGATCTTGCGGGAAAATTTCTCGTACCGAACCAGCTCAACTAATCGTTATGTTATATATATATTTACGATCTTATAGAACATACACATAAACGTCCAGGTTTGTCCAGCAATTAATATTATCGCTCTACATTTTCGTCTGTGTCTTTATCTATAATATGCAAAGCGGATATTAATTTTTTTTTTATTCGCGTTTAATTTTTTTATCTCCCACCAATGGCTCGTAATAAAGAGTGTTATCGGGGCGAACTTATAAATGATTTCGCTCTATGTTATATGCGCAATAGGCGATATCCGGCGATTATATTTCTGATGCGGAGAGCAAAAGAGAAACGATTATATCGATGGGAATGATTGAAAGTAGAGTTAAATAGAACTCGATAAACACTTACATATTTAAACGCTACAGTATAGTAAGTATAGTGTAAAGATTCTAGTTCTAAAATAAAAGTTCTAAAAATAACGACGCAAAAAATTGAATAATATTGAATTATATAACTATTTTATTGTAATATGTATATATTTATATTTGTTTGTAATATAAATATTTACAATATAAATTTATTATATTAATTTATGTGTGTGTGTGTGTGTGTGTGTTATTATTAAATTATCAAATTATTATTATACTCGAGAAGAAGTAATCGTCCATAAAGAACTGAGCTTTTTATCAAATTAATTTTTATATAATAGCTTGTGAAGAATGATGAAAAATCGATTAACAATTTTTTTTTTATTTTGCATATTTAGTTGTAATTCATTTTTGCTAAAGCGAAAAACGTAAGCCTAAAAATTTGAATCTCTCCTGAGCGTCGCCACGACGACGTCAATGGATGAGAAAATAGTCGAATGCATTTAAACGTAAAAGCATGCGGTCTGACACGCAACGCTGTAGCTTCATACACCTCGAACCTCCGATTTTCCTAATGGGGCTGCGCGTGCTTCCGTTCCACTGTTCCATACCGATAAATCGACGCTTGTGCCTCACGATGATTTGAAATTGTCGTAATCCTCAGAAAATTCATGACGAAAAACACATCCAACTGCTCAGTAGTCCATTCGCGGCATTACTGCCAGCAGCAGATATTCAAATTCAGAATTAGATTTGACGGCAATTTTCAGTCATTGATAGTTCTCTAATGAATTAATTAAAAAAAAAATAATTTCTCTTACGCGTGAACGATTATCATTCTTAGTCTGGTTATTACCAATGCACAATCATCTATATAATCTCTCCGCCGCCCGAACTCGATTACATAATGAATCCGATCTCGTACGCCCGTGATCTCGATCTCTCGGGCAACGGGCCGTCCTCGTATAAGGCTGTATACACGCGCCTTGCGCGTTACACATACATGCGTATAGCGTATTATATATATATATATATATATATATATATATATATATAAAAGTGTGTGTGTGGTCATTTGCATCGCGCGTCTCTTGCCCGATAAAGTCCGCGCGACCGACCGCGCACCTGGCTCGCTCAATCACGAAATTATTACGGACGGCACACCTGACCCCGGTTATATAGTATAAGTACTCTCTCGCGTTCGCATCTCCGCGTCGTCGACTAATTCTATTTCCTGTTCATTCTTTATTACTTTTCTTGTTGTTGTTGTTTTTTTTCCTTTTTGCTGAACAAATAAATGCGGGAGGAACGGGAGGCGAGCGATTATACGAGGACGCGCGTACGCGTCCATATATATATATATATATATATATATATATATATATATATATATATATATATGAGTTTGAGAAGAGCAATTAGTCCCCCCTCTCCCAGCCGCTCAGAGTGTCTATACAGGCTTCGATTCTAATTCCATTCTCCATCTGCTAACGCTACACATCGGTATGTATATATATGTATACATATGTATATATATGTATATCTATCTATAGATACGCATATGTACATAGATCATCGGCAGCGCGGTGCCGATTGGCGGTGCCCCCCTGCACCGCTCTGCCTCTCGCTCTCGTTAATCATTGCGGCGCGGGCAGGGCTCGAGTAAGACCGATTCGCGCTTATGCAGTCCGGTAAAATTGAATCGAATCCGGCGCGCGTTAAGAATTAGTCTCGGTCTACTGGTTGGCTCTCTTTCGTTCGTATGGATGAAGGAGAGCATTAGAATACTCTCGGCTAATTATTAACGACATAATCCAGCATTTTCTTCGTCGTCGATGCACAAACACGTCTATAACGAATTCGAACGTTATTCTCGTAATTTGTAATGAATATGATGCATGTATAACCTATACATATTGGTTTTATAGTTTTTTCAAATAATTAATTAAAAATTTCGAATTTCAAAGTCTTTTCTCTAACTCTCTAACTAACCAAACCTGTGAGTTTCACATAAAGCAAATATCCTTACAATACCGTGTAAAAAAGTATAGAAAGTAATTGATGTAAGGTCGTTAGCTTTGCTTTTATATTGTCTGGTTTAGCGTAAAAAAACTGCAAAAAGAAGCTTCTTTATAGAATTATTATGAATCAAAGAAGCAAAATACTTGTAATGATCTTGACAATCGCATTTTCAATTATATACATACATATATATATATATATATATATATATATATATATATATATATATATATATTTGAACTGATTGTCTTGAAACTTATTTATAATACTTGTGCCACTTGTATTAGTATCGTAAATGAATTTTCTAATACGATTTTGAAAATCATCAGCTGATTATATTTGTACTGCGATCGTTTGTGTGGTAAGTTTCCAATATTATTCGAATTGTGCCATTTTTTATTCGATTTTTTAATTCATATATAAATTTTTTTTTGCAGAATTAAAAAATTTCTATTAGAATAAATTCTTTACCATCTATCGGATATCGGCACTGTTCTACGTATCAGCACTAAAACAATTCTATATCGAGCGCACAATCTATATCGTATAAAGTTGCATCATCACGCCGTGTGCCATATCATACGCAATTTATCTTTTCTTGAAAAATGCGTCATTTTTATGAAGATGGGAAAAAAATTTACTTCCACCGGTTTGTCAGTTGTTTTATCTCTCTCTCTCTCTCTCTCTCTCTCTCGGGCGAAAATTAATTAAACCTGCCGATATACTTCTCATTATATATGATCATCCGCATATATTAAACGCCCTAAACGACACACACCTTGTCAAATAATGAGCTCTTAAAATTGCCGGGAGGTGCGCATATTGCACGCATCTACGCAATGTCGCGCAACGTTCGCCCGATGATCCTCCAAAGAGTCCGAGGCGAGGGCGCATCGCGCTCGCGCGGATCGTGTAAACGCGCGCCCGCGAAAGACGAGCCGATATTTCTGTCCGAGCGCGTGTTGCGGGCCTTAACTTTGCGCCCCGGCCGCGGGCTCGGGCCGCTCCCGTCGTCGGCGCGGCGCGCCACGGCCCCTCCTCGGCCTGCGACGCGCGAAGGCATAAAGCGCGCCCGGGCCCGCGCGCGACTCCCGGCCCCAGCTGCCGCGCGCACAGCTGATTGAGAGACGCGGGCCGCGGTTACCGCCCCGTTACACGTAGCTGCGCAATTAGCGCTCGCTCTCTCTCTCTCTCTCTCTCCCTCTCTGTCTTGACCCCCCGCTCCTCCCTGGCCCAGCCCGCCCTCGCCCTTCGGCGCTCCCCTCGCTCGTTATTAAAGTTGTAACTATATAGAAGCGCGCGCGTGCGGGGATATGGTTTCTTTGGACACCTTTCGGCGGGCGCGAGCGCTTTTATTGCCGGTTTATATGGACCTGTTATATAAACATATAAATGAGCCGCCAATAAAGAGTGCAAATAGAGCCTCGCGAATAAGGTGCAAGCTGGGGTGCAAGGTTTATTAAAGTCCCAATCAATGGATACATCGTGGTTGCATTACAAAAAAAAAAAAGTAAAAACAAAGAAATAAGAAGGAAATATACGAGTATGTATTAGGGAGGGGGGGAGGAATATATCGCGCGCAAGATGGCTGTTTTTATTACTTTACTCGAATATAGGAAGTGTAATTAAGCGGTCGTCAGAGTTTGAAAAAAAAACAACAAAAAATACGGCTTTTGGAATAACAAAAGATGCGTATGTATGTTATTTTTCCGCAAGAAGAGAACTCTACACTTTAGTTCCGAATTTGGTACAAATCGAGTGCTGTATAACTTTAATTATAATTTGCAAAACGAGCACTGTAAAGTCTCAAGATATGAGATTCTGTTCTTCTCAGGATACGATTTTTCCTTAATTGCCAACAAGTAGTTCCATCTTATTCAATATATCAAAAATTGGCATTTTTCTAAAGCACGCGACACATATCATTGCCATTGCTTATACGTATGCTGAATTGGATAATTTTTTTTTTTATTTTTTTTTAATATAAAACACAGAATGCAAAACGCCAAATCCTAGCGCCTAGGGCTATTGCGCGATAAACTTGAAGTAGGGCTGAATGTTAAATTTCTGAAATTAAAGACTTTCCAATAAAAGGATTCACAACGAATTCTGGTGGTAATTTGTGCACTTACGTTTATGGGGCTGCTCATTGCGAATACAGTAGCGATAAAGAAGTGTATCAAAACAGCATTTACGCGCAACGATCAAAAACAGTTCTGGTGAACCTATACATATCCGAAGTTGTCTAAATATATATACAGTTATTTTTGCCCTCTTAATTTGCGATGTATATTAAATAACCTGCTTATTATCGATGTTATACTTGTTTTCCATTCAACGCCAATTCAGCTACCGTGTCCTATTATAAATGAATATAGTTCTTCTGCTTCTCTCATTCTTCCATTTCATCTATTCGTTCGATCTAGACCTTGGCGACGGTCGGACAGTATACGAGCGCTAGATAATGATATCTCTGTTTTATAGAATGCCGTGGTACCCAAAGGAACATTGATCATGAGACGTATGTTACGACATTATAAAAACTAATCAATATTTTTATCGCCCTTACAGTCTTACGAAAATTAATATAATTTATAAAAAGAACGTTTCACCCAGTAGATGCATAGATTTGGTAAAATTGGTAATAGAGGCATTCGAATTTACTTCTACTAACATTAATATACTGTTTTATCTTTTAGTAATGGCTTTTATACTTCAGATTCTACGAGGGTGATTCTAAGCAAGGCTAGTTCGACTATCATTACAGAATTATAATTATATTGTTTTATAAAAGTTGTAAGAGAAATAAAAATATCGGTTAAAACAGTTGAAATCAGTCGAAATGAGTGCAATTTTCATCATTTATTATTATCAAAGTAATTGTCTTCCAGAATTCGAATATTCAAGTCATCCGAAACGTATAGATACCTCTTACTTGATCAGTGGACTCAATTGTCAAATCGGGCTACATGGTGAGCAATTGTACAACATACGATTGAAATGAAAGTGAACCAGGTATAATGAACCCAAATTCAGGGAAAAAGACTCGATATTGCAACAATCTTTGGTGGCTCAACTTCAAGCCACGTTTAATTTCCTTTCCTATCAATTTCATTCCTTGGTGCATTAAAGCACCTCCGAACGATAAAATCTTCTTTTTCTATTATTATCATATGGGATCTGTAAATAGTTATTATACACTTCTCTGATTGTTGACGGTTTCGACGCGAGAAGCTAATTTCTTTTTTATTCTTCTTTCTCTACTATAAAATAAGCATTTTTTTTCAACAAAACAAAGAATAAAATTTCTTAAAAAACAATAAAATCCATGAAAACACATGCATTTTTTTAACGTCGCATCGTAGTCGCGATAATAGTTTCGCGGTGATTATCGACCGCTGCCCCACCGTGTGAAAGTACAGATGCACGAAATATCCCCTTTTATATTAGCTAGAAGGCGACGCTAAGTTTCAGCTGTTGATCGGAGATCCAATATCAAATCTTCTACAACTACGATTTGCGCTTGGTCTGACCGATTTACATTCTTTTGTATGTGTAAAACGTAATTCGGTTCAATCCATCAGAAACGCCGGAGATATTGTATAGCTGACGAAATCGAATAACAACATTACGGTTACGTGTATATATACAGGCATTTCAATAACATATCTATATATGTACATATACATTAATTTTCCACACATATATAATACACATCGCGATCGCGGATAATACGCGGCTAATAAAGAAGTTAAGGCGCCACTCCAAGCGCGTTATTCATATTTTCTAGATTTATATGCATATAAATGGGGAATCTCGTCAAGTTAAGTGTATATATATATATATATATATATATATATATATATATATATATTATAGTAGCGCTATCAGGGCGATAATCGAAGCGCATCGAGCGGGCGTAATGAGCGCCAGCGCGCAAAGCCTTATCCATCATCGACGCTTTTATGCGGACTCTCTTCCGGAACTTTTCTCTCCTCTCAACCTTCTTCCTCGCTCTCTCTCTCTCTCTCTTTCCCTCTCTCGCTCTCTTTCTCCCCCCCCCCAGACACCCTGTCTCTCGAGCAGTCCTTTTTTTAGTCTAATTCACGCTCCACATGGTTTATCGTCCGCGGCGAACGGGAGGCGTCGATTTCGCGTAATTGCCGCGGCGCGGGCGGCGGCCGCGCTTTAATGCTATTCCGATTGCCTTCTTTATCTTTCTATTATGCTGATTAGTCCGCGTATACATGTACAGTATCGGCCGTAATTTCAGAGGGGGCCTCATATCTGTATATATGTATATATGTGTGTACGTATGTAAGTATATATTTATGCGTATGGGTGCGCGTTGAATGCTCGTAAAAGAGGCGCTCTCCTAAAGCTATCCAAACAATGTAGAGATCGCACTATAATATGTACGCGTAAATATTACTTCCTATTTTTCTCGGTTTCTAATTGAAGTAAATTATTGGTCGCTACTTGCGCCAGTCGTTTTCTTCTCTCGGTCATTATTTTCTTGCAGCCACACACTTAGAATTTATAAAGCGATTCGAGAGTGATTAGGCTATACGCTAATAAATATATGTCATTGGCCTTACGGTCTTTTCGTAAGAAGCTACAATAATATCATTATAATAATTACGATGACGGTCAAATTGTCCTTTTTTCTTAATCATTCCCGTAGAATGTGTTATGATGACACGCTGACTTTTATTATAAGTATTATAATCATATTGTGTTCATTTCTTAAAAAAGACTGCAAGACTTAATTAGATACCTTTTCGTGATGGATAACTGAGAAATTGATCTATTGCGAGATTCGGCATTTTTTAGAAAATTATACGATTGATAATTTTCAATATAGGAAGGTATATTATTAGAATCACATTTTCAAAAATCAAATAGCCTATCGTTGCCGATATCGGATCGATAAATTTATATTTTAAAATATCTTCGTTTGTTTTTAATGTTCACTTTGAAATCACGTATCATTTTAGAAATTTCTCGGATCTAAAATCGACTCGAAGCAAAATAGCGCTTAACAATTGGGGCAGAATAAATTATTCAAGATTGTCATTCAAGTAAGGCGACAAATACTGCTTTCACGGAAATCAGTATTTAGTATAACGTTTAGCGCGACGCGCTAAACGTTATTAATAATTGCGTAACTCTCGATTCGACTCGTTATTTTATAATGTTAAAAAATATAAAGTTCCATCGATGCGTATAATAATTCATCCTGCGCCAAAGCTTTTCATATCATACGTGAATTTACGCACGACGCGGGAACGCTCGTTAACTTAACGATCGGTCTTCTCAAGCATGTACATCGATATATCCTCCCGTTGTCGTTACGATCGACATAATTGCACATGTACCGGAAATGAAAAAAAATCGTCTAGTTCTACAACAACAACAATAACAACAACAACAACAACAACAACAACAACAACAAGAACGTAGTTTATGCACTATAGTCTCATAACCCATCGCTCAGATGACGCTAAAGAGAAGATTTTAGTCGACGAGGTTCGTAAAATTCGTGGCTTCAGATTTTCGAGAAGAAACATAATGAAATTGGTTGCCTTATAAAGTCAATTATTATCACGTATGCTATATCAAAGCTAAGCTTTAAACAAACATATTTCAGAATAATTCAGCTGCATCTGAAATTGTTGTTTTTTTTGTTTTAATTGTAAATCGTAAAATATTTGGAGCGGATTATTATATTCTTTTGTGTATCAAGAAGTCTTGAAACATTATAGAGAAATATATACGTAGGCCATTAAGTCGTTAAATTAATCGCGAATAAATCGGAATTTTATTACGCTGCCCGGCAATCATTATACATCGCGTTTCATCCTTTAAATATATATAAATATATATATGGAACAACGAATAAGTTAATAGACTTCGAAGCCTCTTTATTTTTAATTAATTTAATCTGTAAATTCCAAGGTTGCCTTCGAAGTGTGTAAATTATTTCAGCAGCCAACATATATATATAGTCAGACAGATAGTGGGATAGACGTAAACACCCATATATACATGTATATATATATGTATATATATATCCATCTAACGGCTTTCTTTTTTCTCGGCGAGGTGGGCGGGCGAGGGACCGTGGCGGCGCAGGGGGGGAGGGGGAATACCTGAATACCGAATAGGAATGAACCATATGTTGATATGCCGCGGGAGGCGCACGGAAAAATGCGCATATTTTTTTTTATTTTTCTTCTTCTGCTTCATACGCCGAGCCGCTGCTCGAAAAATATATGCCTACTTACGGGTGCACCGTCTGCCGTTTCTAGGAGGCAGTTAACATACGCGTACGACGTGCCGCCGACGCCCTCCCTTCTCCGCTCCCTTGTTTTTTTATACGCACACGTGTACAAGATGTGTACTTACGTAATACCGGCGGCGTCCCCTCCCCCTCCCCCCGCCGTAGTACGCGGGGCAAATTCTGGTTCCTCTTTTTCTTCCCTCTCTCGCGATCGTTGTTCCGTAAACCGCGTCGCGTCGTTCCGGTCGATCGACTTTTTTACGATTTGACATTGCAGCGCGGCCCACGGTCCTCGGGCGTGAAATGTGGCCCGAAGACCGGCAGAAACAGCGACGTGGCGAATTTCCACGGCCGCGGAGCAGTTACGAGTGAAGATGGCCAAACGATACGGACGAGCGATCAATCGAGCATCCGAATGCGCGAGTGATGAGCTTTCGAGTGAGCCCGAGGAGCGCGAATTCACAGCCTCAAATTGATTTCGAGAACGAAGAAAGATGAGCGTTCAGGATGATCGGTTACTGTAAGTCCAGGCAAATTAATCGGTCCTCTTTATATCGATTATATAATGTCCGATTTTCATCGATGTTCAACAGCTGGTTTTTTTCTTGCCCTGATCGTTACTTTTTCACGGACAGACGCGAGTTCGTATGTAAGACAGCGCTTTCGATTGCCCATACGGGCAGGTACAGGGAACAGTGTCAACGAGTAATGGCGAATTTATTTGACAGTCGAGCGTTCGATCGCCAACGCGTAGAGCGCAGGTGTGCGCGACGACAGACGAGAAATACCGTAATTTCATTGGGACCTTAGGTATTTTCGTTTTTGGTTTCGAGGCAAATGAAATTTTAATTAACTTTGGCAGAAGTTGCAATGCTTATTCTAATTGTTAAATAAGGAGCAAAAAAAATTTTTATAGACAGAGTGGAACCAATAATATATATATATATATATATATATATATATATATATATATATATATATATGTAATTCTTTATGTAATATTATATCATTATTTTACTATCATACTAGACTTACGCACAGCTTAATAATATATCTATAGGACGTAATATACTTTGCATTAAATCCAAATAAATAAATAGATAAATGTATGTGTGACTGTGTAAGAATCAGATTGACGATATCTTGTATATACAATATATATCTTATATAAACTTCCCGGGCCGTTAAACAGCCTCCGCACGCCCATTTTTCTCGCAGTTAGAATCGAACCAGCCTCGACTCTTCAACAATGCCAAACCTCATCGCCCCAAGGATCGCGCGTAACCGCGAAAAAGCGCCCGCTCCAAGCGCCTACGTACGCGTGTACGCGCCGTACGCAACTTTAGCGGGTAAAAACATTGCGCCCGAGCGCGCCCGACCTCGGGCGGAACGCGGCTCGCGCACGGCCAATTATCCGTCGACGAGGCCTCCTCTGCACCCATCCGTCCGACCCTCCGGCGGCGCACCGCGCTACTCCACCCGTGCACGCTCTGAGCCCGAGGCATCGCCCGGCGCGCCGGCGCTCTACGGACCTGCAATTATTTGCTCTATGGGTCGCGAAACAAGGAGCTTATATGGCTATATACTACACGTACACACGCACACACACACATTTATATATATATATATATATATATATATATATATAATTTATATGTGCAACGATGACTTATTAATTCGTACGTCGATATATATATATATATATATATATATATATATATATATATATATATATACATATATATATATACATTTCCCGGGTAATTGCGACTATCCAGCACTCCAGCGCTATAACCATACAACATTGGACATAGGTCTGTAGGCGAGTTCCGAGTGAGAGAGAGAGAGAGAGAGGGAGGAAGGGATGGACTATACACATCGCGGAAATGCTCATGATTCCGCTAATTAACTGCCTTTAACGTCGCGATCGGGTCGGTACGACGGCGGCGGCGGCGGCGGCGGCGGCTCGGCGGCGCTCGCGTGCTTACGCAGCCAGGCACGCAACGCTCGCGCTCCTGACCCAGTGCGCGCGCCAGCGGACACCGCGGAAGCTTCACGTGCGCGCCCGCGGCCGGGTTTCGAGGCACGCGCCTATTACCCGTGTGTATACATGCATACACACGCACACACATGTATCGATGGCGAATGACGGCTCTCGACCAGATGGTTTTTTTTGTTCGTTTTCTCGTTTCTTTTTGGTTTTTAACAAAATTTTTGTAATACGGCGATAAAGCATTGTTGGACCATCGAAAGCCCTCTGTTTCATCATGATAATGCGTATATAAGGAAGTAATCGCTCGCTTCAAAAGCGATTAGTTGTAATTATCTGATCATTGCAGCGTGGTAGGGGGGGGGGGATTTTCTCTTTCATTCCAACGACGAAGAGCTTGCCATACGAGTGCGATATAATTCACAAAGGAAGAAAACATTTTTACCGTATTTTGTATAAACTGAGACGCCTGAACTTTGGAGAAGCGCCAACGATATGGCTGGGGAAGCGAACTAAAAACATTAATGTTACAGCGAAAGATCTTAACATTAATATCCATTATTTTTTTCGGCAGTCTTGGGACAGATTGTGGGTTGATTAAAGAAGGATTAATTATTCTTTTTAAAAAATCGGATTTTCTACCAAAAAAGTTGCTATAAATGTTAAATTGTACTATAATATAATATAGTGTTTCTAACCAATCATTCGATTTTTTTGGCTAATTTTTGGCCTTTTCTTAAATTCTACCGAAAAAAATTAATTCTCATTATGAAATTACTCCTTTGTATATCGATATGATGTGCAAGATAAAACCAATTTCACCATTGGGAACTCGAAAGAATTAACACCATATAACCCTCCGATTTTTTCTGTCAGAAATTTTCCTCGTTTTTTTTTGTTATCAGTCGCATACCATTGTACGCAGTCTAGTAAGTAACGTGTTCTCGAGGGTAATTTCAATTGTAGCTTAATCTTTTGTTCGAAGCTTTCGACCCCCTCGAAGCTTACGAGGTACTAAACGAGTAATTGAATCTTAAATCTTCTTCAATCCGTGTCCTTCGTCTAAATCTATATTGATAATATATTTCAGATCGATTTCATAAATTTAGTTCGTGATCCTATATTAAAATGAGATTTCATTAGTTCGATTTATTCGCATATCCAAAACGTAAATCCGTCAGATCGATGGTAAAGTCTTGGTCATTTTTTTTTAGAACTTGACAAGCATCTGTACACAGGAAAATATGATTTCGTATGATTTCCGCACGTGAACGTGCCAGATCGATGTTAAGTCTCATTAAAACAAAGCATCGTAGCGATGCCCACGAAGTGATATATATATATAATAATATATACGAAAATTATTAAGAGCCAAGAAATTCTGGATGCTTCGAAAGGTTCGAGGGGCTCGCATGCATTAACATAATGCGCCTTTGAAGAACATTGTAAAGAAAATTATTTAATAATTAAAAAAAAAGAAAACTTTAGGACTGGCTCGAGTCTGTTGCAGCCGCATTTTCCGTATTTACAAAAAATAAAGGCAAATTGTCGTATCATACATACGAGGATGCGCGGCGATCGATCGATGCTGACGGCGAGAACTGGAGGATACGAAACGCAAAATTTAAAGGAATTTTACGGTCACGACTCGATTGCCGCTTATCTCGCTTCCTTTTACATCGTAGACTACTCGGCGCACTCGGACGTTCGGCCGATCGATGCGCTTTTGCTGTCCCGTGTACCACGTATAGCGCCACCTCTTAACCTCCCCCCCTTCAATTGATCAGCTCGAACAGAATCGGCATATTTTTGAATCAGCTTATATGGTTGTCTTTTTTTTTTTTTGAACGGAATCGATATCGAAATTCGTAAATAGTTCATCTACAGTGCGAAAATTGTGATATTTTTTTAAGAATTTTTTTTGTTCGTTGAAATCACTGCAGAACGCGGATCGTCGATGCACGAAAGAAAGGAAAAGGTGGGAATGCAGCAATGTGGCGAGTAAGCGCGCGAAGAGACTGAGAAAGAATCGGCAGCAGTTTCCGTTGGAACAAAGGTGCGTGTGCGCTCATACATATACACGTGCGCATACGCACGCACACACACACACACACACACACACACACACACACACCCGCGAAATTAATTAGCCCCTTCGGTGTAGGACGTCGGTGGGCCGACCTCCGTGCCTCTCTCTCTCTCTCTCTCTCTCTCACACACACATACACTCTCTCTCTCTCTCTCTCTCTAGATTCGACGGCACATATGGCTCGATCGGGATCGCGCTTCACCCGCGCGCGCACCTACCACCTGGTCCCGCCGAGCGCGTGCATATACATACATATGTACAGGCTGAATTACTGATTGCCCGCCTTCGAATAAATGGACTTCTCTCCTGGCCTGACTAATAACCGGTGTGTGCGTATACGTATGCGCCTTTAATGTACACGTGTGTCTGCACATGCACGGGGCGGCGCGGACAGAGGGCAAGATTTCACGAGAGAGAGCGAGAGAGAGAGAGAAAGAGAGAGAGAGAGAGACAGGGAGAGGGAGAAAAGGGAAAGCGGTCAGAATTACCCGAGCGTGTGACTCTGACGTGCGTTCTCGACGTCGTGACCGCGTCGCGGGGCGTGTCTCGTTGCTGATTTTGCGGAATTTCAGCGGTCGAATTCTACCCCTTCCCCCCCAATACTCATTCGTATGCTGATGGTGTCTTATATATATATATATACAGAGAGGCAGTTAGGATAAAAAAATCGGGAAGATCCCGTCAAGAGCTAAACTGTATTGTCTACTTCGATGAAATTCATATACATCCGATGGCCACGCTGGTCAATGGCCACGCTGATTGCTGTTTAAGGCGGATTACCATTATATTATTATGTTAACACGCAACGATCGACCATCAGATTTGAATCGCATATTTAGTACATTTTGATTCTGATTAACGTTTCGAAGATTTAGAATGTTCTGAACTAAAATTAGACATATTGTATAGTTGGAGGAAGTTCTTTTTTACTGAAATTTAATAATGTTGCTATCGGATACAAATAATATGCTTTCTTACTATCAAACTTTGATATTTAGTTGGAAATTTTTATTTCTTGGCCTCTTTGCCCTTTGTAGGATCTTGCTGATTCCATCGAAATGTTTGTAGTTCAAACTTTAAGGGACATCTTAAGATATTCAATATCAGACAAGAATTCCAGCGCTACATTAAGTTTCTAACCTAACAATGCCGATTATGCTCGTCGGCGTGGTATCCGTCATTTTTTCCAGAGTTTATCATAACGTAGTTTATGTTAACAATCCTTTCAATAGTATCGTTTTATCAATTTGATAATAGAAACTTGCTAATAAAAATTTTAATTAAAACTTGCTATTCTGTAACTCCTCTACGTATTTAGCACATTTTGGACTGTAATTATCTTCAAACCCAGAATACAATTCTGAGACGATGTGCATTTATGTTTTGTGGTGAAGACAACATTCTCAGTTTTGATAATGTTAAGAAGAACGCTAGCCATTTAACGCCAGTTTTTTAGTCCACGAATAAGGTCAGGCCTCTTATTTACCGCTTCGCAAAAAAGTGGCCCTACCAGAAGTATTGTGCTTTCCTAATTAAGAACTCTATGTTATACTTTTGCCAGTATTAATTGGTTTGCCTTGTTTTTATCCTAAAATAAATGGTTTATATTCTTAGTTCTTTTAGATTATAATTTTACCACCATACGTTCTTTACTTTCCTCGCGTACCGCAGTGGATAATACTGATCCTAAAAGCTTTTTCAGAATATTTTCGCTGAGTAATCCTTCCGAGCTTTATGCGGTCATTGCGTCCCCTATCATTTTGAGATAAGCGCTTATTGTTTCCCTCAACATATCGTTACAGAGCTTTCAATTGGTATGTCTATGATTATATATCAATTTTGGCTCTCCTATATTTACCGGATATATGTTGAAAGCTATCCGGGCGTACTTCTTTAGCGATGATTCGCTAAAAAATCTCCAGTCACTAATACGATAGCAATAGAGATGAATCATAGACTAATACGAATCGATTCCATTATAATCAATTTACGGAAGATAGGTGTATTTCCCATGTGGAGAACATCTTGATTCATAGTGATTAGGTAATCCATTATTCGCGCCTAAGTCATAAGACCCGCGTCGACATCGCAATCCAGCAAGAATGGTCATTCATTTTTGTCACTACGATGCACGCAGGTTTTTTCACTTCATTGATTGGATTAATTGCACTAACAAAATGATGTAGACAGATTTTAGAGTTAGCTTTTTGTAGACTCACATTGTAAATGGATATCAATAGGAGGTTTTCTGTGAGGATTTATTTCAATAATTCTTCAATAAACTATTTTTCAAAGACTGTCAGATCCTTCGATAGGGTTTTCCTGTCAATTTCTAAAGAACTTACTTGGCATTGTGACTTCATTCTATTGAATTTTGAAATACGAATTGAATTTTCATTTTCAGCTATTCTTTAAATATAAGAATACCAGCTTTTCTAACTATCTACATTTGAATCAGGGACAACTCTACTGGAATCCGTAATTTTAGTTGAATAACAGATAGAACTAGTCTTACCATCCTTTATAATCGTGTACGTTATTTCTCTTGATTATATTATCTATAAAAAAAACTACTTTCGTTCGATTTTCAAACAGTCTTTAATTGATTTTTTTTTAATTAAATTATAAAGTAATGTAATATTTATTCATACATTAAACGTAGTAGTACCTTAGCCAAACTTACTTAAAAAAATGTTTCTATTAATTTCCCTTTATATATATATATATATATATATATATATATATATATATATATATATATTATCATACCTTTAACGTAACCATTACATAATCAATGCAAGTCAATAGCGCATACTACACCATTATATACATATACGTATATAATAAGATCCGACAGGCTCCATTATCCTGCTTATTAAACGAATTTTACCCCACTCGCAGGGGGGCGCGGGATGACTTCGCGGTTTCTCTGAATTCAATACAGTAAAAACATGAGCCGAGAGGCAATAATACCGTTTATCAGGGCCGAACAAGGCGTCAATATCGCGTTTCTGATATATTGTACTAATTATTTTGGCGCAACTTTTCATACCCGAATGGCTGTGTTATACCAATACCGCTAATCTATTCGTTCATCTACGTTGCACTGTTATTATAAAGACAATGCGAGGATCGTTGTATACAACTGGCTTAGTGGCTTAATATAGCGATCTTCATGAACTACGGTACAAAGTTTCTTAGTACATATATATATATATACTGTATAAGAATTTACATATGTAGTGTATATTATATATAATTGTAAATAGTTATATACCTAAATACAAATAAATACATATCCATCTGTATAGAAACATTTTTTAAATCATCATGGCACGACCTCGTCGAAACCCCCCGCGACCACGCATACGCGAGGGTCCGCGTTGAAATCGATTTCACCTCGTGGCGCCATGATATATATATATATATATATATATATATATATATATATATAATTCGCCTCGGAGAGGGCGCTCCCCCCTCCACCGAATAGGCGTGTAAACTGATTAGCTGTAAATCCTAGGAGAGGCGCGCGCAGATAGCACCTGCCCCCCCCTCCCCTCTACCAATCTCGCTGACTGAACCCGCGCGGCCCCCGCCGCCGGCCCGATGTTCGCGCCCCGGTATAAATCAAACGGCGCTCTCGGTCCGCGGACTCGGCCGCGCAACCCTCTCTCCTCCCCTCGCCCTCCTGCATCCGCTGTTCCCGTCTTTTTTACGTAGCGCTCTCTCTCTCTCTCTCTCTCTCTCTCTCTCTCTCTCGCGAGCTCGCACGCGCGCCGCGGTTCGGCTCGGTTCGGCTCGCTGCGGAGTCACGCTGAGCTGGCTCTTTTACGGATTTTACACCTACTTAACGATCGCCATTAGATTCGTCTGAGTATATACATATATATCTATATATAGAATGTAACGAGGAAGGAAGGTGAGGAAGGCGGGGGGGGGGGCGAAAACGAAGGTCCCTACGTGTAGCGAGCGACGAGAGCGTTGCAGCTGCACCGGTAGACTTTATATATAGATAAATAGATAATACGTGTACGCGAGGGTGTATCCGTATGGAAGTCCGTCAGAGACTCGATGCCCAGCGATTCAATTTCGAGGTTCAAACTTTATTTTTTTTTTTTTGTTTTTTTTTTTTGGGAGCTCGCAGATGACCCCTTCTTAATTCTTCCTCCGCAGCTGGTTCGGGACTTGGATAGTGTAATAGTAGGTAATAGGTAGACGAACGAGCCACGACTTCAGTAAGATTATACTAATATAATATATAGAATTGGGACGCAAAATACTCGCGAGTATTGAAACATATTGTTATTGAGGATAATTTGAGGAACCCATCAGTGATGTGTGAAAGAAACGATGCTCATAACATGAAAAATAATTAAAAAACAATATTAATTATATTCGGTGTAAAATTCAATGTTTAATAGAACATCACTTAACAATAAAATTCAAAAAAAATTTATGCATTGTTATAATTATCATTTCAATGTTCATCAGCGGATAATTAAATTTGAATGTACTTTCTTCTTAATTAAATGTACAAAATTAAAATCTCGAAAGAATTAATTCAGTAATATTCGGTATAATTGAAAGTATAATATTTATGATATTAAATTCGCATCCAAATTACCTTACGAAATGTCTACGTGTATATATATCATTTACTGAAAAAAGCAGGTCTAAAGCATATATTTAATAATTATCGAAAATTTAGAGCTAGCAAAAAATGACGTAAACTTCGATGTAGATATTTATACTACTTTTATAATTATGAAATATAAAATCTCTTTTTATGTATGACATTCGTTTATTCCCAAATTACTTGAACCTTAGGCTTTTTTGAACGAAATGTTATATATATATATATATATATATATATATATATATATATATATATATATATATATATATTAGCATAAATGTTCGCAACGGCACATCGACCTCGTATCCAGGCCGCATTACCAACGAGAATTCGAACAAACTTTGCTCCCGTTGTCACGTCGTCCAGTTCGACCCAATCGAAAACTAATATAGCGAGCGAGCGCGCGCTTCGCCAGCGCCGCGCCGGCGAAAATACCGAGCGGTATAAAATTGTTTCGACCCGCGCTCGCGAGGGTTCCCCAATTATTCGCGCATTTATTTCGTTTCGCCGAGGATCGCGGAGAGAATGGAATGATTGCGACGCGTCCGCGCACGCGCCCAGATAAATGGAATGCCTCGGGGAAATAAATAAGGAGAGGGAATTTAAGGCGAAACCATTTTTCGAAGCTCGCACGTCGATCCTCCGCTTTCCGGAAGCGTATAATTTACTGCCCCTCGGAGCTGACGCCGCCCGCGCCGGGGAGTTGCGCGCGTCTAATTCATCTCACGCTGAGGTTAATATCTTATATATATATATATATATATATATATATATATATATATATATATATATATAAAGAAAACGCTTACTTTATCGAAAATTTGCGGTTTTCAGTTTATGTAGGTAAGAAATATGGCTTAATTTATTATTTTTTATTGGTATCTCTTTTCTCTAAATATAAATCAGTGAATATGCAATAAATACAGTAAGATATATATATATATATATATATATATATATATATATATATATATATCTTTTCATGTAAAAAGAATCTAGATCTATTTCCACCTTTCTACAGCACGTTTCAATTATACCTCTATATTTTACTTCTACATTTACAGTGGATCCATATAATATAATTATATTTATTTTTCAATTATGGTAAAAATTTTTATTAAGCTTTATACATAAATCATACATTAAACTAATTACAGAAAATTGTAATACATTGGCCTCGGTAGGCGAACATTTATCGGATACATTTTCGTACAACTTCCCCGAGATTTGAATAATCTTAATTGCTAGTTATACTTAGGTAATCAGCGATTAGAGCGGATGATTCTTTGAACAATTAGAGGATTTTATGAAATAAGGATTTTCGTCGTTATTAAGACAAGGCTACGTGAATTGAGAAACGAAATTCAGTATGGGGAGAACGATGGATTTCACGCGTGAATAATCGAGATAGACGGAATAAACGTACCGACGCCTCGAGGGGAGAAAAATGAAGTAGTATATAGATACAGTACCTTAACGTACCTTAAAATGTAAAATTTGACTGCCTTGATCCTGGCAAAATGAAAAAATTAATGCGACGCGCGACGTTGTCGGGTGCCCTTTGAGCTTATATATATATATATATATATATATATATATATATATATATACATATATATATATATATATTACTATATATACATATATATATATATATATATATATATATATATATATGTTTAACGTATACGGAAACATTCAATATCGAAGGACGAAATATCAAAGCTCTCAATCGTCGGTCGCAACCTTGGATACTTTCGATCGTGTTTAAAAAAAAACAATAAAAGCTCTGCAGTATTTTTAAACGTAAAAAAATCTATTATGCACGAGAAACTAGACGACTTCAGATATTCTTGTTCGACTCGAACGATCCAATAATCCTCCCACCCCTCTCCGATCAGTAGCGCGTCAGCCCAAGTAAAACCCCGACGAATTTCGTCGCCGTGGTCAACCTTATGGGCTTATACATTTGTAAATCAGTCCCTTCTTCCAACTTTTAAAGTTCGTTCCAAAAACCGGCGAGTGCTAAACGAGTAGAAACTGTAACCCCACGGTAACGCGGAGTCTCACTCGGTAAAATTAATTATGTTCGGTGGCCCAAAGCTGTTTGATACATTACATGTGTATATATATATATATATATATATATATATATATATATATATATATATATATATATATAGGTGCCACAGAGCCGATATTATACGAGTACGTCAGATATATATATCCCACCCTTTTCGCATAATTGCTTTGTTTATCTGGGTGGGATATCGCGCGGAGGGGGTCGGCACAGCCCCGTGGCATTAGCATACAAGGTATACCTATATAGGTGCCGAAGCGACTCCCGCGCACGCTCACAACAACCCTCCCGCGACTTGTTCTCTCTCTCTCTCTCTCTCTCTCTCTCTCTCTCTCTCTCTCTCTCTCTATCTATCTATGTATCTATCTCGGTATATATATATATATATATATATATATATATATATTTATATATGCGCATACATTGTATATTTACATATTTTTTTGTCAGATATTGTTCAGGTTTTTTTTGTATATAGCGCGATTAACTTATATTAACTGTTATATAGTTTTATATTGACTTGCTGTCAGATAACAATCCCAAGTATTATTATAATTCTAATTTCAAAATTGCATTTAAGATTTATATACATGTTATATATGTACTTGCGTATAATTGATAATTATTCATTAATATTTAATTCTCTATACTGGAATACAAATAAATATACGTCTACCTATCTGTCTACCGGTGCATAGGTCTCGAGGATTTATACATAACGAATATATATATATATATATATAGACGCATATACATCGAGACTAGCATTGACTCCTCGCCCCACAGTCAATTATATGTACATACGTATTCCTCGATCCCGATTTTCCCTCCCACCATCATCATCAGCTGCCGGCTCTATTGACCGCCTGCGGTTTATATACACGTATGATCGTCCAGGAGATATATACATATGTATAAATAATAGTTATATATTTCTCTCGGCACCTCTACCCCTCCAGCGCCGTCCTCGAGACTTTGATGGATACGGGGGACCGTTCGTCATGCGTCTACCCTCCCTCCCTCCCGCCCTCATTTTTTTCTTTCAAAATTTCACGTACCTTATTTCGTTTTCCCTTCTTTCCCCCCTCCTCTGCGACGCGCTACGTTCCCGAATCGATAACTGCGGCCGTGGAGTCGGGCGCATACACGTAAGCGGGCGTAATGCGCACTTATTAGACGCGATAGCATCGCGACCGCGATTCTTTCAACCCCCCCCCCCGCGCGACTCTGGGACAATGGAGCGATCAAGGATGTTTAATGAATATATGTTTATACAATTCGCCTCGTAGCAGCGATAGCGATGTTACGGCGCGATTTTAGCGGCGTGGATGTCGAGGGGGGCGGGGGAGCAGCGGGTTAAGGGCTCGCCAAAGTGCCGCCGGAGGGGGGAGGGTTAATAAACAAGGGAGGGAATGATAATGAAAGGCTGGGGTTCGACCGCGTTCTGTGTATAAGATTGACATATTCCCTGGAAATCCAAGAGTAATATTCTTGTTTTGTTCGAATTACGCGTAGAATATACGTTGAGCGTCTTCGTGCAATATACTTTATATCCTTTTTTTATTTTTTGTTTGAACGGGACGCCAACGGATTCCAAACTTTTTGCGCTAATGCGTGCGAACCGGGGTTCTGTCCGTGTGTGCCCGAGCGAAACAAATGGATTTTCGCACGCGCATCTCCTCGATGCGTGAAAGAGGCTCGGGCTCCTTTCCTCGTATTAGTCGATTTTAAAGAAAAATTAAGAAAAAAAACTCAAGTTCCATAAGATCTCTTTGCACGGTCGTTTCTTCATCGACTTATAAATGATTTTGGCATACGAGAAATCGTCGCCTTATCGCCCTGGGTGAAGTGAGAGAATTATTACATGTTTGCTCATCACGCGCCCGTTTAACGGTGTGCCAAAAACTCGCTAGTGTCAGGAGATGACAATTCTGGTTCATCGTGCGGAAATCCCAGGCATTGCGCACTACGGTTAAGCCGTGTCAAATAAGTCAAATTCGACACACTCAGAAAAATAGCTTCTTTTACGCACTCAAATATAAATTGTAATATTACGCAATAAATGCGTTATTAGCGCGAGTTTGCTCCCAGGCCAATGGTTCGCGCAATGCTTGAAACTAGTGCGTTAAACGACTATCCGTAAGGTACTAAAAACACGAGCGCGCGATAAGTCAAATTTCACGCACTCGCTCTCGCGCTATTACTTTTCGTAGCTCGGCTACTTACGAGTCTCGGATCGTATTCCAGACAACGAGAGCCGAAAATTTTTGCCCAACTTTTGCTGCGATTTTGAGGTTAGAGCGACGTGCATTCATTTTCGCAACGCTCATAAGCGCGACGCTATTATGTACTTGGAAGTCGCGAGCAATGTGGCGCGTATAATAAATCGGTTAATTAATTCGAACCTTGAACTGTTCCACGGTAATTTAAAATGGAATAGCGCAATTCGTTTCTATGTTATAGCTTTACAGTGATCCATCATAATTATGGAAATAACAGTAATATGCCATGCTATTCACATGTACCATTATAGCCCTTATATAATGTCGGATATATAAGCAGAGGTGATCTCGATATTAAAGCGGTATCGAGGTCTTTTCGTTCGAGCCTACATATATATATATATATATATATATATATATATATATATATACATATTGAATTAGTTTAGCATCCGTTATATTACGAGTTGCACAGTCTATGCAAGGCGTGTCACTGTTCAAAATTAAAAATCGATGAAAAGTGAAGATCACTGCTGATTGTCTTAATCGCGTCGATTTGCAAACATTCGCTGATGGCTCAGTTTGAGATCGATTATAAGAAAGCGAGAGATCGCATTGTACAGGGACGTAAGCGAATAATCGATCGAGCATTTTATAATAACGGTCAACAGAGAGCCTCGTGCTTGCACAAAAAGGTACTTTTTCTTTGTTTTTCTCGGATCGGCTCTCCGTGTAAGTATGCATATTATATATTAAAAATTAATGCATAATTAACGTTTCCCGTGTTCATTATATACACCGTGCACGTTCGTATTATATACGGTGTGTGTGTGTGTGTGTGTGTGTGTGTGTGTGTGTGTGTGTGTGTTTTCATGCACTGTATAGAAGGACAGAATACATTAATTTTACGATCTGCTTTAGAGAAAATAAAAATTAAAAAAAAAAGAGCCAAAAGGGGAAAACAGGGCGGAAGAGATAAGAATGAAAGGACCGTGTATATATTATAATAATACGGTATATGGCAGTTGTACAACGTAGATATATAATGAGGAAACGGGGAGGCAGTGTGAGGGTAAAGTCGCGCATTATCGTTATATAATTCATGACCGTTGTGAGTGACTGGAAATTTTTCACATTCACCACAAGTTTAACTATAATGTATATATATATATATATATATATATATATATATATATATGTATATATATATATATATATATATATATATATATATGTTTAAAAATTGTGTGTAACAGATTTTATAGATGGAATTTACTTTATAGATGCCGCTGAATCATAAAATATTTATTAATAGTATGCAAATGCTCGATGTCAATTACAAAATTGAAAAATTCCGAATTGGCGTAAATATTTTTTCGAATAATGCCGAACAAACGATCGTCTATAATTGCACAGACATAATATAATGTACTCGATTTCAGTAAAATTTATGTATATAGCATACAGTTCTTTGGTATCGAAAGGAATATTTTTGTAATCGTAGCAACCCAATCAACTTTCGACTATATATTCAAGGAAATATTTACTGAAATTCGGGATTTTTCAATGCTACAATGAATTCTAGACAAGAAATTTAAATTTAAATTTTCGTTTTTTTCAATATCAGTAAACGTTAAATTGTATGCAGTACTGTTTTGTTTTACGCGAGATTCGTTTATTTATTTAATTACATTAATCACAGATTCTTTCTCTCGGTCCCTCTCTCTCCCTCTCTCCCTCTCTCCTCTCTCTCTCTCTCTCTCTCTCTCTCTCTCTCTCTCTCTCTCTCTCTCTCTTTCCTCTCTGTCTCCCGCTCTCCGCCAGCGTGAATTTCTCGTTATCTAAAAGGGGGTAGAGGGAAGAGTAAGAGGAAGAACGTATAAGATAAAATCACGATGCGCGGCTACGTTCGCCGAGAGGGCACCGGCAGTGTGGCAACGACGGCAGGGGTGGCTTTGGAGGGTCGCGCGCCGCGCTTATCGACCCACGGCCACCGCTATTATACATATATACCGATACCTTCGCGATGCACCGAAAGGAGGAAGCTTGCGACCAGTGCGGCGTAGAACACGCGGAAACGCGCGCGTACATACACGCACGCGCGGAGTTAAAATTCGCCCAATAATTCTATATAGATAGAAGAAGAGCATATGGTAGAGGGCGTGCGAATCTCAAAAACCCTTAAATAACTTAATATTGTCGGTTGGCTCGAAGGACAATGGTCTGACGCTTGATGCTTCGAAATGCAAAGTTACTCGCTCTGTGCCAGAGTAACTCAATTTATCTTTGTTCGCGCTATCGATTCAGTAATTCGTACAAGTCTATACTATCTGTTATTGTAATCGGGATCTTGGGATTCTTTTCAACAGTAACATTGACTTTAAGCTTAACGTTGCTCGAGTTTCCGCTGAAGCTACGAGGTATATTCGGTTTTTTTTTTTTAAATCACGTACAATGGTTTTTACGCCAATCACCGAGGCCGTTTTCCTCTATATGAAAGCTTGATTATTAAACAAATCTAGCCTATTGTCGAATCGAATATCAGCATCTGTTCAATTTTATCGAATAATATACGAGCAAGACTCAGGAATTTCTTATCGTTCCCCTTCAGAAAAATTTCACGATCGCCGGAGATCTCGGCGGACTGCGCTTGGCTCGCTATTTTCTATTTCTCCTGCGCCGTTTTTTTTCCTCGAAAAATAGAAGTTTCCCAACTAAAATACGAAGAATTTGAAATATCTGTTTTAGTTTAATGAACGATCTGCATTACATTCAATTATAGTTTTAGTAGAGAGGTTTCATCGGAAATTTCACGAACGTAAAAATTTGAGGATTTTTAATTTTGACTATCAACTTAAAGGAAAATTAAACTTTTAACTCAATTAAACTTAAATTTGTAAAGATTTTACACATTCGTATTAATATATTTATATCGTTAGCTCAAAATGAAAAAAGGCGTTAAATTAATTTTCCGTATATATACACAGACCAGTCAACATTTTTTCTTATATGCTAGGTTTTTTTCAGGATTTGTACCACTTGGAGGTATATTTATAGAGCTTCTCGTATTTCCAGGAGCCGTAGCCTCGCATAGCTCTCGAATTCTTGAATTCCTAATTATTATGTTAAATAAGTCCGCAGTCTCGGTAAAAAAGTCCGCATATGCATCGTTCTCTCGTTCTCTCGCCCTCTCTCTCTCTCTCTCTCTCTCTCTCTCTCTCTCTCTCTCTCTCTCTCTCCAACTAAAAATTCCAACTAAAAGTGTATATATTAAGTTTCTCTTCGTATACATAGACGTCAGCGGTCATAGAACAACCCTCGAATTTCACCCCCTCCCCCCACCCACACGTCTAGAAAACTCATGCGGTTTTTCGTCGTCACGACGCGATATCCCCGTGCCGGCCGCGTCCTTTTTCTTCTTTTTGAGGTAAGGTGGGGGAGAACCTTCTCCTCCCGCTGTTCTCATCGTCGCTTAATAAAGTCGCCTCGCTCGCGGATCTCTCCGTGCATATATATATATATATATATATATATATATATATATATATATATACTTTATGTCCCCTCGTAAATAACAATTAGCACGGAGAGTGAGAGAGAGAGAAAGCGAGAGGTCGGGCCGACTCCCCCCCCCCAAACCCAAGCTCTCGCGCGGGCGCGCTAAAAAATCCGCCCCCTCCCGCGCTCGGTCCCCTTATTTATATCGGGGCCGCCGCGCTCTCCGCTATACTAACAAACTAACTGCGAGATTAATAGCCCTCGGAACGCTGCGCCCGAGCGCGCATATACACATAGGTATCCAAACATATATGTATATATATATATATATATATATATATATATGTGTGTGTATATATAATACACAGATACGGATGTGTACGTATAGTTATACATACAGGGAAATAATATAAACTTGTTAAGAACTGCCTGGCGCTGTGGGGCCAATTTATTCTCCGCCTCTCTCTCTCTCTCTCTCTCTCTCTCTCTCTCTCTCTCTCTCTCTCCTCTCGCGCCACGGCGAAATTATTTTTCGGGGCCCTGTATCTACACGGCTCAGCGCCGCCTTGCGCAGCTTCCACGCGGCATTGTTCGCGCGGGCTCGCAGGCCATTAGTTCCGCCGGCTCGGCGCGCGGCTCGCGTCGACATGCCGCCGCGGGATTCCGGTGTGTATGCATATAGATATAAAACGCAGATGCAGGCGCGGACGCGCATCTTTATTTGTAGGGAAAGGGAGACGGTGGCCGGCGCAGGAAGGACGACGGCCGAATTGCGCGAAAAATCGACGACGATTCATTCTAATTATGAGCTCATCCGCGATAAAAGTTCTTTTATATATATATATATATATATATATATATATATATATATATATATATATATATATTAGTGGACATTTGTTTTTGAGAGCTGCCCCTTGTTGCACACTTGATTAATCATGCACCCGAGGCTCTATACTACTGGATTTGCGGGGCATTCTTCTCGGTACTCGTGCATATGAAGTATATATATTTATCGCGATTCCCTCGAGCATCGCGTATCTGCGTCGACGTGCAAATGTTACCGAGGAAAATACTTCAAACCGACGGCCTCCAACGAGAATCGACGCAATTCTCATTTAGCGACGTGGCAAATAATCGAATTCGGACTTGCTGGCGAAAAGTGGCGGGAAGTCGATGTCTGTGCCGACGTGCCGGCGCGATTCAAATTCCCGCCAAGTGGGCTTTGCGACGAAACGCGAACAAAATTCACGAGTAGCGAAGAGAACCAACACAATTTACGATTATCGAAGGTAGTTTTATACTTCACCTACTCTTGCGCTGCGACAGATATAATAAAACAATGTAAAGACAGATAACAATAGTGTTTGCTGGAAACAACGATCCTCTCCATGCGAAACTATACTTGAAGTCTGCTAGCTTCCCGAAAATTATAACCCTCTGCCGGGGTTTTGAAAACTATTTTGTAGGACGTGGAAAATTACTTGAATTACTTTTCTTTTCATAATTATTATTTGTAATAATTTATAGAGGGTTCATATCAAAACATCATAAGATCACAGCAATTTTCTACAATCGATCCTAAAAGTGATCATTTTCAGTTGCTTACAGTTAAAAATTATATTTACATTTATCTGTAAGCCCTCGGTTGGGACTTTGATTTGTTTTTTGATTTTTTTTTTTCTCGACATCCAACGAAAACAATAACTTGCTTCCTGCAGCTATATATAAATATATATATCCTCCTATTGTGTAAGCTATATTATTTATCCATTCTTACGAAAGCCGAACAAATCTCTGCCTAGAAGTCAAATCGGAGCTTAATTATTCTTCAATAATTCCGCGCGAACAAGCCCGAAACGTCGGATTGGCGAACGTCTAATGCGGCCTGGACGAGCAAGGAGGTCCTCCTGAGCCATATTATCGTAATATAGGCGCGAGTGCGAAAAATGAGACCGCGGGCAGCTGTCGCGCGGGCTTAACCGTCGATTATCCGCTCGGCTAATTGCGCCCGCGCTATATATATATATATACATACACATGGCATAAACGTATATATTAAAGAGGAGCAGGGAAGGGCTTGCTCGGCGCGCGGCCAACGCGACAACGATGCGCGCGGATGTGTAACGAGGAGATTTCCTATCCGGGCAGCGCGAGACTCGGACAGTGTTAGGGCGGGTTTCGTACGTTCGGCTCTCGTTCGGGCGGCGCGGCCGAGTGCCTTTCGACGTTCTTTAATTGCGCACGCGCAAGATATAAGGTTTGGACGGGGAGGGGGGGGGGAAGAAGAAGGATGGCAGGTATGTATATGAGAGAAAAGTTGCGCGGCCACGTTGCCTTCGTTATATGAAAAGCCCGTGGGCCGCAGTGTAAACGTTTCTTTATTATAAGCATATCATATAAACCTGGCGAAGAGATCGACAAGCTGCTTTATATATAGAGTATATATATATATAGTATAAGATATATATATATATATATATATATACATATATAGAGGATTAAAAGATCACTTATTCTAGTTATTTATATAAAACTTCCGGGACAGCCGCGAGTATAAATCGATGGAAATCATGTAATGATAATTGAGCGCGCACGGTTAAAGGAAAAAGCCGCGAGCCCGAGCTCACTACTTTTTCTCTCGGCTCGAGATAATGAACGAGAGCAGCTGTACTATATATATATATATATATATAATATATATATATATATATAGTATAAATTATAACTCAAAAATGCTTCACTCATCTACCTAGCGAGGACGGTGCTGCGCAATTGAGAGCCCGTGTCCGGAGTGCCTTTGTATTTATATTTATCCATCATGAGTGATATACGAAGTTTTAGAGCAAAACAGAGAAATAATAAGAAAACACAGAATAAGAAAGATGATGAATGTAAGGAACATCCCGAGCATATCCATCTATGATTTACGACGCGAGCTAAAGTGATTGATTTCGAGTAAGAATGTTTTTTTTTAATCTGGACGTATATAATTTTTTCAATTAGGATGGCAAACATCTGTACCAAACTCATTTTATTCTTGATTGATCGCCCTAAAGGGAATTTTTTTCGCAACGGGAAAACAACTTTCTCGATTATCGTTAATCGAAGTCCGTCTTATCTCTCACCTCGAGCGGGTGGTTTGATAACAATGGTATCTGCTTAAATTCGAACGACTCCATTGATAATAATAATAAATTATCCAAACTCGCGAATGAATAATACGTTGACTAGGTTTTCTTTGGCTCGAAAATGTCATTCGTTCTTTCCAATCGCGTGCCAAAATTAGGGATTTGGGACAATGATTCTTGAAAATTTGAATGATGGAAATCAACCATGAATATTATAAAATTTTTCATAAAATGGTCAATGCATTCATTTAAATTTTCAAATAATATATGTCTACATATGTGTATATATATATATATATATATATATATATATATATATATATATTCAAGTACACATACATAGCTTTAATCGAGCTTCGAATCTTCCCTTCTCTCGAACGCGCCAGCGAGAGAGCATACAAGGGCAGGGCTTGATTGTTTTGTTGTACCTTATATATATATAGATATATATATATATATATAGATATATATATATATATAGTGATTTTCCTTCGACACCCTCTATATATATAGATAATGGATGACTCGGAGGATTGCGCAAGATATTACTCGTATGTATATAAAAAAAATGCACGTGCCGTCACTCATCCCTATACAGACACACACACACACACACACACGCGCGCGCGTGCGCGCGCTACATACATCGATATCGACATATATATATATATATGTCGATATCGAAAGAGTAAATTCGTATAATCGCTCAATTACGCGCCGTAGAGTGGGAGCAGGGCTCCGAACAGGGAGGGGGCAGAGACGCTCGTCTCGCGCTCACAAAGGCGCGCCGCGCGCGTAAAACTTATAGAGCCCCTACTCGACGCCCCCGCGGGCGTGCACGCGCGCTCACTTCTCGCGCGCAATTGCGCAATCGCGGCTCCCTCGAACTTTTTTACCGTTGCCCTATGAGTATGGATGGTACGTATCGGGCGAGAGCGAGGCTAGAAAGGGATGCGGTTGAGAGCTGCTTGTATAAATAATGTAAACGGGGCGCGCGGCGAGGGAGAGGAGGGGGGGGTGGAGAGCGGTGGAGAAGTAGTGGAGGGGGGGGAGGGGGGGGAAGGTGTGGGGGGGGGAGCAGAGCGAGAGAGCCAGAGAGTAAAAGAGAGTGAGAGGGGGAGGAGAGGGGGAGAGAAAGAGGCAGAGACAGAGAAAGAGAGATGCACCGGGGCTGCGCTGATGAGCTAAATAACCGGATGCAGGCAAGCCGGTTAATCGTGGCCCGCGAGTGACCACGCGTATGGATATTATATATTATAAGATATATGTGATCAGATTAGATAGATATATATAGAAATCTATATTGAGGTTAGTTTTCGGTGTGGATTGGCGCCAAGGCATCGCCATCGGCCCCCGAAGGCGCGGGTAGGCAGAGAGTTTTTGCCGCGAATCAGATTGAAAATTAAAGTAAGGAGGGGGAAGTTGGA